>OY728145.1:924709424-925309424 GCA_963277665.1 Viscum album | reverse complement strand
TTTATTATTTATTATTTATTATTTATTATTTATTATTTATTATATATTATATATTATTTAGATTTAGATTTAGATTTATTTATTATTTATTATTTATTATTTATTATTTATATTTATTTATTATTTATTATTTATATTTATTTATTATTTATTATTTATATTTATATTTATTATTTATTATTTATATTTATATTTATTATTTATTATTTATTCTGTATTATGTATTATGTATTATGTATTATGTATTATTTATTATTCATTATTTATGATTTATGATTTATGATTTATGATTTATGATTTATGATTTATTATTTATTATTTATATCTATTATGTATTATGTATTTATGTATTTATTATATATTATTAATTATTAATTATTAATTATTAATTATTAATTATTAATTATTTATACTTATTAATTATTTATATTTATTAATTATTAAATATTTAGATTTATTTATTATTTATTATTTATTAATTATATTTGTTAATTATTTATATTTATTTATTATTTATTATTTTTATTTATTTATTATGTATTATGTATTATGTATTATTTATAATGTACTATTGATATTTATTTATTATTTATTCTTTATATTTATTATTTATTATTTATTATTTATTATTTATTATTTATTATTTATTATTTATTATTTATATCTATTATTTTTCTATTATTTATTATTAATTATTAATTATTAATTATTAATTATTAATTATTTATATTTATTTGTTGTTTATATTTATTTATTATTTATATTTATTTATTATTTATTATTTATTATTTATTATTTATTTATTATTTATTATGTATTATTTATTATGTATTATTTATTATGTATTATGTATTATTTATTAATTATATTTATTAATTATTAATTATTAATTATTTATATTTATTTATTATTTATTATTTATATTTATTTATTATTTATTATTTGTATTTATTTATTATTTATTATATATTATATATTATATATTATATATTATATATTATATATTATATATTATTTATATTTATTTATTATTTATTATTTATTGTTTATTATTTATTATGTATTATGTATTATGTATTATTTATATTTATTTATTATTTATTATTTATAATTATTTATAATTTATAATTTATATTCATTTATTATTTATTATCTATTATTTATTATTTATTATTCATTATTTATTATTTATTATTATTGAGTTTATATTTATTATTTATGTGTTATTTGTTTTTTCAATTAATATATATAAGTATATTAAATTATGTTTATTAATAATAGGATGAGCTTACTAGAGTGGTAAAGTCTTTAGAAAATATGCAGGAGGTTAGAGGTTCAAATCTCACCAAACGCAGTATTTTTGTTTAATATTTAAATTCTGTTTATTTAGCGGCGGTTTTTTTAATTTTTTTATACCACAGCTAAATCATTTAGAGGCGGTTTAAACCGCTGCGAAACGTTCTGCAACGGTTTTCAAAACCGCCGTGAATAGTTTCCCGACACACGATTTCACGGTGGTTTTTCAAAACCGCCACCAATCTATTTGGCGGCGGTTTAAACCGCCACGAAACGAAAACAAACCGCTGCTAAATCGTGATTTTGCCGTAGTGTAATAACAATTAATAAAGTCCAACTCTCCATCAAATCCATTCTCACACCCCTTTTTGAATACATTTAATTTCATTTACCAATCACACACATATTTGTGTCACCATTATCATTATTATTTAGTATAATAATAATAACAAATATCCAATTAAAATTTATTAACTCATCACCAATTAATAATAATAATAATAATAATTATTGACGTTCACCGCGTTGACCATGTTAAACCACCACATTGGATATCTTAATCTGACCATGCCATGTCAATGTTGCGTAACATACGTCAATTTAATTATTCAATTCTATTTATTTTTATTTCACACTGATTAAATTGAAACCACTTTTATTAAATTAAAACCATTCAATTTAATAA
The DNA here is from genome assembly GCA_963277665.1 of Viscum album. Classification (NCBI taxonomy): domain Eukaryota; kingdom Viridiplantae; phylum Streptophyta; class Magnoliopsida; order Santalales; family Viscaceae; genus Viscum; species Viscum album. Next base: position 925,307,443 of record OY728145.1, on the reverse strand, counting down.
ACCCAGCATATTTTTACGCCACCATTATTATTATTATTTAACATAATAATAATAACAAACTCACATTTAATTTTATTAACACACCACCATGCTTCCACTGCACATCTTCATTTATTTGTTTGCAATTAATATCATAACTCATTTTATTAATTTCTCATTAACATTATGAAAAATATTAATAAAAAACACCTATTATTATTATTCTAATTTAATTCCAACAATTACTCAATTAATTTTAAACTGCCCACCTTATTTTAAAAAATTCTTATTTAAAATTAAAACCCCTTTTAATTTAATTAATCACACACTTTATATTACCGTCTTTATTATTTAATATAGAAAATTGACAAATCGTCTTTTAATTTTTATAAATTCTTCTTCCTTTTTATCATTAATAATTATCATTATTACGCATGCCGTGTTGACCACATCCAACTTTTACAAAGGAATGGACCGGAGAGGTCCGAGCCATTACATCAGATACCTCTCAAAACATTCTCGTCCTCGAGAATTAAAACCAAACCAAAAGAAAGAAGGGGTCCAAACAACCATCCCACGAGATACCTCTCAGGGCTCTCGTTATAACAGGAAACAAACCAATAACCCAAATAATATGAGTTAGGAATCCATTTTCCCATGTCAAGATATTATCTGCTTTAGGCAGCACTGACTCACCTGCACGGGTTTAATGGCATCCTCATTAATGCATCTCGATTAAGGATTAAGTCTTCTCACTTCCATATATTTTAATTTCTCACTTACACTGCCCCCAACACTGTACAAAACATCCAACCCGCTGCCCGAACACATGGCTTGGGAAATTCCGTCTCCCAGGTCGTGATATTATCCTCTTTAGGCAACACTGACTCGCCTGCATGAGTTTAATTGCATCCACATTAATGCGTCTTGATTAGAGATTAGGTTTCCCCCTCCCCACATGATAGGGCTCTTCACATACATTTAAAGAAAAGAGGGAAACAACATAGCATTAAAAACTCACAAAAAACAAGGTCCAGACCCAAAGAATGAGAAAAAATAGAGTTCTAACAATGGAGTGTAATGCTCTCAAACAAAACATAAATGAGAGCATTCATGAAAATCCATAAAAATCTCTATCGATCCCTGGTCCTTCTAGAGATGTCACCTCTGCTGCATGCAACTATCCACGCCCAGCTCCTCTTGATCGATCCTCCGCTGATAGACCATGTTTGCCTACTGGTCCTCAAACGCCCGAGTCATCGGTGGACAATGTCTTGGTTCCATAACCATACATAGAACAGGGAATCCCTAAGCCCAAGTAGCAAGGAAATTTCCCCAAGGTTTCATCTTATCACTTTATTTCAATTTATTTCCCAGAACACCCAAATCAAGTAAATCACAAACATGATAATGCATGTACCTTCCCTAGGGTCTATTCCCTTTAATCAATGTAGTCTCACTTGGTCGTTCAGTAGGCTTAGAGTCCTTGCATCGGATCACGGGGGGCCCTAAAATCCCCTGTCCTAGACGGTCTTCCCTGGCCTATGTAATGCACCAAGATCAACCTACACTGTTTCCCTACCATCCAATGCAATCCTCACTGTGCGTAACTCCAGACTCCATCATATCTCTCAACCATCAGCCTCTGATACCATTCTGTCATGACCCCCTCCCACCAAAGATTCCCCTCCTGAGCTGGCAATGGTGAATGAGAGATAATGAACCCCGAGTCCCACCTCCAGTAGGCCCCGGGGTGGCGACTAGCACCAAGGGTATGAGTTTTCAAATATATGGGAGGCATTACCCTTTTTATTATTTAATATCGGGAAATAGGACATGTCAACCACAAAAAGGAAAAGAAAAAGTGTATAGAAATAAACCCAAACCAATCCCACATGCATGTTTAAATATTTCTGATACAAGGTACAAGAATGCTCAAAAAGTACAATACCAAATGAAACAGGAGTACAACAAACTACAAAAACTCCAACTGTCCCGACTAGTAGGGTCCCGCACGGCCCTGGTAGTCCTCCTGGAAACCAGAAATTAAACGTAGGGTGATCATACATGTATACTCAGTAGGGAAACCTAAAGCTCTCATGCACAAGTGGGGAGAAATCCTAATGCCCCATGAGAAAAAAGAAGAACCAAAACCTAGAAAGGAATCTATCCACCCAGCCTCACCAGTAACACTCACCAAGTAACACAAGCCAATAGAGTATAATAGTAATGTTATCAAAGTATGGGTACCCCGCACCACCTTCCCACTGGATACTGCTCAATCCATCATGCCTAATGCTCTGATGCTTCCCCCTCTTCTTGAGCTAGTGCCTCAACTTGTCCATACGAAGCTCGAGCTAGTGCCACAACCTGGCCATACGAAGCTCATAGTAACCCGCCGACACACAATCCTCGGCCATCACCACATCTCATCCCGAAAACACCTGGGAACCACATCACATATCATCCCAAAGATTCTTGGGAAACATCTGTCATAACCTGCCGGAAGGATCTTGGGCTATAGAACCTGGAAGAGGGAGCATAGGGAAGAATCGTAACCATCCATCCACAATGTCTTTTGGATGTTGGGAATAACACCCCCCGTCCCACGGGTGTTCGGCATGTAGTGCTCAACGCGGGTGGGGTGCGTAAAGAAACATTGAAAGATACAGATTTATAAAATTATATCAACCACTCAGCCCATTCTAAGGCTTCTACACAAATGATCTGAGCACATGCCTTAGCACTGCTACCTCGAGAGTATGCACACAACAAGAAATCCCCAAACCCCATTTATATTTTCATGTTCAACAGATTTAGTTGTCAATTCTTTTAACTATTGGGAAACTATCAACAACCAAACCAATTCGAGTGTTCATAAAACATATCCCTGCCAACCACAATAAAAGTTAGGGAAAACAAAAGTAATCATTTACCAACTCCTTACCAATTTGATTATCATATCCATCTTTAATTCACTTCCATCACAAAACCCCACCGTTCATTTATTCCTAATTTCCACATATAAATTCATTTTCCACATTCCACATTTCCATTACTTTCCCCCGTATATAGTCCACTACTATCCACTTTAATAATTTTCACCACCCATCATTGCAGCCCTGCTGCCAAACATCTTATCACACAACAGCCCAGAAATTACCACTTCACACATCCCATAACAAAACCAACCCAACACCAACATGTTGATTATTCCGCTTTGTTGAACCGGGGTGATCACACAAGGGTTAAGAGTTTTCATTTAATCAACCAGCTTTACGTGGCTAACCAATTCCATATTATGGAGAAAATTACACCCACAATAAAATCCAGAAGGAGAGGGAAACATTTAATTGCATAAGAAAAGGCCCCCAAAGACCGTGATTTTCAATAGATAAAAGCCTATTCAATTTACAACATAATCAAATAATAAAAAAATATAGAATAACAACACACACAAACATCCCCATCCCCGTTCTTTAACCAGTTATTATCTTTATTTACTGATTCAACTATATCCCTAAAAAACAAGAGTACACCCACCCCACATGATGCACAATTTAGAGAGACGAAGGTGAGATCCCTACCTCAACTGGTTCTGATGTCCTTCTATGAACACGACCACCACGATCCCAAGGCTTCTCCCAGAACGACCACACCCACCAAGGACGTCGCATCACCACCGAATCGACAACTCAAGAAACTCCCTCAACACGGAGATCACATGTCGTATCATGGAAAAAAAGGGAGAAGTAGGATCGGAAAGAGAATACAAGAACATAGGTTTAACATACCTTTTTAGAGTCGTTTGTCAAAGACCGTCGTTCCCGTCAATTATCTGCAGTCTCCTCGGTTGGAAACTGTAGAGGGGATGTCGAAGAAGTGTGAATAGAACAAGGTGTATGATGTTCTCCTCGCTGACACGATCCCGTAGCCACTAACATATCGATGATCAGAGTCTGGATGAAAAATTTAGAGGAGGAATACTTCTCGATCATCCAAGAGTGTCGTTGTGCGAAGAAGAAGCAATCGGTCTGGAAATAATCTGCAACCCTTTCTTATAGAGGCAATGAACTGCTAAAATGGTATGCAGCGTGTATTAATGAATACATGGTGTTACCATACACCCGTTACATTGTTTGACTAATCAACACATGACACATCACGTGGTTTCCATGTGTTTAATGATAATATTAATAATAAATAAATATTAGGCGTTTCTTTGACCCGAGAAAAAATTCATAAAAATATATTCATCATTGGTCTTAAAATGATCGTCTTAATTTTAGGGTTACATAGTCGCTGACGGTTCGTCAAACAGATATCGTATGAGGGAGTTATTATCAAATTAAGATTTGTTAAACCAATTAATAATAATAATATTATATTTATTTTAAAAAAAGAGAGCATATAAGTATATCTCCAATCTCAATTTTCAATTCACTCACACCCAACACATTCACTTCCCATGCGCCTCACATGAGATTTTGATTATTTTGTTGATTTATTTATTAATATAAATAATAGAAAATAAGACCTCAAAACAAGGGGTTCCATGCTGAATGTGTAGCGCCCCCACCTCCTTAATTCCTTTACAAAAATTATATATATTATTGATAATAAGAGAAAAGGAGGTGTTGGGATCTCCCCTCCTCAAAAACATACACGACAATGCGCCTCACCATGACCCTCATGTGCCTCATGGTTATTGTATTTTATATAATTATTTTATTTATTATCATCAATTAATAAACATTAATAAAGTCCAACTCTCCATAAAATCCATGCTCAGACCCCTTTTTGAATACATTTAATTTAATTTACCAATCACACACATATTTGTGTCACCATTATCATTATTATTTATAATAATAATAATAACAAATCTCCAATTAAAATTGATCAACTCGTCACCAATTATTATTATTAATAATAACTATTATTGACGTTCGCCGCATTGACCATGTTAAACCACCCCGTTGGATATCTAAATCTGAACATGCCACATCAATGTTTCCTAACATACGTCAATTTAATTATTCAATTCTATTTATTTTTATTTCACACTGATTAAATTGAACCCACTTTTGTTAAATTAATACCATTCAATTTAATAAACCCAACATATTTTTACGCCACCATTATTATTATTATTTAACATAATAATAATAACGAACTCACATTTAATTTTATTAACACACCACCATGCTTCCACTTCACATCTTCATTTATTTTTTTGCAATTAATATCATAACTCCTTTTATCAATTTCTGATTAATATTATGAATAATATTAATAACACAAAACCTATTATTATTATTCTAATTTAATTCCCACAATTACTCAATTAATTTTAAACTGCCCACCTTATTTTATTAAATTCTTATTTAAAATTAAAACCCCTTTTAATTTAATTAATCACACACTTTATATTACCGTATTTATTATTTAATTTAATAAATTGAAAAATCATCTTTTAATTTTTATAAATTCTTCTTCATTTTTATCATTAATAATTATCATTATTATGAACACCGTGTTGACCAAATCCGACTTTTACAAAGGATGGACCGGAGAGGTCCATCCCATTAAACAAACAATAACTTATTTACTTTCCATTTATTTTGTAGATGTATTCACTATCCAATGGGCTAGATATTTTGTAGACACTATTGGTGGTGACATATTGATTTTTGTTCTCACACCCTGCTCAGGCAGCCGTTGGGTACCCAAACAGATCTCTTGGATGTTGGTTTGAACAATAGTTGAGTCCCTACACTAAGATATTGGGTTGGGATTGTGATGTTCATAGAGAAGGACCCAGACGCAGAGTTAGGACCCGTTGGGAGTTTTGGCCATTGTTTTATTTTGGGTTATCTCATTTGCACTGTAGTATGATGTGACATATTTATTGATGTATATGATTGTACCTAGTTTTGGGAATGGGTAATTTTTGCATGTTTTTGGTTGTTGTCTATTGTTTCCATGGTTTAAATTATTATCTATTGTGTCTTACTCTAGTAAAGAGGGTATAGTCTCCCTATGTGACTCATTAAACCCTCACCGCTAGTCGATGTCCTCTAGCATACGGGGGGGGGGGGTGCTTGAGGTCATGTGACAACCCATCTTGGAGAACCGGTTTAGTGGCTTCTGGGTCAGGGATGTTACAATACATGTGGTGTGGTGATGAAAAGGGTGTCACATTCATTAAGGCAGTAGTCTACATATATACGAACGACATTATTATTTTTCAATATATGAAAGAAAATTATATACTATATTTAAATAATGATAAAAATGTGGTGAATATCATAATTATTTAATTTATATCCCACATATATATTAAAATTATTATTTTTACAGTCAATGTAAATGTTTAGTGATAAACGAATCAAATCGATTCATAAGGAGGTAGTCTTCCATACACACAAGAAACATTATCGCAACCCTTATGAAATGGAAATTAAAATAGTTATTTATGATATAGTAAATCAATTGTTATATTTTTTTTATAAATATCATATGTAAACTTTACGTCCATCAATATAACCAACCATGAGATGTGTGATGGAACACACATCAGATCAGTTTGCGAGGCACTAATCTTCCATATACATGTGTGACATTATCATTTCCCATTTGATGGAATGAGAGATGAATATAGGACATTTACTTAACATAATATAATATATGTATTTAATACATAATGGTGTAATTATATAAGAAACAAAATTATAATATTTTAATGAGGTGGAAGAAAGAAGACAAAAAATTCATAGTTAGGAATTTTACCTCTTCTCAGAAAATATATATAATATTACGCCTAAAGTATCCCATTTATTAAATTATGATACAACAATGTTTTCTAGGATTAGAGGAATATTTTTTGGAATGAATTTTTTTAGGTATTGGGTTAACTAAAATGGTTTTATAGTGTGAATAATAGATGATAGGGGTGGCATTTTATAAGTGAGGTGAGTGGTGCACTTGTAATTTCTGGGAAAAAAAATTTGTACCCACATTTTTCACATGAAAAGGGTCTTCAATGGGGTATTATAAAGCCTATTAAATTATAGGGTAATTGTTTTTTCATAAAATACATTATAGAAAGTATTTTAGGTAATTTTATCCTTTATATTTTTATTTTAACTTCTAGGTAAACTTATTTTGGCCTTAACCACAATAATTAAACTTTAATAATATAACAGTTAATTTTTATAAAAAAATATGTTGAGATTATAATTTAATATATATTATTCTGATTTCAAATTTGGAAATTTTTTTTACAAATTATATTCATATATGTTTTATAATTTAATTGAAAATTAATCCAATAGACGCGATGATAAATCATGTTTTCAAAGTGAAAATGTTCACAAGTTTACTATGTTTTTATATCAAAATTCAATATGATAATGATTCAAATTGATTAATTAGATTAATGGATATATAGTTGAAATAATTTTACTTCAATACCAATTTAAAATATAATTTACCTTCATAAATAATCTAAAGTAAAATCCAATGTGAATTAAAAATCATTATTTTTCATTATTCCTTGAAAAATTAAACATTTCATAAAAATCCCAAAAATTTACCCTAAGATAATTTTGATATGATTATTTAAAAAATAAAATTTATTTAGTATAATAAATATTCTATAATTGTTTAAAATTAATTTTAATTTTTTTTTCAAAAAGTGTAACTAAACTCTCTTTTATAAAGAATACAGTTCTTCAAACAACATTTTATTTTTTATTTTAAACAGTTTTTATTTTATTTATAGTGAATTGATAATGAGTGAATTTGTTTTTACCAGTGTAAAAAATATAATTTTCATAATTTATATTTTACTATTCATACCGACTATTTTAATGGCTAGGTTATAATGATATATTGTATTACATTTCTTTTTGGCTAGGGTTTGTGTGTCGTATATGCTATCAAATATAATGTTCTTCTTTTATAATCTTATGATGTTAGAGGAACTCTACACCCTCACTTAATAACACAACACAAGAAATTTTTCTCGACCAAATGCTACCAAAAATACCTCACCAAATTTCTTAGAAATATTCTATTGGTTTTGTTCCTCCCAAAAGACCAACCATAGGGTCTTTTAGAAAAGATCCAAAGGAGGTTTCTCTAATAGAAGGTAATAATCATCACAATACTCATTATTTTTCTTTCATATTTTACCAAAAAAAATTTGTATAAAAACAAAAAATATAATTAAAAATATCTCCCATATAATTATATTTTATCGTGTTTATGGAATAACATTTATCTATCTAATTCTTCATCAAATTATTAACAAATCAATCGCTCGTGTGTGCGACAAACTACCACCTCATGAGGCAATATATTATGTTTTTTGTCACTGACTAACATGGATAGTAATATATATGGAAATAATAAATATAAATAATATTAATAATAGAATTATTTTGTTACATAAAAATTTATATAACATACACTTCCTTAACTTTTAGCCTATTAACGGAATGATATCATTTCTCATGCATACGTACAACCAATTGTCTCCACACAAAGATGTGATTTTTTTACATATCCAGTATTCATGAATAGTTATAAAAAAGTATATAATGATTAAATATTAAAATTATAACATTAATATCTTTCATTAGATAATTTAACTATGTAGTATACCCGTAACAAGAACTTTTATGAAAAAACACACTTGAGAAAACAATTCAATTGACCCCAAAACAACAACAATAATAAAATATTGTTGACAAAAATATCGTAATATGTTATAATAAGATAATATATGATATTGTAAATATAAATATAGTTCTTATATAAATTAATAATATTCATAAAACCATTTTATAAGTTGTTAAATCAAGCTAAAAAAGGACATGTGAGTTAAAGAATTTTATCTCAGTTTTTATTCCATTGAGAAATAATTGTTTATATCACCTATTCAATTTTATGTTTTGTACATAGAAACCTATTAATATATTAAAAATGAATAACAATTTATTCATGATTATTAATGTTTTTATTCATGTTTATTCTTTCAAGTGGTGTCAATTTAAATCTTACCAAAGATGTAATAATCTATTTTGCAATATCACTTTCTTTTAGGATTCCATTTACTTTCAATGAATGAATCTTATAATCTATCCTTCATATGCTTGAATAATTTTATTATAATATGGTAATTTAAGGTGACTCTATATTTTATTTCAAATTTTCCAATACTTTGTACTTGAATAATGGAAAACAAGTTTAAATGAAAAAGAAGATTTTTTATCTCTATAAAACATACATATTTTCCTTCCATGTCTATGTTTTACAAAATTATTTTACAGAATAAATTTTAATTTATTAAAATATATATTTAGGAAATTCTTTGTTATCATTAAAATTTTATCTTTTATAAAAAGAATATTTTTAATATTTTTCAAAAGAATCAATTTTTGGAAAAATTAAAATGGTATATTTTTAACATATAAGATGATAACAGAAATACCCATTTTAATAACTGTTTTAAAAAATGTAGCTTATTATACATGTTTTAAATGGTTTTAAAAAGTAAAATATTTTATGAAATATTGTTTTCATATTTCACTATATTACATTTAGTATTCAAAAGTAGATAATTTAATTGAAAATACTATGTTCTTAATGAACTATTGGTTATCCCTAATTTCATGATTAATTTTATGATTGTTAGCTTTCTCTTGATGACAATCAATTTAATTTTATCATATTTCATTGGAAATTAAAAACCTATTTAAATATTATTTGAATAATTTATAATATTATTGATAAAATTATAAACCATTTTTACATACACTTTTTACATTGAATGTTATTCATTTAATTATAGAAATATCGATGAATCCTAAATATTTACTAAATATATATATAAGTTGGTAAGGAATATAATTCATAAAATATATGTATGATTAAATATATGATGAATTATTTGGACTTAAAATAATTATTGGGGCTTGGAATTATATATACCCAAGATTCATTTGTAGATATCAAGATACAAATCCGTTGGCCAAATTAAAAGGGTTTTTACCCACAGATTTAAATTGTCTTGTGAATAGACTTGATATTATAGAAAACATCATGTATAAGATCATGGTTTCCAACATTAAGCATTTAAATCATTTATAATATAGTTATAATTATCTATTTGATAATTTTATTGATGTCATTCATCATGTATATTGATATCAAGTTGTTATATGGCATGTGTTTTCAGACATTTACCTTTCCATATTGATTATTCCTTATCTAATTATTATAGTCAAGTTATTGATTAAATTGAATGTGTGTTTATTTTTTAACATTGTATTTTAATTATTTATTATTGATTCATGACATATTAACCTGTTCATAACCCTTACTATTAATTATAGCTCACACTTATTTTGTTTCCTTTCCCCACGATATATAAAATAATTATTTTCACGAGTTAAAGGATGATAAATGTTTACCATTACTATGTTTTATTTTTTATACCCAATGAAAAATGGGTATCATGTACATGTATGGATCTTTGGGACTACTAATCTTATTAGTTGTTTGTGATTTGACCCGTTTTATCTATGCCATTATAATAATGTAGACACCAGCTCTAGGTTAATAAATTCAGGTTTGTTATAGTTGGTATCCAGAATAATTGATTAGAATCCTTAGGAACTATATAATATAAAACATATATTTAGTAACATAAAACTTTGATATAATTTAAGGATATGTTTATAAGAACATCCTATGATTTTTAGAAGGTAGATAAATGTGCTTTTTCTGTGAAATACTTCTTTGTATAGATACTACAAGTGGATGTGGTTTTAGAACATATTCATCTGGGGGTAATAAACCCAAAAAGAGTTAGTTGAGTATATCTTAGCCATTATTCTAGTGAATGGTGTGTGTTTTCTTACTACACACATGGTTTGATATTATTTGTAAATTTTTTTATTATATTTTACATTTTATTTATAAACCATTATGAAAGAGTTGAAAATAAAGATATCACTATAGAAATAATTATTATAATTATAAGATTAAAAATGAATAAACAATATTTTATGTTATTTTTTACACCATATTTATAATTATACATTACAACTTAAAATTAATAATTTCATGAGAAAATATAGTATATTCCATTTTTAATAAATGACATATCATAGAAATATTCCAATCAATTCTCGAGGAAAATGTACAGATTTTTCTACTAAGGTAGCCTATACATATGGTATTGTAAATGAGTGAAAGGGAATATTAATTGTGTTATGAAAAATAACCATGCTCGTATATAGAAACCTATTATTACATAATATTATTTGCCTATTTTGATCACTTTATGTGAAAGTAACCCCCATTGTTTAGTAGGTCTACTAATACAGTGGTACCTAAGAACTGTTTTATGTCCCTTGAGGAGATATTTTTGGCCTTTGGATGCAATGAAAAGTAAAAGGTTACACTTTAGTATTTTGTATCAATGTAGATTCTGATCAATGGTGGTCATTGATCCAATATTCTATTTTGGAAGAATTAATAAATCTTATAGAGTTGAAAGATATTAAATAAATTGTTTTTGAAAGATATTTCCATTATGAGAAATGAACTAAAATGAATAGAAAGATCCATAGATTAAGTAAAAAAGGAATAATAAAGTGTTATGGAGTACGAGGATGACTTTATAATATTATCTTGGTATGTGATGTATTACATACAAAATACAGAAAGAAATATAAACCATTTATTCAAAAGATTAAGAGAAGTCTCTGAAGGGTGATTGTACCTTAAAATATTTCTTCATATGGTGCAATATTTTTAAGCCCCATCAAAATATAGAAGGATTTTATAGATACATTATATTAATAGTTAATAAATACAATAAAAATGGAAGATTAGAAAAAGGATAAATTAAATAATATAAAAAATTATTTTCTCACATGTGATAAATATAGAAAGTAACACCTTTATACATGGTTGAAGGGAATAAGATTTTTTTTATGTATGGAGAGAAAAAAGATCACGACCTTGAATGAATGGGGGATAAATAAACATTTATGGTACTATGTTTCAAATTTAAGTTGACGGGGAACTATTCAAAAAAATCCCCAAGAATATAGGAAATGTACAACAGATGAAACTAAGGGATCCTGGTGAAACATATGTTACTACTTCTTCCAAAGTGGAATGAATAATTTTTTAATGTATTTATATTAAAGAATAATGTAGTTGAATTATTTTATCAATATTAAAATATATATTGGTTTTACAGTTATTAATTTTCTTTATGGATTTGAAGGAATTTATTGAATGGTACTGGTAACCATGAATAGTGATTAAGTACTAAGGTGATATTTTGGAGAACAGTTATTTAGGGAATAATAACCCCTAAAATGTTCCTAATGTAGAGTTAATTATGTTTATATTTGATTAAAATTTATGATGTAAAATGGATAATATTTATGACCTTGTAAAAAATTGGCAGTTTAATGAAAAATTAGACTATGTTATATTTGGTGGAGTTTAAATTTTTTTGGATTTATATAATATATTAAATAATATGTTATTTTTTTATGTAATGAAGTGATAGTGAACATTTAAAAAAATTCATGTTTTCATTATGTATTTTTAGTAATTTTTTCATTTACCATGAATCATAAGAATATATAGTAAAGGTATTAACATATTTGGAATGTGGCATTATAATCTACTTTCTATTGTCTACGGATAATTGTTTGATAAATTATTTAGGATTTATGGATTTTGAATTTATTTAGTCATATTTTTGAGGAGTATTTTGTATTCAATTGTTGTGTTATAAAATATTACATGGCATGAAATTTCATAATCCCACTTACTAAGAAGTTGTTTTAAAATTGATGCTGCTAAGACCATCACATATAGGGAAAACAATGAAAAGATAAGGACTATTCAAACCCATATTAATTCTTATCAAAGTAAGAAAATAGTTCTACTAATAAACAAACGAATGTTTTTTATTTAAATTGGTCGATCACACTTTATTTAAAGTATCTCCCTATAAGGGTGTCATAATGTTTGGTAGAAATGTGAAGCTAAGACCCACAGAAATATGTCCCTTTGAAATTTCATAAAGGAATGGAGTATTGTCTTACCAACTAGCAGTGCCAATTATCTTGTCGAATGTACATGATGTGTTTTATATATCATTTTTAAGTACAAGAGAATCTCTATTCTTATTCTCACCTTTTAAGACATAGAATTGGAATACATCCCATCTTACTATGATATCACATCCAGATTCCTAATACTAGAGATAAATTACTGAGGAACCATATGACTCAATAGGTAAATGTACTTTTGATAAATCATACTATGAATAAAGAAATGTGGGAACTATAGGATAACGTTAATATGAACTACAATCATTTTTTAGAAGGTAATACCAAATAAATTTTGATGATGAAATTTTTATATGAAGGAAGAATGTAACACCCCTTGGCTTTATAATTTTTTTTAAATAAGTCCAATATCATCTATATGTTTTGGGAAACACAACCCCAAGCCTAAAATATTGTATCTAAAAATTATATTTTAATAATACTATAATAAAATGAATATATTAATGTTTCATTGTTCAAAAATTATAATTTTATATTATTAATATCAATTCTAAACTAATATTGTCAAAATAATCTTAAAAAATATTTTTTGAAATTTTCCCTAATAAATATTGTTTTACGAATAATTGAAAATGTAGTATTTAAATATTACCCCATTTATAATAAATAATTGTTTATGTTATTTAAAATTAGAAATTTATTTATTATCAATTCGATAGAAATAATTTTAAGAACAATTGGAGGTAAATGTAATATTTATATGAAAACTGATATTTTTTCAGAAAACTATTTTTTAGGCATACTGTTTTCCAATTATAATTAATTAAAAATATATTTAATTACAAATGAATGAATTGAAATAATTAAATTATATATCTAAATATGAAATTTTAAATCCATATAATGTTTATTACTCTTTATATAGTTAATATAAGATCATCTTATACTCGAAAAATTCATTTCTTGAAAAACTATTTTTCAACACGTTTTATATGATTATTTTAAATTAAAATTTTAATATTATGTTAGTTAAAATTTAAAAATATTTATTCCATATTTGGTATCTCTATAATTAATATTAGGTAATAATTTGAACCGAATTTTTGGTCATAATGATTCATAAAAACATTAATAAATTAATTAATGAGTTTATGGTTAAAACATGGTTATTCAGAGTACTTGCGTTTTTGTTGACATAATCTTTCAACAAGAATAGAATTGTTATTATATAAATTTTATTTAAAATTCAGAATATATTGTTTATAATTTTATAGTATGGGATATTTTATTATAGTCATAATGGATAAATTACTTGGGTTAGAAAACAAGTTATAGAGGTGGAAACTAAACAGGTAGAAGTACGTAAATGCTAGTGACATGAGAAGTTTTTATACAAAATGTTTATTTTATGAGGTGTATGTTTGTATAAAATATAAAATCAATAAAATATTTTATTTATCTACCTTGGAGGCACATGGGGTGATTGTGACATCCCATTATGGAATTGCTTTGGTTATTTACAAAAATGACACACTTTAATTATAAAATGGAACTCTCTCCCCTAATTTCATCAAAATAGTGAAACCATATGGATTGAAAAAATCTTAAGAAAAACCCTCACCAATATCATTAAAAAATTTAATAGGTTTTGGTATTCCCAGAGAACCAACCCAATGGTCCATAAGAAGAGATCCAAATGAGGTTTCTTTAAGAGAAGGTAATTGTCTTAATGATGTTCAATATTTTTTATCGAATTAAATTATGTATTACATATTAAAATATAATACCACCAGTATATCAATATTATTGGGATGCCATCATGTTTGGAGAATAATATTTATCCAGAACATTATACATAAAATCGGAAACAAAGTCATCGCTTGTGTGTTCGGCGGACTATCTCCTCGTGAGCTGATGTAATTATTTTCATCACTGAATCACATGATTAGTTTTACTGATGAAAATAATTAATATATATTTTATTTATTACATGATATTTATTATATAAAATTAATATATCAATCACTTCTTTTCCCTTAAACCCATTAGGGGAATGATATTGTCGTTCATGCGAATATACAACCAAAGTCACCACAAAGAGATGTGATTCATTTTCCAAGTACAACATTCAAGAATGATTCTAAAATGTATATAATAATTAAATATTATATTTAAAACATTGATATATTTATGTAGATGATGTTATAATTTCTTACACAAAATAACCAGAATTTTTTTACAAAACACAGATGAGACAACAAATTAATTCATATCTAAAACGAAAAAAACAAAAATAAAATATTATTAACTAACTAGTGGAAAATATTAATAATATGGTCATATATAATTTTATAAAATTATAATGGTTTTATTACAATTTAATAAAATTATTAAAACCACTATACTCGAGGTTAAATCATTTTCAAACAAATAGAACTATGAGGTAAGGGATTTAATCTCAATTTCTATTCCATTGAGACACAATTGTTAACATGAATCTATTCAACTTTATGTGGAGTATTTAGTACACTATTTATGTATTTAACATGAATACCTATTTATTTTTTATGGTTAAAGTTTCAATTTAATTTTATTCTTTCACGGGGTTACAATTTAAAAGTTACCAAATATATATGTATCTATTCTATAATATCACTTTATTTTAGTATTGAATTTATATTATTTAAATTAATCTTATCATTTATCATTCATATTCTTAATTAATTTTATCATCCTTTTGAAATTTAATTATTTTCCATTTTTACATCTATCTTTTCCTCTCATTATTGTTGGAGTTGGTGGCCTAAAACCAAATAATTTTCACTTTATTAATTAATAAATACCTAATAACATCTTTATTGTTATTCTTCATGACAATACATGAGATAATATCATAAGGATAGCTGTTACATTAAATGGTCATAGCGAATCCCTGTAATGATGAGTACCTGGAATTTCCATAATATAGTTCATGAATATATGTTATATGGCTGGATGATGTTATTTGAGGGACCCAAATAATACAGGCCATTAGGGGTGAGGACTCATAAAACATTGAGGCACCTTCTCATGGTTTTCTCCCTTGGTAATATCCCGGAGGATATTATGGGAACATGACCCACCCGTAAGAAATCCAAATTTCATAGTGTCATTGGATGTTCCTATCTGCAGATGCGTTTATTGGTCCTCAAACTTTAAGATTATTATTAATGGGTATTACAACATTCACACTTATATGTATTGACAAAAACTATGATGACACAATGCTCACAGTGAGGTAGGATACGTTTGGTGCGTCACATGTGATATTACATTAATAGATAACGTGTAGAAGGATTTTTTCCTTCTATTCTATAATGGAAGTAGATATATCAGGCCATTTTATGGAATTGATATAGCCTAAATAAATCCATGTCCATGGTGCGTAATGGGAATGTACAATTCTAGAAATTCAAATAAAGAATAATCGGACACATGGTTTGATGGCACTAGCATGCAACCCGCTTGATTCAAGATATCGAGACAAAGGGATTACATTACACGGTAATCTTTTGTAGTAGGCGACACGTCATTATGGCCTTGACTTCTTTCTCTATGGGTGCCTTGGCATGTTTCTAGATGATATCCTTGGACATTAAGAAGGTTCCACCTAGTTCCACTCAGAATAAGGCCTAGAGGGTCACACACTAAGTGTGTCCAAGTATATTAGTTAAATATTAATTTAACAAGTTGAATAATGATTATTCCCGTTTGTGATTTAATAATTATTCAATGATGTGTGATAACATTTATTTCGACACTAGTTATTCAAGAGAATATATTGTGGGTGAAATAATATATTTATTAGTGAGTAATGCAGTGATATTTATTTGAGAAGTAAATAGCCATTATTTAAGGTCTAATAAATGTGGAGGAGGAAATAAAGAGAATGGAAAAATCAAAAGTACATGCCGTGTATATATTAATATACACACCGTGTATTCTATAAATTTATGAGAAATAATATTATTTATTTAATTAAATAATATTATGTGTAATTTTCTAGGCGCATGTCAAGTAATATTAATAGCCAACTTCAATTTTTCGAAATGGGGCATTACTATGAATTAAATGAAATGAATAAATGGTTTCGGGTAATTAATTCATTTCATTATTCTATGAAACTAAAACCCCAATTATATAATTCTCATTAGCATAACCATGCATGACAGATTTGGAAAAGCTCTCAAGAAAAGAGAGAATTATTTTTCTCCCAAGAACTCTCTCAAGCTACGAGAGAGAGATCACCCTCCACCAGATCAAGGTAATCGAAGGTGGACATCGCAAGAGAAGGATCTTACATAATAACAACTGGAGATCCCTTCAACAACGTTTTGAGATACGTGGAGTATATGTGGATCACCGCTTGATGAATCCTACACTTGGATTCTACGACGCAACGACGGATCACATCGGATCGTGATCGAAAACATCAAAGGCGAGATTATTCCACTAAGGTAATTCTCATATTTTAATTAAATTAATTATAACCAACATATGATGATCCTTTATATGGTTCTGGGACTCCCCTATTTTATTTTGTTCTTTTTTCTATTTCGAAGATCTGGCATTTTATTATCATGACAGAACTCATATTAAATTTTATTAACCGCAAAAATTAATGTTGGGTACACCCACCAGTGATCTTCCGCTATGCCCAAAACCTATAAGTGGTATCAAAGGGAGTTTATATGATTTATTATAATTACGTAGTTTTTGGTTGGTAATTTACGCATTTATTAATTTAGTTATTTCAATTCATGTTAATCATTATATAAATCTTAATCTCAAGATCTGTTCCTCCTCTCTTGTTTCTCGTTCACCTTACATAAATGAATTTTCTGTTTATTTATGATTAAAATGAAACAAATGATCTCATCATGAGGTTCCAAACATTCCAATCCATATAAAACCAAAATAAAAGACATGTATTTGACAGTACATGACATGTATTCTAGGTTCAATGTATCACACTGGTCCACCAAATCAGGCTGTGTGTTGGAGTATTTCTAAGTCTTAAATGACACCGCGTGTTGACCAGAAAAAGGTGCACACAGTTTTCGAATTACACGCTATGTGGTCCACTGAACACGACGTGTAGTCACTTAGGGTTAGGGTTAGACTGTGAACCACATACACATCTTCCCCAATTGGAAACTGTGTAACAAGGATACTACATGGCGTGTGTCCCACTGAACACACTCTATACACCGAAGATTTATGAAGTACATCTACACGCCATGTCCCTAGACATATACTTCAGATGGAAGAAAAAAAATAGTACACACCATGTAGTCAGAACTACATTTTGATTACTCATCCAAATTACACAAATTTATTAAAATTTATTATTATATTATACAAACCTTGAGACATATACCTTAGTGGATGCATAATGCAGAGGCACAACATGTGATAGGTTATATATATATATATATATATATATATATATCTGTGTGTTTAATTTAACATCTGTGTAATGTTCATTGATACTCATTATGTTGTTATGAACCAGAATTCACCGGGTTTCCCCCAAGGCACATGTTACGTACAAAGATAATTTTAAATGAATTCATTTGTTCAAAATTATGTTGGATTATAATCTCAAAGAAATTCCAAAAATGGTTTAAGAGAAAAAGATTGATTAATTAAGGATAATTAGTTGATTCGACCATGATTTATCTTAAACAATAAATATTAAAGAATTGAATGCTAGTTTTATTTATGCATAAGTATCGTTGCATGTATGTATGATCATGAGCTAGACCAAGACCTTTTTATGTGAATTATTTTTCTAATTTATTTATTTAAATAAAATTTGTTGGTATGCGAGCCTTCTCATCATTAATATGTAAGGCATGCATTCCCAAGGTTTATTTTATGTAAAACCTCATTTACCCCTCACATACGTGTGAGATAAAAGAAAATGTAATGGACAGAGCTCCCAAGATGTTGGAGGAGGCTCAAGTTAAGAACCAAGGTGAAACCAATCCAGGAAGATACAAAGGTGAATAGGTGGAAGGCGGTAAACCCAAACCCAAAAGATTCAAGGTGTTTCTCCCCTAGGTCATGGGTTATTTTATCAACAACTATATAAAATATCCAATAAAACAATCTCTTAATAATTCCATTTATTTTATTTCTATCAGTTGAATGGTTTATTTATTATGGCTGTGTTTTCACGATCACACAATTAATGAATTGAAGAAGTATGCAAGATGAAACTAAAATAAGACCGGATTATGTGAAAATATTATATTAGACATGGTTAATCCCATAAGTATATCCCACTTAATAATAATAAGCATGCAATAAAAGATAATAAAATAGCCATTTACGTATAAGGATAAAATACCTCAAAGAAAATATGATGTCGGTATAGCCTTCCATAATATTTGTTAGAATCAAACCATAGTTCAAAGTGATTGACCAACCATAGTTGGGGTGCTTTCAATTATCAAGGAATTCTAATTTTGGGTTTTGGGTTGACATGACTTGGTTTTTATCAAGGGTTGACTTCCATAGCAAGACTTGGTGTGACCAAGAGGAAAAGGTTGAGGAAATCCAAAATAAAAAGGATTTCTGGATTGGGGAGTCCACTCAGCGGATCAAGGAGCTACGAGTTAATACAGCTGGAGTTTGGAATGCCTACCTAAAAACCTTTAAGATTCTTGAACAACACTTTTTGGGGTAATGCGATGGGAAATAAGGATCCTTTCCACTAGAATATTCCGGAAATAGAATATTCCAAAGTCAATGGTGAGGTCTATTAGATTTCGAAAAAATAGTGGGAAACTAATAAGTATTAATTTATTTATTTGGATCAGTTCTATCATGATAAAGAACTAAACCTTTTCTCAACATAATTTGTAGAAATAATAAAAAAAATGACATCAAAATATCACTGTGAACCATACTCGATAAGGAAAACCTTCTCACTGACACCAATTTCCAAGAATGGCAGAGGCATTTACGTGTTATCCTTCACCATGAGAAGAAAGTGTATGTGCTGGAAGAGCCCATTCCAGTTGCACCTGGAAAAGAGGCCAGTGATGAGGAAACATCTCTCTATATAAATCTTATAGATGATTCCATAGATGTCTAATGTTTCATAAAATCAGCCATTTATAATGATCTCTTGAAGCAACATGAAAACATGGACGCGTATAACATGATGTCTCAACTTAAGAATCTATAAAAAGAAAAGGAGAGAAACGAGAGATATGAGATATCCAATTCTTTGTTTACAACTATTATTGGAGAGTCTGCCCTAGCTGGGCCTCATGTAGTCAAGATTATTGGATACATTGAATGCCTTGATATCTTAGGGATTAAGTTCCCGGATGAGTTACATACAGATCTAATCCTATCATCACAGGCCAAGACCTTCTCTAGATTTATTGTAAACTATAACATGAGAAAAAATGAGAAGAGTCTATCAGAACTTCTGACCTTGATTCACTAAGTAGATAAGGATATGGAGTGTGAAAAACATGCATTATTTATGGTGAATAAGAAAAGGAAGGACAAGGAAAAGTGGACAAGGATTCATAAATGATTTGAATCCCCTGAGCACCGTCCCTCTAAGAATGGGAAGATCTAGAGGCAGGTAAAGGAACAAGATGCAATATATTTTTCATGTGGAAAGCAAGGTCATTGGAAGAGGAACTACATCTTGAAGCACGGGGTCACTAAAGATGTGTTCGTTATTGAGTGTAATATTTTTATTTCTACACATTGGGTATTAGATACAGCTTGTGGGGCTCACATATATATTCAAATACATGAACCAATTAGATGTAGAAACATTTATAGAGGAGATGTGGATCTTCGAGCTTCCAATGGCGCGAGGAAGGATGCGTTTGCCATTGGCAATTACCACCTCTCAATGGCTACAAGGATGATTTTGGTTTGACAAAACTATTATTATGTTCCCACTATTACCAAAAACATAATTTATGTATCATGTTTGGATATGGATGGATTTATTTTCATGTTTAGAAATAAGGGTTGTCTCTTTTATAATAACAATATATGTTATGGTTTGGCACATTTAAATAATGGTTTGTATGTATTAAATTATGAAAACCAAGTGTTGGCAATCGATAATGAAACAAATTCACATGACTCATACATCACTCAGTTATGACATAACTGATTCGGTCATGTAAAAGAGAAGCGCTTGATAAAGATCTACCAAGATAGTTATTTAGACTCTTCTGAGATAAAACCACTTGATAGATATCATGCATGTTTACAAGGTAAAATGACCAAGCCACCTTTCAGTGGACATGGTGAAAGGCCCATAGAGCATCTGGGATTGGTGCACATTGATGTGTGTGGACCATTTCCAGTAGAATATATAGGTGGATATTATTACTTCATTGCATTTACTGATGATTTAAGTAGATATGGCTATTTATACTTAATGAGTTATAAGTCAAAAGCGTTTGAGAAATTTAAGGAATTCAAGAATGAAGTTGAGAATCATCTTGGTAAGAAGATAAAAAAACCTCAATCGGATCGAGGTGGGGAATATCTTAACCAAGAGTTCATCAATATTATAAGGGAGTCTGGGATTCTATATCAGCTCACTTATCCTTATACACTAAAATGGAATGGTGTTTGTGAAAGAAGGAACTATACCTTTTGGGACATGGTGTGGTCAATGATATGTCATGAAGATCATCCATTATTCTTTTTGGGTTATGCATTACAAACTGCTGTATACACATTAAACCAAGTACCAACTAAGAGGGAAAATTGAATTCCCTCTGAGTTATGGAATGAAAAGAAACCCATTTTGTCAGACACATGTATATGGGGATGCAGGGAATTTTTAAGGACTTCTCTGGCAACAAACACGCAACCTAGGACATGAGGTGTATCTATACAAGTTATATCATGGAAACGAAAGGATATTTCCTATATAACCCTTTAGAGAAGAATGTGACTGTTTCCAGACAAGCCGTCTTTATTGATAGGGGTCACATCTTCAAAATGGATAATGGGAGGAAAATTGACTTTGACGAAGATGATGCTCAAGATACACAGGAGTTGGTATAGGAACAAGTTCCACAGGTCCCTCTAGAAGAGGTTCCAAAAACACAAGTACTGCATTGGAGCTCAAGAGAGGTAAGGGAACCGAATATATTTGGTTTCCTAGTCACATGGGGAATCATTATTGTTAGATAATGATGAATCTCTATTCTACAAGGAAGCAGTAGAATGCTCAGAAGCTGCAAGATGGCTAGAAGCTTTGATTTTTGGGATAAATTCCATGTATCAGAACCAAGTCTAGGTTTTGGTCAATGATCCATTGATGAAAATACTTTTTGATGCAAATGGGTATTCAAGAGAAAACTTGACAAGGTCAAGTTTGCACCTATAAAGCAAGGCTAGTGCCTAAAGGAATCAGAAATCACCAAGGAATTGAATATGATGAAACATTTTTACTAGTTTCCATATTTAAATCCATAAAATTCATACTTGGCATAACAACTTATCATGACTATGAGATTTGGCAAATGGATGTCAAAACAATATTCCTTAATGGGAACGTTCATGAAGATGTCTATATAACACAACCATAAGGGTTTGTGACACCAAGTGAATCCGAACGGGTTTGGAAGTTTTATAAATCCATTTATGGATTAAAGAAAGCATCTAGGTCATGGAACGTTCAATTTGATGAAGCCATAAAGGAATTTGGTTTCATGAAAACGAATGTGAGCCATGTGTTTATAAGTGGTTTAATGGGAATGCAATCTTTACCCTAGTAGTATATGTTGACGACATATTGCTTATTGGAAACGATGTACCAGTATTTCATTTAGTTAATGAATGGTTGAACAAGTATTTCTCTATGAAGGACTTGGATGAACTAGTGTACATTCTAGGGATCAAGATCATTCGTGATAGATCCAAGAAGTTTATTGGACTATGTTAGTGTACATACATGGACCGGATACTAATGCAAGTTAGTATGGAATAATCCAAGAGGGGACTGATTTCAGTGTCACCTAGCCTACAACATTCTATGAAAATGTTTCCT
The DNA here is from genome assembly GCA_963277665.1 of Viscum album. Taxonomy (NCBI): domain Eukaryota; kingdom Viridiplantae; phylum Streptophyta; class Magnoliopsida; order Santalales; family Viscaceae; genus Viscum; species Viscum album. Next base: position 925,284,259 of record OY728145.1, on the reverse strand, counting down.
TAGGCACAACAAGAGAAAGATATAATGAGTAAGATCTCATATTCTTCAGCTATAAGATCCATCATATATGCCATTTTATGTACTAGGCATGATGTTGCCTATGAATTGATCCTGGTACACAAGTATCAAGAAGATCCAGGAGAACAAAATTGGACAACTGTTAGGAATATCCTTAAGTATCTTAGAAGAACTAAGGATATGTTCCTGTTGTATGGAGGAGATGCGGAGCTTTTCATCAGAAGGTATGCTAATGCTGGTTTTCAGAAAGATCAGAATGATCTGAAGTCATAATCTGGATATGATTTCTATATCAAGGGAAGAGCTGTGAGATGGAAGAGTTCAGAGAAACTAGTTTTCGACGATTATATAGTGAAATACGAATATATATAAAATTATAATTCAGCCAAGGAAGCCGTATATATTTGGAAATTTGTTTAATAGATTGATGTGGTGATAAACAGTAAAGATATTATCACATTGTATTGTGATAATACTGCAGCAGTGTCTCTTGTAAAAAAACCAAGTTCACAACAATGGAAAAAGCATGTACTTTGAAAGTATAACCTCTTTAGGGATTTCTATCAAAGGGGTGAAGTTGCAGAGAGTAGAATTTCCATGGAAGAGAATGTTGCGGAAACCAGGACTAAAGTCCTATCTTAGCAGAAGCATAAATATCATGTGATAGTTAGCGGGTTAAAAGTTGTTATCAGTTGGATCTATTCCAAGTTGGAGTATATTCAAGTTGGTGGCCTAGAACCAGCTAATTTTTACATTATTCATTAATATATACCTTATCACATCTTGATTGTTCTTCTATGTGATAATATATGTGATAATGTCTTAAGGATAGCTATTACATTAAAGGGCCATAGCATATCCCTTATATGATGAGAACCCGAAAGTGCCATAACACTGTTCTTGAATATATGTTCTATGGGCAGATGATGTAATTTGAGGGAAAAAAATAATACATGCCATTAGGGGTGAGGACTCATAAAACATTGAGGAATATTCTCATGGTGTGCGCCCTTGTTAAGATACAGTAGCATATTATGAGAACAAGACTTGCAGTAGGAAATCCACATTTTATACTGTCATTGGATGTTCCTATTTCGGATCTGTGTATTGGTAATTATACTTTAAGATTATTATTAATGGGTATTACAACTCCCACACATAGATGTATTGACAAAAACTATGATGACACACTGTTTGCAGCGAGGTAGGATACGTTGGGTGCGTCTTGAGTGATACTGCATTAATAGATAATGTGATAAAGGATTTGTCCCTTCTGTTCCATAACGAAAGTAGATATCTTAGGCCATTCGATGGAATTGATATAGACTAAATAAATCCATGGTCAGGGTGAAGAATGTGCATGTTTAATTCCAGAAAGTCAAATAAATAATAATCTAGCACATGGGTTGATGGCACTAGAATGGAACCCGCTTTATTCGAGATATTGAGACAAAGGGATTACATTACATGGTAAGCGTTCTTAGGAGGTGACACATAATTATGGTGTTAACTTCTTTCTCTATGGGTGCCTTGGCATATTTCTGGATGCAAACCTTGGAATTAAGGTAGGCTCCACCTAATGCCACTGAGAAATAGGCCTAGAGGGTCACACACTAGTTGTGTCCAAGTAACTCAGTTAAATAATAATTTAACTAGTTAAATAAAGATTATTCTTAGTTGTGGTTTAATAATTATTCAAGGATATTTGATTTCATTTATTTCAAGACTAGTTATTCAAGAGAATATATTATGGGTGAAATAATATATTTATTAGTGAGTAATGCAGTGATATTTATTTGCGAAATAAAAATCCATTATTCAAGGTTTAATAAATGTGTTGGAGGAAATAAAGAGAATATAAAAAAAATACATTCCCTTTATATATTAATATACCCACCATGCATTCTGGGACATTATGAGGAATAATATTATTTATTAAATTAAATAATCTTAGGAGTAATTAGCTGGTAACATTTCAACTAATAATAATAGTCAACTATTATTATTAGACCTGGGGTATTACTAAGAATTAAATGAAATGAATAAATACTTTCAAGTAATTAATTCATTTCCTTATTATATTTAATTAAAATCACAATTATATAATTCTCATTTTCCTAGCCATTTTTTTGTGGTTGTGCATGACGGATTTGGAAAATCTCTCAAGCCAAGAGAAAATTATTTTTCCTCCGAGAATGTTCTCAAGCTATGAGAGAGAGAGAGAGAGAGATCCTCCTCCACTAGATCAAAGTGATCAAAGGTGGACATCCCAGGCGAAGGATATTCTATGATAGCACCTGGAGATCGATTCAGTGACGTCTAGAGATATGTAGATCACACGTGGATCACCTTTAGAGAAATCCTACACTTGGATTCTACGATGTAATGACAGATCACATCAGATCATGATCGGAAACATCAATTGAGAGAGAATTCTGTCTTGGTAATTCTCGTCTTTTAATTAAATTAATTATAACCAACATATGATGATCCTCTATATGGTTCCGAGAATTCCCTCTTTTCTTTCGTTCTTAGTTCTATTCCAATGATCTGGCATTTAATTATCGTGACAGATCTCAGATTAAACATCTTTAATGTCAAAAATTAATGTTGAGTACACCCACCAATGTGATTCTGATGCGCTCAGAACCTAAAATTATTACATAAATATAGAAATGAAAATTTTAAAGGATAAATAGATTTGGTTTTTTTAAAATAGATATATTTTTCCTTTGTGTCCCTATTTTTAAACATTATTTTAAGAAATTTTTTTATTATTGAAATGATTAATGAAGGAAATTCTATGTTATTCATGAATTTTAAAAATTATTTTAAAGTCATATTTCTTCTTTTTTCAAAGGATATTTTTTATAAAAAGTCAGAAAGAATTAGTTGTAATATATACATCGATAACAGAATTCCCCATCACCATTACATTTTTAAAATTTGTAGATTATTCTACACATGTCTAATGGATTTACAAATAAAACTATTTTATGAAACCTTATTTTAATACATCACTTCCATTCTCATTATAATTTCAAAAGATATTATTTTATTAAAAAAACCAATATTCCAAGTGAACTGATGGCCACCCCTCATTTGAAAAGTAATTTTTTGTTTATTAACATTATTTTAAAAAAAGTCACTTTATTATGATAATTTTTAATTATAAATTATTTTTAGCTTAACTATCCATATTATTTGTTTCATGGATATGATAATTTTTAAAACTATATAAAACATTTACATATAGTGTTTTCTTTTAATTTTATTATTAACTGGGGAAATATTAATAAATTCATATTTCATAATCAAAATAGATCATTCTTGAAAAGGAATATTATTATTTAATTAGATATATTATTCTATATTTGAGGAATGAATTGGACATCATTGTTGGGTGGGGATAATAAGTATATATCCCCTCTATGCCTCGATATGTCTCATGGGACAAATAATTTTGTCAAAATAAATGGGGTTTTGCACATAGGATTAAATAATATTTGGATGTTCTTGATGGTATAGATACCATTACGTCGGAGACCATGACAAGAAATAATAATAATTTACTTTACTGAGATTTTATTTATTATTATCCATTTGATTATTTAATTGATATTATCCATGGATGCATTTTTTTCTAATGTTATTTAATTGAATGTACTTTAATATATATACCTTTCATAATTAATTATGAATTTCTAATTGTTATAGTCATGTTATAGATTAAATGAAATGTGTGTTCAATTAATTAGTTTTCTCTATTGATTCATGATAGAATCCACTATACTTAACCTTTACTGATATTTTGATATTTAAATTTATTTTGTTCCCTTTTGAAATGATATAAATAAGAATTATTGTAATGGGTTCAATCATGCTGAATCTTTTAAAATACTATGATTTATTTTTACCAAAATTAAAGCATCTATCATGTATATGTCTGGATGTCTAGGACTAATAAACTAATTAGTCCTTTGGTATTTGACCCCTTGGTATCATGACATTATAATAACATAGGCATCAGTTTTGGGTTATTGGAGTTGAGGTTGTTATAGATGTGGCATGATCCACTATGATTGATGGTCTTTATAGTCAACCTTGGTTAATAAAATTGTTTTTGTACTTATGTTGGTGACACGATTTTATGAAACAAGATTATAGATCATGGATTATAAGGATTTCACATTCTTATGAATCATGTATTTTGGAATGATAATTACTTATTCCATGACTCGTGTATATGCTATATGATATGTTGGGTATGAAATTTGTCTGTTATGTTACTGAAATTGTACGATTATTATTACCTTAATATTTCATATGATCATATAATGATACCTCCCATTCTTACCCTTACTGATCATATGAGCACACACTTTCTTATGTTTTCTTTCACTGGGTTATAATGAATGTTTTAAACTTTGGTATGTTCATGAAGAGTAAATAATGAGAATATGTTTATGAAAAATGTTGAAAATATATCATTAAATAATAATATTGAGTACCTATTCTCTAAATGTCACAATTATATTTGGGTTCTAATTGATCACATTATAAAATCAATGCATTTCATTTTCATTAGAGATGATTTATCTCTTGACTGTCCTTTTAGGATATAAATTATGAAAGTGTTAAGGGTGCACGAAGTAGAAAAATTTATTATATCATATTTGGATATGAGGTTTACCATGTTGTTTTTAAGAATCCTTCATCGTGATTTGAATATAAATTTGGAAATTATCACTACATGTCATCCTCAAAAATATGTTAATCCAAAAAATATTATTAAAATGATATAAAAATTATTTGATCATCTATTATGGATTTAAATATTTTTTGGGTTCAAAACCATCATTTGGTATAATTTTATTATAAAAATAACTTTCACTTGAGAATTTAAATCATTCTTTACGATGTTATCTGTGGTTTGAATTTCATTTAGAAAAGGAAATAGTGTAGAAGGATATATCAATTTAGAAGAACCTCAAGGTCTCTTAGAAAAAACTAGATTAGTTATGATGGAAATCAGTAGTATGATCTAGTGTTTGAAGCTAATGATAAGGTATTCCCACAAATATCTAATTTGAATAAAGTTATGTGATTTGTAAATAAAATAATTCTTTTCTTTAGATATAATATCCCTTTCAAGATTATGTATTTTATCAAGAAGGTTTCATATAACATGGTGCTTTAACTAAATCTCTCTTATGTTGATGATGTGTTATATATATCTCTCCTAAAGAAATACATAATTGATCCTTCTTATATAAATAACTTTGAGGTAATACCAATTTAGAATTATCTCTCTTATAATGAAAAATTAGTGGGGATTTATGATTGAAAATAAAATGTTTTGGGAAATAATACCACTCATTTTTTAAATGTTTTCTTGTGATCACATAAATTTTGAGAAGCTATGTGGGAACTCGATGTTGTAATGAGGAAAAAGAATCCATAATTTCCTTATTTAATTGATGGAATAATGTGATAGAAATTATTATTGGTGTGGCAGAATGTAACAACTATATAGTTTATGATATATTTATATATAAATAATTTTTTATTAGATAACTTTCTATACATGCCCAATTGAGCTTAAATGAACCACAATATACAATTAGAACTTTATTATTTAATTTGATAGTTATTGGATACACGTTGGAATGGATGATACGAATAAGAATAGTTAAATTGTTGAAAATCATTATTTATTTATTTATAATATTACTAAATATTTTCTAATCAATTTTAAATAAAAATAATAACATTTTAATCGAAATAATTGTTGTTTTTCTAAAACCAATTTTTATTGTGAAAAATGTGTTTTCCTATTAATAAATTAAATTTATCTTTATTTATGAGTGATTTTTAGGAAATGTATATTTTATGTGTCCAATAAAATATTTTATCATTCATTTATATGTTCTTATATAGAATGGAATGAAGGTGAACATAACTTTATTCTTAGAAATGCATTTCGCTAAAAATGGTTTTGTAGCATTTTGAAAAAAATATTTTAAAATGAAATAATATCATATATAGAAATTCAATATTATGAAATGGACTAAATATTTTTAATCAGTATAACTAATACTATGTAAAATGATCAACATAATTTTGGTCAAAATAAATAATAAAAATTGTAAAAATCGGTTCCCATGGTTAATGTTAAAAGGGGTGTACTAGGGGTTAACCTATGAGATAAGTTTTAAAATATCAAAACAAATCTTAAATTTAATTATTTTATTATGTTTCTACATTATCCATATTATATTTTATTTTATTTTTAATTTTGATTCCACTTTACTTGAGTATGATGTCAATATATTTTACTCGTTTGAAAAATTCCAAATGTTTCCACTCTCTACCTTATAAAAGAATAACACCACTCCTCTATTCACAACAATTAATGAGGATTATATATCTAAAAATTACTTACCTAATAAATTCCTAACACCTCTAACCAAATTCAAGGACTTCTAGTTTTATATGAATACCATCATTTCATGGATTGAGGTGTAATCTGAAAAATGATTCTCAAAAATAAAGTATAACTCTTAATCGAGTAATTTCAATTTTTTTTATTTAAATATATGATATACATTCTAAAATAATAAATTTTTTCCCTTCAATATAATGAATTTTTATTATTAGTATGGGTCAACCATTTATGACCACTTTTTTGTTTAATGGGAAATAAAGGTATCACCGCTTTGTATGTTCAGACTACCTCCTCTACATAGTGATATGATTCATTTTAAATCACATTAATTATTATATGGTTATTATGATTGATTTAATTTTTATAGAATGTATTAAAAATACAATTATTTTTATGGTTTTATTATATCTTACATACCTTTTTACCTTTCCATCAATTTGAAAATTATGACTCTAATCATGCCTACGTGAAGACTACCACCTCTACAAAGCGTTGGAATTCATATATCATTTATAAATTACCTAGATGTTAATAATTATATATTTAATAAATAAATAAGATAAATATGATATAATATTGTTTCTATAGAAGTTAATTATTATTTAATTTTTTTCCTTCCGACAATTGACAAGTGGAAACATTACTTGTGTGATCATATGGACTACCATCTCCAGAAAGTTATGTTATTCATTTTCCATCACTGATTTATATGAATAATTATAAAAGTATAAATAAAAAAAATTATAATTATTTACTCATTAAGAATATGGATATGATGTAATCATGACCAATATGAAATTACCAATTCCATTGAACTGAAACATGGATAAAAGATGGACACGTTTTCACCTGAATGTTCATTTTAATGAGTAAATTATTTATAAAAGAATAATTGGAAATTATAAATCAAATATAGACACATATATACATATTTATATATGAATAATCTTTTTTAAATTAATTATAGTAATATTATATTTACTTTTTAGTATATTTTAGATAATATAATGAAATATATGACTTTATATAAGGGTTTATGTTATAATCTCATTCCTTTTCAGGACTATCTATGAAAAATTTTCATTGTTGTGCTTTTTAAGGGACATATCCTTTAAGATAAATATATATTATTATCATTTTTTATTCCTCATTTTTTCATTATATATATATATAATCCTCTCTTTGGTATATAAAATGATCAATAAAATATTTTTTATTAAAAGCTGATGTTATTTCCCCTTTTAATGGAAAACATTTACATCAATGTTCATACTCTTAAAAATTGTTTTATTAAATTTCTTACCTATATATAAAATGTTATAAAAAGTTAATATTAATGTGCTTTGACTATATTTACCTATTCATAAAAAAATTTAATTATTTTTTTCTAAGTAAGCCATTTTTATATTTTTACAAAGGTGATAATTGAATATTTTCTTTTGAAAAATACAAAATGGAATGATTTTCCCACCATTTTGAACATTATTTCATTTTAATTCAAATTGTTTTTATAAATTTTTATAAATTTAATATATAATTTTAAATTGAAAAGTGTATTTTTAATAATAAACATTTCAGGGATCATTTAAAGGTTTTTTCATTCATGATAATGTCCTTTAATGTTAATTATTATTTACTGGGGATTATATCCATTGATAACATATGTATTTTTTATCAGGATAGTTTATCATTATTTTGATAATAATTTCATGAAACGTATTTATTTTCTATAAGATATGCTATGATAAAATAAAAAATGTTTATAAAAACACATTTAATATGCATCGGTAATGGTATGAAGATATGATGCATGTTTTATGGTCTATTGGTACAAAGATTAATTGATTATGATTATGGTATGGGTTTGCATATAATTATTTTTGAACTCCAGTGAATTAGGTAAATTTATATTTCCCATGAGATAAAAAAGACTAGAATGGTGAGTTAACTCAGTTTAGTAAGGTACTTTGTCCACTGTGATTGTATTGGGGTTGTACCTTGACTAAGGAAATGAATGAAATTTAGAGTAATCCCAATCACCTATGATTGTATTGGAAGTGAGAATTTACTAAGGAAATGATTTTATATGGTTATGCGTATGATAAAAAATTATTTTTTATACTTATGATACGTTTGTAGGGATAATGATTAGTCATTGATGATTTTTATACTTATAATATATATATTTCATTATGACAAATCCTCATTACTTGGTTTATTAATATTGATCTTTTTTTGATTATGTATAATTTTTTATCTTATTATCACGTTATTATACACTTATTCTTATATTATTCTTAGAAATGATTATTGAATGATATATCTTATGCTCACCCTTATTAAAAATCCAAGATCACACTTTCATATTTTCCCCTCCTAATGTTATGGAGAAAGTTTTTAAATAGGATATAAAATTCAACAGATATGGTGGTTATATATCTAGTCTCCAAAGACACTAATCCTTTATGATCCCCAGGTGATTATTATTGTGAAATGTGTTGAATATACATCTACAATGATAAAATATTATGGTATGGAATGCATAAGTCACCTAATAATTATTATTCATCCTTTAAGATATGATCTAAACCTATAATGTTCAAATAAATAAAGGAGAAATATTATTACCTCAACCAATACTCCATATTCAAAGATAAGGAGAGATATTCAAAAACATGTTCACTAAAAAATAACTCTATAATCCTTCTCCATTAATCTAGGAAATAAATATGATGATTTTGGGAGGTTAACCTAAAATAAAATATTGCATAAACATTCTCTATTAAAATCTAAAAAAATATATTAGAATAATCACTAATTTTTATATTATGTTCTATCATAATTATGATTTGGAAAGTCTCCTATAAAATGCCTCAAATGTTGATATATAAATTTATGAGTGTTAGTTAATATTTTATGTAAAATCCACTAAACTAAATTTATTTTCCCAAAAAATCAAGAATCTTGAACACATGCATTCAGAATATACTCATAAAAATTGATTTTCTGCAGCATATTTTCAATTGTGTAGGGAAGAGAAGTATTGTAAAAGAATAATTGATATATAAAATCAAATTAAAATACTTCAAACATTTAAGGTAAAATAATTTTCTTTATTATACATGAACATCCTAGAAAACCCATTAATACACATAAAATAATACATCAACAATATATTGATAAATTCACCACATCCAACTACTTGATCATGATGAAATAAAACATGTTAATCAAGTAATTCATGATAAAGAAAATTACATCACTTTCCCCCAATGTTCATGAAATAATAGAAACAGAATCCATTAAAATATACACTCATTTCTACTTATGTAACTCTAATGGCTACAGAAAAACCTAAAAACACCAAACAAATATCTCCTTCAAACAAATAGAACACTAATACTCATACTCAACTACAAACATATTATTCCTCAATAACCAAAAAAACACCTAAAAATATGATACATTATTTATACACCATGATGAACTTATATTGATGAGCTATGAAAACCTTAAAACACCTCTAATAGTAAAAACATGAAAAAAGGGATCCCTTAAAATTAATCCTCCTGTTAATTATCATATAACCATCCCCAAAAGAACCCCTAGAGAATATATGGTATCTCGAAACTCCACCTTAGAATATTTTTGAAGAGAATCCTCGGAATACTATAAGAATGAAAATTTATATTTCTATCTTTTTTAAGTGAAATAAATTACTAAAATCCTCTATTTAAAGATACAAATCCCAAATCACTTCTAGTATCCTTTAATCACTACAAGAATACTAAAATAAATCACTATAAGACATCATACTCAATGTATCAGTTACCACTATTCCCATTCTAGTATATTGGATATTTTGAACTCATATTCCATTAAGAACAACATACAAATCCATATAAATTTATTCATCTCATGGTAATATAAGATATATAATTGTTTCCCATGATTTTTGATGTCTAAAAATCACACAAAAATATATCTCATCCTTAAAATCTATGAAAAAACTATCATATGATGATTGAAATGTTTATTATAATAACATTCAAGAAAATGTAATTGCTAAGACACATAGGTGGTAACGTTCATTTATTACATTAAATTTTAATCATGTTTAAATAAGAATAATCATTAAATAGATTAAATAAATCCCTCTATTTGGATGATAATATAGGTGATAATCAATTTTTTTCTAATCTAAAGATATATCTATATAAATTATTAATCCATTCAAGTAAATGATTTTCGTTGATATATAACAAAAAATAAATCAAACATTAAACTTTTTTAAAATATATAATAAAATGGAACAAATGATATCTATACCATTATTGGGATCCCCAAAAGAAACAATTTCATAAATATTTAAAAAAAATAAATAACCACACCCTACTAAGAGACAACACTAAAATTTATTTTATCCCCAAAATCTACAAATTATTATTGACAATATCTCTTTGATTTTATGTTATTAAAATATTTTATTAAAATATAAATTTTAGAGAATGATACTTCATTAATCCCAAATACATGATAATTTCATTACTATACATTATTACATGAATATCATGAAACCCACAAGCTTAATAGTTTATTAGTATCATGTAAATGGTTAGAACATTCATAACATTAAAAGGAAAAGACATTAAATTAATGTTTCCATTAAAAAAATGGAGGCCACATTCTAGATATCTTTCTTTTTCTTTATCATGAATTAATAACCCAATAAAAAACTACATGTCAATAATGATATTGTTCCCTCATGTAAATATAATAATTCATAAATATTTTTGTTGTATATTATTAATTATTACCTAATTTAGTTAATGATAATTTATACACATATTAAAACTATCATTTTTCTTATTTGTAAAAAACAAATAAGAACACCACAGTGGCATTATATGTTGTATGAAATAGTTTTTTGTTATATTATATATCAATATATAGATCACTCATAACTTATAAGTACATATACTATAAGGTTAGGTTGATACTAGAGAGAAAATAGATTAAAAAACTATCCCAAACTCAAAATCACATTGAAGTGTTAGGGTCACAGCTGATGTAAAAAAAATTAAATACACATAGAGAAATAAATTAATCCCTAAAAAATACTATATTGAAAACCAAAACATTAAAACCAGTAGTTTATAGGAAAGAAGTTATAATAATTTGGGATCCATCTTATGATACCTTCACTAATGAAGATACATGATCACATTTAATGTAAAGAATAATAAAAAATAATCTGATAGTTGTCAATAGATTCCTATACTAAATACAACTAATAAATCATATAGATTACATAATGTTATGAATTACCTTAATAACTATTATTATCCAATCATAATATTAAAACCCCATAATAATTATACACCTCTAATGGTTGAAATATGTCTCCTCACTCCCTAGGAGCTTTTTGGGATTAGGGTTGTCCACTTTTAGTGGCACCCACACCCTCTCACAATAATTTTGTTCCAGTATAGGTTTTTCTCACAAGATCCCCCCTCTTTGTTGCATACCCTCATTTAGATTCTTTTCCTCCTCGTTTTCTTTGATTGATGATTTTATTAGCTCAGATCTCTTTCTAAGAATCTGATTTGGTCTTGTGATGGGTGTTTGATATATGTTGTGGTATTTTAGATTTTAAACTTTTGACTCTTCATGATCCCATCCTTTGTTCATGTTTGATATATCATCATCGATAGTCTCATGATTTATCCTTTAGTAAACACTCTGTCTCAGACCCTCTAAGATTTATTTCAGGATGATGGTGACAGTGAAGTTTTATTTTTCTTCATAGTGCTGGTCAACGCTTAGTGATGATGGTGTGTATTGAATATTTTTTTCGGCTCTAGATTTGAGAACCATTTTTGTGATTCTATCTTTTTGATTTTAGGGGGGAGGTCATTGGGTGTCAAATAGAAGAACAAAGATATGCTAGAACTATGATACCTTTGGATCTATCTTAGTGAAGGGGTGTATGGATCTTCTCAGTTGAGAATGGGGGACCATACATAAGAGTGCGTGTAGAGTAGGCACTGATTTAGTTTTCTTTAGCATCGATGATGAGTAGGACATCGAGCATCATGGTTTTTTGGATCTTCTTGAAATGGATTTAGTTATTCTTTGGTGTTCTCAATCTAGTTCAATTGTGATGTTTTCTAGTTTGTGGGACTTTTGTTATGATTAGGTCATTAATATCTTAGTGAGAATTAGATTTTGTATCATTTGGATAGCGATGCAGCTTATTTCAACTTCTGTCAGGAGTTCATCCTCTAAAGAGGGATGAGTTTGATGACATCCATCATTATTACATTTATCATCATCTTCATAGATGGATGTGAACCCTGATTTGATCTTGAAAACTATTTTTTTATTGATTCGTGTTGTCCAAATAAAAATTAATTTATTAATGTAGAGAAAATGGATCTGGGAACATATACATGGAAGAATGAAAACAAGAGATTTTGGGGTTTGATGTTGTGTAAACCAAGAGAATATCCTATCATTAAGTTCACCCAAAATGGTAAAAAGGTCCCCAAGATGGAGAATATGGTGGCATGAGTTCCTTGGACAATATTAGAAGAAAGAAACCATGCCACCTTTTTTCCTTCTCTCCAGGTATCTAGAACATCCATATAGTAGCTGATGAAACTCTTTCACCATCTAATGATGTAACAGATGGACCAGGTGGATGTACCATTTCTTATGAGGGAGTCAATTTCAACCTCATCCCGATTAATGTTACTTTTGACACACAAGGATAGGTCTGTAAACATAGCTTCTTCTTCCACCAATATAGAAATGATGCTACTGAAGGATGTCGAAATGAAAAGCATGACAGAACCACTGGAATCCTAATCAACCCCCTCCCCTCATTTTTCCCATGGTACATGATCCTTTTGTGTTTATCATGAGGACATGAGTATGGGGTATACAGTGTATCCATATCTCTTTTAGTCTGTTCAGCTGAGGAAATGAACAGGAGGTAGTACAAAGGGGATGAAGGGATAAATCCTGGTCCAAGTTCTTCATAAAATGATTGAGATCAATTATCAGGGTGGTGATGTGTCTTTTTTTATTGATTATATTGATATTGTCTTCCCATTAGACTCTCAATACCATATTTAAACATTTTGGTGTTTCTAATATAATAAATTGTTTCCTCTATGACTTAATGGGTTTTTTCTTTCCCAATTTTTAAAAGAGGTTCTCTTTTTTTCTTATTTAATAAAGAGGTCTTAACCATAACCTATTAAAAAGCTAACCTTTAATGGACATAGTAAGAAAATGGAACAACATACCTCTCTAGTTTGAGTCTTAGATCACAGACCTTGTATGTTGTAATAAATGCATGGGATGCTCCACAATCAATGTAATAATTGAATTGTGTTTAAAAATATAGTCACCCAAAAATATATACAGCCTATATATGATTCTAAAGTATATATAATGAAACTATACAATACTTTAACGACTTTATTTTTTACGTTAGTTAAATCTAGCATCGTGGTCATTCTTAGCCCTAGGTTCTAGAGAATGGGGACTATAAATTTGTTATCCTCTCTATATCATAATTCCTCTCCATTTCCTAAGAGCCTATTTGTTATTGATATGGTTTTAATGGAATCTAGTATAAAGAATTCACTTCAATCAATTTTATTATCCCATATAGACTTCCAAGATCAATCAAAATCTATAAGTACTGATGGCCTCAACCACCAAAAGAACTGAAAACCATGATAATGGTCCTAATAAATATTGAATGAAATACCACCTCTAGGGAAATGAGATTAAGAGAAGGGATAAAAATTCTCTAATTTTCCAAATATTTTAATTATTAGAAAAATTATAACCTTAATATTTTATAACACCCTGAGACTTTATGATATATTACCTTTTAAATAAATTCAATATCTTTGATAACATGTGATATATGCAACCCCGAGCATCAATTATAATAAATTAGCATTATATTTTAATAAAACTATACTAAAATTAAAATTTTTATATTTCATTTAAAAAATGTTCCAATTTGAGAGTATTAATAACAATTTTGAATGTACAAGGTCAAAATAATTCTAAAATTAATTTTATTAATTTTCAATTAGAAATAAGATTTTATGATCGATGGAAAACATAGTTTTTATCTATTACTCAATTTATTTTCATTTCAATATATTAAATTATAAATTTATGAAACATCAATTTTACATAAATATGGTTAAGAACATTTTGAGTTTTATAGATATATTTTTTAGAATGGTGTTTTTTTTTCAAAAAATAGTTTTGGATTAAAAAATCATAATCTCTATCAAATTTAATTAATAAAAATAAACATTAATAATAAATTATCTAAATTAAATTTATTTATTATATGTCTAAATATATTAATATAAATACATATAATGATTATTACTTGTCATATAGTTAATAATCTATCATATTTTCTTTAAAAATTCATTTCATCAAAAACTATTTTTTGATACGAATTGTGGGTTTGTATTCTTGAATAAAATTTTCTAGTTATATAAAATGAATTGGGTAAAATGGATTGCATATTTGTAATCATAATAATTAACATTGTATAAAAAATTTCAACATAATTTTTTATCCTAATTAACTGTGAAAATAATAAAATGTTAATTAACGCAATTAAGGTTAAAAATAGTTTACAATGTGGCTAAACTAATAAAATAAGTGTTAAAATGTCCTAAAAATGTGTATGATATTTTATGGACATATATTTACCTTATCAAATCTAATTTTTATATTGGGACCTTTTTTATCTTTATGGCATGTAAAAAATATGGGTATGATTTATTTTTCTAAAATATTCATTGTGCATCCTCCTCAATTATAAAAGGGGTTTCCATCCCATCACTTATTCACACAGCTCAGGATAATTTTATTAAAAAATCCAACTATAATATCTCCAAACATTGATAGATTAATTCAAGAGGTGGTGTTGTTCCCAAAAGACCGACCCTATGGTTGTTAATATGAGATCAATAGGATGTTTTTATACTAGAAGATAATCATCTTTACAAAGTTCTTTCATTTTCATTCATCTTTTTGGAACCTTAAATTATGTATCAAAACATAACATATAATAAAAATAGTATATACTATATACTTAGATGTTTTATTTCAATGGAATAGTATTTATCCCCATCCTTATCCATCAAATGGGAAACAAGTCCATCGTTTGGGTCTACGACAAACTACCATGTCTCAAACCAATGTAATTTATTGTCAATCAAATACTCACATGGATAAAAAATAAAAATAAATATAATTAATATATATGATGAATATGACATGATATAAATTATAAAATATTAATATATCATCCAATTCTATGACTCCCTGAAATTCTAATATAAGATCATTATATCTAATAGTGTGTATGGAACGTAACACAAATCATAGAAAGGAATATAATTTTATGATAATTTACAAATAATTTAATATTTTTAATAAATTTATTCTATATCTTTTAATGAAAATAACACTGAGTTTTCTTATATTACATGCAATCAATTTTTTTGATAGTTTTTACTACACACAAGGTTGAGTTTTACCGAACAACAATGTATTAGTAATATATTATTATTTAATTGGAAAAAACATACCCATTAAATTAAAGGTTTCCAATAGTAGTAAATAAATTAAGAAAAATATATATTTTAATTCATTAGTTAATAATTAATGAGTAATTTATATAGACACCAAATTAATATAAAGTAGATGATTTAATAAAAAACTATTTTTATTCTAACAAAATCATTTTATCCAAATAAAATAAATAAATTAAAATTATTAAATGATATTATAGTAATATATATATATATATATAATATTCAATTAAATATAATTTACATTCATCCAATAAATTTAATTGGAATAATATAATAACAAACCTAATTTTATGTATAAAAACCTAAATTTTTCTAAAGACAATTTCGATGTCTTTTAATGGAGAAATTAATTTAAATGACCATTTTGACACATTTATATACATTATTTTAGAAAGTAAAAATCTTATTTGAAATTTTAATATAAAAATTTACTTTTTAGGAATATTTAAAATTTTTATTTTAAGTTTCATGTTTTGATAAATTGTGATAAAATGTTGCATTTTAATTGAAAACTAAAATTTTTTCATAATTTATAGTGTTAAATTATATACATAATGTTTTTAATGTATAATTATAGCAATATTTTACCATTTAATCTTATCTAGGTAATTGGATTAAATTTTACGTTGAAAAAGGATATAAAAAAATTTCTATCTTTTGAATGATTTTACTTTAAAAACCTTTTTTCTCATTCTCTCAATGAGATTTATTTTAAAATAATTTTAGCCACTTATGTGTTTTGAATTTATAAAAATTAATTCCATATTTTTAATCATAAGGTTCAATCTTATTAATTATGTCCCTTTTATTTTTGGACAAAATATGAATATTAAACATTGATAATTTTTATTAAGACAATTAAGTGTAAATCAGATAATTAAGGGTAAAAATAATATTATAAAATTATCCTTACACTTTTTATAATTTAATTTAATGAACTATTTTAGAACCAAATCATACTTTTTTTGATATTGTGAGATCTTGGACCCCCTAGGATGAAATTAATCTCTTTATAGTATTTTATTCAAAGAAAATTCAATTTTTTTCATACTTTTGTTGTTGACAAGGTAAATATTTTTAATATGGGGATATATATGGGATATGTTCAACTATAATTATTAATTGTAAAGATAAAATATTTATCTTCAGGGTGATAATTTATTTTTAATTTTTTGGGAGGAGATAATTAAATTAACAGCTTTCATAATGATGATGCATTATTTGTTTAATTAATAGAAATATCAAATTAATGTTACCAAAAATATTAAAATTAATATATTTTTATATATTTAATGACCTACATGAATTTTATAGATGACCTGGAAATATTAGTGATTTATTAAATGTTTTTTTCAATGTTATATATTATATTTATATTTTTAAAAAAGTCATGAAATGAAGAGTTTCAAAAACAACATTAAGAATGTTTTAAAATAAATTATATAATATTAAATGATATAAAATTAATATAAATATAAATGTTATCTTAATCACTGTATGAGGTTTCTTATATCATCCATGAGACATTTAAGAATCATTTTTTCATCTTATAGAAACAATAGAATCCCTTAAAGATTAAAATAGAAAAGTTGTCATGGTAAAAGTTAAATGGTTTAACTAAGGGTTAAAGCCCAAAGATAAGGGTATGAATACTAACATAACTTGTATAAATGTTTTTTCTGAGAGTATTTTAACATATATTAATATTATGTTATAAATAATTAACTTTTTATACGTTTTTAATTGGAACTTAATTTATATAAATTTAATATTTTGTGAGCTTCCAAAAGTACCCTTCACCTCAATTATAAAATGAAACCTCCTACCTCACTTACTAAAAACACATTGATCCTTATATCTCATCCAATACCTTCCCAAATTTTCTCATAAATTATAAAAACTCATTATATAATCCTCTATTTTGAAACAAATTTATCCAATGCAGTCTTTTGGTAGAAACAAAAAGGTGTTTTCCGAAAACGAGGTAATATTCTTCAATGATCCCATTCATTTTATTTTTTTTCTAAAACCATTAAATTATTCTAATTTTATGATTTTATAATATTAGTGATATCTTAAATTTATGTATATGTATAAATTTTTGGGGTTATAACTACATCTACACACACTTCAATCAAATGGGTAAGGAAATTACCTTTTGTGTACGATGAACTACTTATTTGCGAAATGAGGTCGTTCGTTTTTTTCATTTACCACATATAATAGTTGGGAATTATGAGAGAAATTAAATTTTTATATGATATATATATGATATTTATATTATCTTTATACTTAGGAAATTTTTATATAACACATACCTTCATGATTTCCATTTTGTGTAAATATGATAACATCGTTTGTGGATGTGTGGACTACTGCCTCTTCAAAGTAGTGTGATTCGTTCACACCATACATGGAACATATAAAGAATGATTTTAAAAAATTATATTTTACATATGATACATAAATATTATAAAATAATTATAATATACAAATATATATAAATTAGTTTTTTTAATATGGTAAATAAATGGAAGTGGCGTTAATGCGTACATATGACCTACAATCTCCATGAACGATGCATTTCATTCTTATCTCCAAATTTTATAGATTGTAATAAATACATATATAATTAATATATATGATATTTAAATATTTTTTAACATTCCAAATATAATAAAATTATGATCTAATTAATAAGAACATTAGGTCATAAGTCAAAAACTTACTTGAGAAAATAGGCAATTAACACCCAAAATTGTGAAAATAATGAGATATTGATAACAAATGGGTAATAAAATATTATAATAAAATAATAAATAATATTAATAATATGATTATAGTTTGGGTATGATTTAATAACATTATTTAAAACATTATATATCATGTTAATGGATATTCAACTAAATGGAAATACCAGGTAAATGATTTTTGTCTCACTTTTATTTCTATGGGTCACATGACATTTACACTACTTGATTATATTTTGTTAGGTATATACTGAACATGAATGTATTTTAGGATTAATATTTTGAATATTATGGTATTTTAATATCCAATTTTTTTTATGGGGCATGCAATTCTACTGATGATAATGTGGTAGGGGTTATTTAATAATCTCAATATTATTTAGGATTGTTTTTGTCTAAGTATCCACTGGGGAATATTTCAATTCCATGTAACTATTTTCTAATAATGTTTTTCAAAATGTATTTAATATTCAACAATTATTTTGTAATTTATTTTCTAGCATTCTTATTTTTTACAAAACTCTTTAAAAGGAATCTTCCTATCATTTTCTAAAACAGGGTACTTATATTAATTTTTATACAAAAGTAAAAGGAATGTTTTTAACTTATATGGCATAAACTTATTTTCTCATTTTCACGATGTCCTAATTTTTTTAATATTACTTTTCATGTTTACATGGTACTTCTAAAATAAAATATTTTCTTTTATAAATTTGTTTTTTTAACAAATTATTAGATTGGTAAATATTTTTTCATTGCACTTTTACTTATATGAGATATAAGCTTTATTCACCACTTAATTATTTTATTTAGTTTATTTATAATAAATTTGATATATGATATCATAAATATCATTTTATTCATGGAATTAAAAATTTTCAAAGTGGTATGGTATACTATGATTTAAAATATTTTTTAAAAAAAATATATTATTAGATATATGAAGAATGTTTTTGACTGGTATGAAATGGGTTTAGGATAGTTTAAAGTAAACCCCTCGTTGCATCAGTTGTCACATAGGATTAAATTAGTTGGTAAAAAACCCTGAGAGTTTTTTTCCATGAAGTATAGAGGGGTTTCAACCCACATATTTAAACTGTCTTTATATTAGTTCTTAATAGTATCTGTATCTTATACCTCAGAAAAATGACATCCAATAATTAATAATTTCTTTCATTTTATTTATTATTGTCCATTATATTTGTTTATTTAACATTATCTATGGGTGAATTTCATTATATGTTTATTGATTAATTGTAACATGTTTTTAATTTCGAACATTTTGATACAAATTTTTCCTTATCTAGTAATTTGAATGGCATGTGGTTCTAGTTATTTACCTTACCATATTTTTTAAAAACATCCTTCTCAGTTTATTGATTACATGGAATGTTTATTCAATTATTACCTTTGCATATTGAATATTATCATTGATTCATTGTTTTTTCCTCTATACATGACCCTTACTGATCATTTGAGCATACCCTTATTATATTTGTTTTCCACAAGAATCCAAGAAGTGTAATAAGAAAGATATACAAGGATATACTAAGAGGTAATAAATTTTTCCTTGAAAGAAACAATTTATGTTATAATTATTGTATTCACTGAAATAGAAAACTCATGTATGTATCTGATTTACCAAGACTACTAAGTCATTAGCTATTCTGGATTTTATTCCTTGTAATCATGGAAATTTATTAAAATACTATGCTGGCTCAAGACTTCTAGGGTTAGGGCGTTACATTTTGTAGTAGGGGAAGTTTTTTATAAATCAAGGGAACTAGATTTGGGAAAACATAGATTATATAACATGATCATGAGGTAGACTTTAAGGACAAGCATAATAGAAAAACTTAATGTTTCGTTTAGATAGATATTATATAGTGTTCCTAGAAATACATCACTGTATTTATACTACAAGTGGACATGGTTCTGGCACAGATGTACCTAAGGTAACAACTATGAAAAGGTGTGTCGTGCCTAACTTGAGCATAACCTAGTACATGACAACATGCCTTACTGCACACCTAGTTTGACACTCCCAAGGGATATTCTTAAGAAAATTAACATTTTATTTACAATCAATTATGAATTATTAGAATTGAAAATTAAAAGGAATAAACTTTAATAAGACTTAAACCAAAGAAGGACCTACTTTGAAAAAATTGAGAAAGTATTTATTTATTAAGGTTGTATTTTAAACCATTGTAAAAAGTCTATTTTTGTATAAACTTATTTCAATGATGTTTATCCTATATATTTTTGAAATTATATTAATATGGTTTTTGAAAAAGGAAAACATGTATGTTGGTTGAAAACCTATCTAGTCCGAAAAGGCCGTAGGACTTGGTTCCATGGGAAAAGGATGGTGAGGGTGTAACACCAACCACTGACCTACACAATTTATTGGTGAAAATTTCATTGTTTTTAGTTAAAAAATTGATGAATAAATATTAATGATGATATTTTAATAAGAGATTAATGTATTGAACATTTTAGATTTGGAGATTTTTTAGAGACAAATGGAAAGATATTTAACTATTTTATGGGCCTTAGAATCCACTAAAAAATTATTTTAGTGCTTCATGAAGAAAAGTTAATTTTTGAATATCCATTTCATAAATTAATGGATGAATTTTAAATTGATTAAAATGAAAAAATAGAATGAAAATAATTTTTATAAAATCAAAATATTTTATATAAATATATTTATTCATATTCTTATATAGTAAAATAGTTACTCATCCTTAGGAAAATGATAATATAATATTTTCCTAATACCTTAATTTTTATTGAATTGATTCTCTTCTATATCATTAAATATTTATGACTTTTAGACCATATAATTTTCATTGATCATTCAATTATTTGAGATTGATTACCTCAATCAACCCCTATAAATATTTACACTTTTCCTCCAACTCCATATTTTTACATGCCACTAATGTTCTCCCATATAGAAACCTAGTTATACGTTATTCCATGTAACGTTTCTACTTCTCATACTCTGTTATTAAGAGGATATTTTGTAAACACTTTTATGATGTGGGTTTCTCAATAATATTATTTTCAAATACCAATACCTCTATTACAAATATCAAGTTTTAAATTGCAATGATGCAATTTAATTTAGGTGGGTCGAATGTAACACCATGAAATTATAATATAAGAACATTGCATCTAATAGCGTGTATAGATTGCAACACCAGATGTTGAATGGTATATAATGCTATGAGACTTCACTATGTATTTAGTATTTTGAATAAATATATTATATATCTTGTAATATGAACAATAGTGAGTTAACTTTCATTACACATAATAATGAGTTTTTTCGGTAGTTTGCGCTGCATGAAAGACCGAGTTTTACCGAACAACAATGTATTATTAAATTATTATTTTATAATAATATATAACCTAGATTTTAAATTTTAGATTATTATTATGATTAACTAAATTATGAAAATATATTTTTGAATTTATTGGTTAACAATTAATGATAAATGAATATAGAATCCAAGTGAATATAAAGGGGATGATTAACAAAGAAACTATTTTCATCCTCACAAAATTGTTTTATCCTCCCAAAATTGTTTTATCCTAGTAAATTAATTTAATTAAAATTTGTGAATAATATTAATAATATATATATATATATATCATATATTCAATAAAATATTTTTTAAATTCATCCAATACATTTAATTTGTTTAAGATAAACACAAACCCAATTTTATGTATAGAAACAAATATTTCTCTAAAGACGATTTTACCACCTTTTAATGGTGAACTTAATTTAAATTCAATTATTGACACCTTTTTATATTTTATTTGAATAAATAACCTTTTTATTTTAAATAGGAATATAAAAATTTATTTTGGTTTAATTTTTACAATTTTTCTAATAAGTTTCATTTTTTTATTAATAGTGATAAAATATTTCATTTTAATTGAAAATAGTTTTTTGTCTAATTAATTTATATTGTTAGATAGTATTCATAATTGGTTTTAAATAATAATTATATCAATGTTTTATTTTTTAATATAATTTAGGTTATTGGAACCAATTTAACATTGAATAAGAAAATAAAAACATTTCTATCTTTATAATAGTTTCACTTTAAAAACATGTTCTCTCAGTCCATCAACAAGATTAATTTTAAATTAATTTTATCCACATCTGTATTTTGAATTTATAAAATTTATTCCATATTTGTAATAAAAGGTTAATATTTAGTAATTAGGGCCCTTTTAATTTTGTACAAAATATGAATTGTAAACTATAGTAATTTTTATTAACACTGTTAAGGAAAAATATAGTAATTAATTATAAAAATAATATTCCATACTTATGGTAAAACTCACCCAAATTTCATTGTACGAGTTATTTTATACCAAAACCATCCTTTTGTATTTTTTTGTGCACATGTATCCACATATATGACTTTAATCTATTAATATTATTTTATTCAAAGAAAATTCAAACTTGTCATACTTTAGTTTTTAACAAGTTGAATACTTTTAATATGGGGTAATATAATAGAAAATTTCAGGTATAAATAATAATTTTAATGATAAAATGTTTATATTCAACATGATAATTTATTTTTAATTTTAAGGGAATAAATAAATATATTAAATTCTTTCACAATGATGATGGATTATTTATTTTATTAATGGGCTTATCAACTATATGTTATTAAATAAATTAAAATAAATATAACTTCTTATATTTAATGCACTACATGAATTGTATAGATTACCTAGACATATTATCGATGTATTAAAGGTTAGTTTTTGAATTATACTTGTGTATTGATGTTTTCCAAAAAGTCATGAATTAAATAGTGTCGAAATTTTTATTAAGGATGTTTTAAAATAAATTATATTTTATTAACTATTACAAAATTTATATACATCTAAAACTTGAATAAAAAGATTTTTATAAGGTTTAAAATATCATAAATGACTCATTTATGGTTATTTTGTAATCTTATAGTAACTATATTAACACTTAAAGAATAAAAATCCAAGTGTTCAAAGTAAGAGTTAAATGGTTTAACTAAGGGTTAATGCCGAAATAAAAGTGTAAGAATGTGAACATAAGTTTTAAACAAAATACTGGATAAGATTATTTTGACCAATAATCAACTTATATTTTAAATAAATATCTTTTTACAAATTTTTAATTGATAATAAATTTATATTAATTTAATATTTTGGAGGTTCCCAAAATTATCCATCAACTCAATTTTAAAAGGGATCGTCCTTCCTCAATTACTCACACTACACAAAACCACATAGATCATAAAAAACTATCACAAATAAGCTCCCAAATTTCCTACTCTTAACCTAAAATCCATTTAGTTGGTATAAATCCAAACAAGGAAGTATTTTCTGTATCAACCAAAAGGTGTTACCCAAAAACGAGGTAATATTCTTCACTAATCACTTTAATTTTATGTCTTTCTAAAACCATTAAATTATTCTTATTCCATGATTTTATAATAAAAGAATTATCCAAAACATACTAATATGTTTTTACGTAAATTTTTATACCTACACATACACACACATCAATCAAACATGTTTAAAATTACCTTTCATGTACGGGGAACTACTATCTTGTGAAACATTGTCATTCATTTTTTCCTTTATCACTTATCATGATTTGGAATTATGTTGACAGGATATTTTATATGATATATATATATATATTATTTATGTTTTATTCATAATTCTTGATTTTATATATGACACATACCTTCATGCTTTCTATTTTTTGTAAATATGATAACATCCTTTATGGAAATGTGAACTGCCACCTCCTCAAAGCGGGGTGATTCGTTCACATTGTACATGGAACATATAAATGATGACTTTAATAAGAATATGTGAAATATGAGACATAGGTATTATATTGAATTTACAATATACAAATATATATATATATATATATCATTTTCTTTTCATTATTTTAATGGGACAAATAAATGTAAGCAGTATTCAGGTGTATGGATGACCTACCATCCCCATAAACAATTCATTTCATTTGCTATAAATATAATTTACGTATTGTTATAAATAAATATATACTGAAAATATATGATATTTAAATGATGGTTTATATAATCCCCCAACCCCAGAAACTCATAGAAGGTACATTAATGTACTATATTGGAATGATTACAAGTAATGAAATCATGAAGGAATGATTAGTTTTGAAATTTTTGAAGACCAGATTACATACAAGATACCCAATTTACATTTTGAAAGATAGAAAGTACTAAATGATAAATAATAAACTAAAATAAAGTGCATCCTCGAAAGATTATTCAAGGTTCTCTTCTTCATAACCAAGGGAAAGGAAACATGATAAGAGTGATTCCAAAAACTCAGTAAGGGTTATATAAAGTGGAATAATGAATAAATAATAATTGAATCACAATCAATTAGAAATATCTAATATGGAATGATTAATAAATGAAATGACTTTCCAACAGGAAGCTGAGAATAAAAATACATCCATAGATTTTTTTTCATAGTGAAAACATCATGGATAGTAAAGAAAATATTGAATAAATAGAATTATTATTATATGGAAGTCATGTATCTGGAACATGAACCACTATACCATCGAGACAGTTTATGTACGTGGGTATAAACCAATTTGAATTTTGGAAACAAACTCGGAGGGTTCGCTCCAAACTAATTTGTCTCATTAGACCCATTGATGCATTAAGAGGCTATAGAAGACCCCGACCATCACTACCATTCCAAATCATTCATTTTAAATAGATTTAATAAGGAACAATATGCCATTTCAACATCCATATTGAATATAGGTAACATATTCTTCAATATTTCCCTAGTTAAAATAGCATTCAAAATAAACACCATAAGTGAAACGATATACAACTTGATGAAATATCATATCTATGATACAAGAAAATTGATATTTACCAGAATTATAATTTCAAATGAAAAATGATCTCAATTGAGAAGTATATTCACCACATAAGAAAGATTTGGTGCAAAATACCATGTAAGTCTTAAAGAAATAGAAATTCAGACAAAGTCATTAACTAGGTTGTAATCAATCGTGTCGTATGAAAATAAATCTAATAATCACAAAATACCGTGAATATAAAAATAATCATGATATTATATATCTAATTTAAGTATGAATACACCACATTCAATAAGAAATAGGTGAACAATAGAAATCTCATGAAATTAAATGTGAGCTGAGAAAAACCTTACCTCATGCTTGAATGTGTTCTTAGATTAATCTTAATGACCTGAAAAATATAATTTAGGTTCATTAATTAATAATTAAACGAACTCATATACTTTTAATTGATTTATTTTAACTTTATTAGGTTCATTAATGGCCTTTTTGATGGATTTATGATGTTCAATTTTATTGTTTTAGAGGCATTTTCTTCCTTGGTTTTCATGATCAGATTACTTGTATTCATGAATAGAAGTTTGTTTGAAACGTGGTTAAGAATAAAAAATTGTTAATATATGTTATTAATGAAACTAAATGGATATAAATTATATTATAATAATTTTGCCTATATACCCTGAGGACGACTCATTAGATAAAAGTTAATGATAAACGCTTGGATTAACTTGGCGGTTTTGTGTATATTGAACATGTTTTGTATTATTATATTATATTAGGAGTGTATAAGGATTAAAAAACATTTAATAAGATAAAATAATTTTATTTTGATATGTTTCAACCATTATTAATGTTTCATGACCATTCTTGACTACTATAATAGAAATTAAAAACTCGTTGTCCTTGAATGTAATAAATTAACAAATATCAGATGGTGTTTTCATATTAGTATAAGAGGTGGTGGGAAAGAGATATGATGATGAAATATTACATTAGAAAAATAAAATTATTGTTCATATAAGGTACTGAAATTATCATAGCATTTGGATGAGGGAGATGTGAGGAGAGAGCAACCAAATAAAAGTACTTGTAAAAGAATTTGAACAAAAAAGGAAGAGTGGTTCACCTCTTTAGTACTCCTCCTTGAGAATCACATTAAGGGACACTATTTTGAACTTTTGGTAAGGCCAGAAGGTCTTAGACATGGGAGGAGGTATTGGGAATTTTATTTGGTAGAACATTGGCATGTCTCAATGCTTTATAGGTGTGATGAAATGAGGGTGTGAGGGGTGTTATTTATAGAAGAGGGAGGGGGGGTTATCTTAATATTTTAATCAGTAGTTTATCTTTTCCATAACACAAGAAAAAGTGATGATTCCATGACAAAAAATAGTAACAAGTTAATTTGAGTTTGAACCAAGTGTTCTTACCTCATTAGGACATCATCCATGACTCATTAAATAATGTATTTAGTGTTTATCACAATTTATTGAATTTTACTATTCACCAAAAAATTCATGTTTTTCAGAAAAATACCAAAAATTAACTATAACAATTTTCCTACCTATAGAATCAAAAAATGAACTCTAATTTTCAAAAATAATTTTCTAAATATTAGAAATTTAATTTTAAAATAAAATCATCATTTAATCGAGAAATACTAACAGTTAAAATATTCCTCTTTACTTTTAAGGTTCCAAAATTTAATTTACATTTTCATGGGTAAGGTTACCATTCATAAGGGTCATATTACTATTCATAAAGGTATGTTACTATTCATAGGGGTATGTTACTATTCACCTATAATTACGTTGATTCTATCAGACTCCAAATATCACCCTAATCACTAATGTCTATATCCGTTTCTAGAAATTCAAAACACTGAAGTGGAAAAGTTAATTTTAATTTCTAGGTTATGACTATATTCTATACATAACCAATTGTTGTTTCATAGAGACTTAGTTATTCTTGAAATATAGGGTATCTAATAAATTGAAATTATTTAAGAGAAATATACCATAAATATTTTTGGGTGTTATATTCTTCCCACCTTCAGAAAAATTTTCCTTTAAATTTTTCATGTATAAAGCCATTTAAAAAGATGTGGTAGGTTCTTCTTCATATCATACTTAGACTCCTGCTTTGATTCTTATATTCTATGGTTTCTCTAAAAAACCTTTACTAGTCAAGTTGTCTAGTTTCTCAATACCCACTCCCTTGTGACAATAATCTTGATAGGCTCTTCACAGTATAAACAATTAGGTTATAACTCTGTTTCTTCATAGGTGAGTACACGCATTAGGTCTGGCATGTATTTATTTGACAAAAAATAGTGAACACATTATGAAATTTGGAGAGAATTGGTGACATTACTAAATGGTAAGCTAAAATTTAAATTCGTTCAAAATTTTTGAACGATCCATTGTACTTGGGGCTCAGTTTCCTTTTCTTACCGAACGTTAAGACACCCTTCCACATAGATAATTTTAGAAACACGTGATATCCTACTTGAAATCCAAAATTGTTTCTCTAATTTTCAACATAACTCTTTTTCCTACATTCAGATGATTTAATATGGGCCATAATTTTCTTTACCTTTCTAGTTGTCTCTTCGTTTAATTTTGGGCCTATAAGTCCCCTCTCACCAACTTCATCCCAGCAAGTTGGAGTTTGACACCTCCTCATATATAATGCTTCATATGGAATCATTTGGATGCTAGAATGGAAACTACTATTGTAGGAAAATTATACCAAAGGAAATTATTGATCTCATATACCTTGAAATTCAAGAGAGCATGATCTCAACATGTCTTCCAATGTTTGAATAGTCCCCTCAGACTGTTCTTTGGTTTGGGGGTGATAAGCCGAACCCATATGTAGCTTTGTATACAAAGAATTCTAGATAATTTTTTAGAATTTTGAGGTAAATCAAGGATCTCGATCAGACACAATCAATAGAGGAGCACCATGTATTCATACAACATTTTTAATATAAAGTCTTATTAGGTACTCAAGTGGTAAATCCTCTATTATATTAATGAAATGTGCCAATTTTTTTAGACGATCAATAATTTATCATATTGCATAATTCTTTATAGGTGTCCTTTTTAGTCCTGTTACAAAATCCATCATAATTTTATCCCACATAGACATAGAAGTAGGTAGAGGTTGTATGTACCCTCTAGGATGTTGTCTCTCAACCATCACTTTTTGACAAACTAGACACCTTGACAAATATTTAGCAATTTCTCGCTTCAAGTTATCCCACAAAAAATGTTCCTTCATATCTCTATACATATTGGTGCTACCAAGGTGTATAGGTAAATTTAATCTATGAGCATCATATAATAGTTCCGTTTTTATCTCATGTAATAATTGAACGTATATCCTCTTCCCAAATTTCAAAACTCCATCCTCACACAAGATGTCTTCCAACATTCCATCCTTAACATATTTAATTTTATTTGGTAGATTCTCATCATTAGATTGAGATATTCTTATCTTCTATAGTAAATATTATTTAGTAATCATTTGAAAGAGGAAAGCTATTTCTCTTTCCTTAACAATTCCCATATCCATCTTTAGCAGATCTATGAATATAAGATCTCTCTAAATCTGCATTTGGGTCAAAAGTCCATGATTTTTCCTGATTAATGCATCTTTCACATTATTTTCATTTCCTTGGTGGTAGTGTATTGAACAATCATAATATTTGAGTTACCCGAGTCATCTCCTTTTCCTCATGTTGAGTTCATTCAATAAAAAAATTATTTCAAACTCTTGTGATCTTTATATATATCACATATTTCACCATAGAGATAATATATCCATATTTTCATTGAAAAAATTATGGATTCTAACTCAAGATCAAGATTTGGATACTTTTTTTCATGAGTCTTCAACTGCCATAATGTATAATCAATAACTTTATCATTTTTGACAAGGATGAAACCCAGTCCATTATTTGATGCATCACAACATATAAAAAATCCATCATTTCCTGATGGAAGAGTCAAAATTAGAGCATTGAACAATATTCATTTCAATTATTCAATGATTTCAATACATTATTTTGTCCTTATAAATGCAACCCCTTTATGTGTGAGCTTGGTTAGCAGTTTTCCAATCAAGTGAAATTCTGAATGAAACAGTTATAGAAACGCGCTAATATAATAAAACTATGCACCTTAGTTATGTTTATTAGTGTTGGCCATTCTTGGATTACCTTTTTCTTTACAGGATCAACTAGGATTCCATCCTTAAAGACAATATGGACAAGAAAAAAACTGATTTAAGCCAAAATTCACACTTTCTAAACATCCCATTTAATTCATTTATTCTCTGAGTTTTCAAAATAATCCACATGTGATTCTCATGGTTTTCGTAGCATTTTGAGTATACCAGGATATCATCGATAAATACCACAACAATGTCATCAATATATTCACTAAAAACACTATTCATTATATCCATTAAAAAGGGGTTTATTAGTCAGTCCAAAAGGTATTAATGTAAACATGTAATGCCCGTACCTTGTTTGAAATGTTGTCTTTGAAATATCTTCATTCTTCATACGCAGCTAATGATATCTACATCGAATGTAAATTTTCAAAAAATATTGGGCTCCATGAAGTTTATAGAATAAATCATCAATGTGAGGAAGAAGATATTTGTTCTTTATCATAATAGCATTTATCTCCCTACAGTCAATGTAAATCATCATAGATGCATATTTTTTCTTGACAAAGAGAACAAGGGATCCCCATGGAGAAACACTAAGGCTGATAAATCCTTTATCACTCAATTCACAATGTTGTTTGTTGAGCTCTACTAATTCCACAATATCGATTATATAATGAGTATTTGATATAAGTCTTTCACCAGGAATTAAATCAACATAGAACTCAAGTTCTCACTCTGGAGGATGTCCCAGTAAATCCTGTAGAAAAACATCAATGTATTCTTTCACAATAGGTATATCTTCAACCTTAATATATAAAGATGATGTTTTCTTTTTCTCCACAAGAATTTCATTTATAAGAGGTACTGAAAGTGGACCTGGATAAGATCTAGATATTGTTGTTTCTTCTCTAAATATAAGAGATTCTATATCAATATAAAAAATTGTAACATCTTTCTTCTTAGAATATATCTTCACATCATAATTTGAAATCCAATTCATACCAAGAATTATGTCAAATTCAATCATAGGTATGAGTATAAGTTCATCAACTAAAGTATGTTTGTGTGTCACCAATGGGACTGAATCACACATATTTGTTGATATGATACTTCCCCTAGAAGTTTTGACTCACAAATCCTTTATTAAATCAAAATTGAAAATGTATAATTTTCATTGAAAATTAGGAAGATATAAAAGAATGTGATGATCCAAAATCAAATAAATATTTGGCTATGTTTGAGGAAAAAATTTAAGTACCTGAAACCACATCATTAGGAACTTCAACATTCATGGTTGTAATCACATAAGATTTCTATTACTTTCTTGTCCTTTTATAAGGCATGTTTCCTTGGAACATAAGATACTCATTTGTATAGTATCCCATCTCTATAAAATTGTAGCATTGAAAGTCATTGAATTTTTTTCCCCTTACATTCATTAGATAGATGACCCTTTTCTACACACTTATAGTAGATTCCCATCCATTTCAAGATTTTCCCACAATGATTCTTTCCACAGTTCCCACATAATGAGAATTGATTTGTTCCCTTCTTATTCATTGATGCTTATCCTTTTACTTGGTTATTAAAGAACTGCTTATTATCTCTTTTTCCCTTGGAAAAATTTTATTTATAGAATTTTTTATTTGTTTTGATGGAACATAATGAAATTTCATCATATGATGAAAATCTTTGAGAAGACAGCACCCTTCAATGACATTTATTTAGACCTTAAAATAAATGATCAATCGTTTCTTTCGAATCTTGTACATAATCAATAGAATAACCATAAAATCTTATGAAGGTATCCTCAAACTCCATAATACTATCATCTTCCATTTTCTTTAGTCTAAGTAATTTCATCTTCATTTGAAATGGTTTTTCTTGAGGGAAATATTTGTCAAAGAATATTTCCTTGAATGTTCTCTATTCCATATCTTTTATTTCTTCTTCCTCTATGGTATTATGGATCAAGGACCACTATTGATCAGTATCACCCTTTTGGAAATATACTTCCAGTACCACCTTATCATTTTCCTTACATCTTAATGCCTGAAATATATTTTCAAGGGACTTTATCCACTTCTTATCTACCTTAGAATTAGTAGTCCGACTAAAAGATATGGGCTTCTTCTATATAAAATGATCTAGTACAAGTGTATCATGGTTATTCTTCCTTGCTTGATTAAGTTTTACCAATAAGGTCATGATTTGATATATTTTAATAATGATTGTGTTGACTTGCTCGGTGGGTCAATCCCTATATTGTGCACGGGTATTGAATCCCTTTCTTCTATTTGGTTCCATCACTAAACAAGAGAATACACTAAATTAGGTCATAATAAAAATATTTTATCATGAAAACACTTAAAATAATATGAAAATTTATGAAAATATAATATCATAATCATAAACATGGTTTCTATTTAATTTTAAATCCTTCATAATTGTCTGTAAAGAAAATGTGAATTATCCTAAGAATATACCATGGAAGTGTCAATCCATGTGTGTATTAAGGCACGTTTCCACATACCAGGATACCCTAAGTCAAGCCCAAAACTTCTTTTCAGAGTTTTTATTCTTAGGTACATCTATTTTAGAACCACGTCCACTTGTAGAATCCAGACATTGATGTATTTTTTAGGAACAACCACATAGTCTCTACCTTACAAAAATTATAGGATGTTATTCTATGCTTATCCCCAAATTATATCTTAGGGTTATGTTCTCTAAATTATGTTTCCTAAATCTATCTTCCAAGGTTGCTGCTAAACATATCTGATACAAAATGTAAATCCCTGACCCTAGAAACTCGGAGAAGCTGCATTACTTTACTATATTGGCATGATTACAACAAATCAAAACCTAAAGGACCAATTAGTTTAGCAGTTTTGGAAGACCAAATAACATAAAATATACCCAATATACATTTGGAATAATATAGAATAAAAAATTATATATAATATTCTAAAATAAACTACCTCCTTGAAATCTTATTAAAGGTTCTATTCTTCATGACTTGGGGAAAGGAAACATAATAAGGGTGAGGTAAAATGATCGGTAAGAGTTATATATAGTTTAATCATGAGTCAATAATAAGTGAATAATATTTAATTTGAAATAACTAATATGGCATGATTAATAAATGAAAACCCTTTCCAATAATAAGCTGAGAATAAATATGCATCCATATATTTTGGAATAGTGAAAACCTTAGGGACAATAATAAACAAATCTTGAATAAATAGAATTATTATTATATGGAAGTCATGTATACGGGACATGAACCACTATACCATCATGACAATTTAAGTCTGTGGGTGGACATCTTTCTGATTTTTAGAATCAAACTTGAAGGGTTTTTTCAATAACTAATTTGTCTCATGAGTCATGTCAATGTATATAGGGAATATTGTGGGCCGAACCTATCAATACCTTCCCAAATAATTATTTATTCATATATTTAACAAAAACATGCATTTTTTACATCTATATTAAATAGAGGATACATATTCATCAATATTTCCCCAGTTATAATAGTGTTCAAAATAAATACCGTATGTGAAATGGTATACAAGAATATGTATATTTACCAAAATTATAATTTCAAATTAAAAATTATCTCAAATTGAAATTAGATACACTACATAAGAAATATTAGGTGCACAATAACAAGTAAGACATAATTAAAGGGAAATTGAGACAATGTACCTTACCACGATGTAATCATTTGAGTCATATAAAAAATAATAATAATCACCAAATGAATAATAAATGACATGAATATAAAAAGAATCTTGATATTTTATATCAAATGGTAGTACACATTCCCCAAAATTAATAAATAAATGGAGAACAATGGAAGTCTCACGGAAATAAAATTGATATGACAAAACCCGTACCTTATGCATGAATGTGTTCTTTGATTGATCTTAATGAACCGAATAAAAAAATTTATATTCATTAATTAACAAGTTTATAACCTCCTAAACATTTAAATGATTTATTTAAAAATTATTATATTAATTCATGGCCTTTTATGGGTTTATGATGTTCAATTTTATTGTTTTGGTGGTATTTGTAACCTTGGTTTTCCTAATTAGTTTACTTTTATTCATAAGTGGAAGGTTGTTTGAAACGAGGTTAAACATATAGAATTGTTAATATATATTTATAGTGACACTGAAAATATATAAATGGTATTATAATAATTTTGTTTACATACCCTAAGGATGACTCATTATATAAAATTTAATGATAAACTCTTGGATTAACTTGGAAGTTTTGTGTATAATGATCTTGTTTGGTATTATTATTTTATATTATGAGTGTGTAATGACCCCATAACATTGAATAAGATAAAATACATATATTCTTATTTTTTTCAACCATTTTAAAGGTTTCATGACCAGTATTGAAGATAATAATATAAATTGAAAACTCATCATCCTTGAATGGGATATATTAACACATCTCAGACGGAGTTTTCATTGTTTGTATAAGAGGAAGGAGAAAAGAGAGATGATGATCAAATATTCCATTAGCATAATAAAATTATAGTTCATGTAAGGTTATGGAATTATCATATAATTTGGATGATGGGAGGTGAGGATAGAGCCAAAAAAGAATGGAACTTTTAAAGGAAGATGAAAGAAAAAGGAAGAGAGGTTCTCCTCTTGAGTACTCCTCCTTCAGAATCTCTTTAATGATTTTGTTTTTTTCCTTTTTTATGAGATTAGAAGGTCTTAAACATGGGTGTGGGGGAGGTATTTGGAAGTGTATTTGGATGAACTTAAGAAAGGATAAAATCATGAGAGGTGTGATGAAATGAGGATGTGAGGGGTGGTATTTATAGTGGAGGAGAGGAGGGTTTTCTTAATATTTTTATCATTAGTTTATTATTTGTTTCCATAGATATGAAATAATGATGATTTTATAAAAAAATAGTAATTAGTAAATGTGAATTCAAACCAAATGTTCTTACCTCATTGAGACATCATACATGAATAAATAAATCATGTATTTAGCATTTATAATAATTTATCGTATTTTATTATTCACTAAAAATTAAAGTATTTCAGAAAAATCCCAAAAATTATCCCAAACAATTTTTTGATGTGTAGAATCCAAAAATAAAATCTATTTTCGAAAAATAATTTTATAAATAAGATAAATTTAATTTCTAATTAAAAACATAATTTAATCAAAAAATACCAACTCTAAAAATATTCATCTTAATTTTTAACATACATAAATTTTATTTACAATTTCATGGCTAACGTTGTCATTCATAAAGGTTATATTAATATTAAAAATGGTAATATACTATTTATAAGGGTATGCTACTCTTTATAAAAGTATGTTATTATTCACCAAAAACTAAGATGTTTCTATCAGACTCTAAATATCACATTTATCGCAATAGTGTATGTCTATTTTTTGAAATTCAAAACAGAGAAGTGTAGAATTTAAGATTAATTTCGATGTTATGAATATCTCTTATAAATAACCAAGTGTTGTTTCATAGAGACTCAGTGATTCTTACAATATAGGCTATCTAATGAATTTAAACTATTTATGATAAATATACCATAAAATGTTTTCAGTGTTATAGTTTACATTTTTGTGATTATGCAATCGTGATCTAATTAATAAGAACAAAATGTAACAAGTGAAAAACATACTTCAGAAACTATGAAATTAACAACTGAAATTGTAAAAATAATGAATGATTATTAACAAAAGGATAATAATATATTATAAGAAGAAAATATATGATATTATAAATATTATTATGATCCTAGTTTTGGTATAAGTTAATTACTTTTAAAACCAATATATAGAATATTAAATATCATTAAATCAAAAGGAGATGAAAGGTAAGATATTTTTTCCTCACTTTTATATCTATGGTACACATGTCAATTATACTACTTGTTTATTTTGGGTGGTGTATATAATTACCACAAATAGATTTTAATAGTATTATTCTTAATATTATGGTATTTTTCATAACCATATAATTCTGTTTCATAGGGAATATGATTATACTTATTATAATTTTTTAAGGGGTTATTTCACAATCTTATATTTATTTAGGATTGTTTTTTAGTCTCTACTTGGGAATGTTTCGCTTCCATATTAGTGTTTTATAAAAATGTTAACAAAAAAGTTTTTACTATACTCTAATTTTTGTTTAATGTTATTTCTTCCCTTTTTTACTTTTTACAAAACAAATTAGAAGGAATCTTCCAGTCCTTTTCCAAAACAAGGTAATTTATGATTTTTCTTACAAAAGTAAATGGAATCTTTTTTAACTTATATAGAATGAATGGATTTTTTGGTCGCCATGACACCATAATTATTCACCACTTATTTATTATGTGTGGTGTATGAATACTAGAATTTGATATATTATATCTTAAATATTGTTGTATTAACGGTATTAAATTGTTTTACAGTGGTATGAGACACTTTTATTTAAAATATTTTTTTAAGAAATCAATTATTTGATATATGATGAATAATTTGGACTAGTATGACACTATTTCAGGACCATTTAAAGTAATTACCTCGACTCATAATTGGTCTCATAAGATGAAATCCATTGGTGAAAAAATATTCGAGTATGTGTACATGAAAAATAAATGTGTTTCTACCCACATATTTAAATTCTCTTTTGATTAGTTATTAAATGTAAAGGTATCATGTACCTGGAAAGCATGATGTACAATAATTAATCATTACATTCATTTCACTTTTTATTATCCATGATATTTTTTTCTTTGACAGTGCATATGGATTAATTTCATTAACAATTTTTTGGTTAAACGTCATGTGTTTCAGTTTATTATGTTGCAAAAATGATTTTCCTTACTGAGTTATGCTAATTGGATTTGTTTCTAGTTATTTACCATGAAATTTTGTTTACAACCGTTCTTCGAGTTTTTTGATTACTTGGGATGTGTCTTCAGTTATTACCTTGTCATATTGACTATTCTCAATGATTAATTATTTATTCTCTTATACTAGATATAACAGAGAATTTTATCTCAACATTATTATTTTTCCATTACCTAGGAATCCAAGAAAAATACTAGGAAAGATATTCAAGGATATAATAAGTGGAATTAAATGTTTCATCGAAAGAAAAAAATGTTGTAATTAGTGTATTCACTATAAAATTGAACACATGTATGTATCTGGTTTACCAAGACTACTAAACTCATTTTTGTTTGATATTTATTTCCTTTTAATCATGAAAATTTAGTAAAATAATGCTCCAAATCTGGGCTTCTAGGGTCAGGAAATTACAACTTCCTAACCCTTTCACCCATTAAGGGAATGATATCATCACTTGGCCCTACGTATGGCCTACCATCTCCAAAAAGTGATTCGAATCATTTTACATGTAAATCATTCAATAATGGTTATAAAAATTTATCTAATGAAAACATTATCATGTCAATAACATTATTATAATTATGGATATGATTTATTTACATCATATTCATTGGAGCTATAATATTTGTGACAAACAATCCATGAGAAAACTAAAAAATTAACACTTGAAACAATGAGAGTAATTAAATATTATTGACAAATGGGTTGTAAAATGTCATAATAGAATAATATATGATATTATAAAAAAGTATATGGATTTTTATACATTAATCTCATGCTTAAAATAATTATACAGTAGTTTAAAATATGTTCAACAATAGGGAATCATGAGTTAAGAGATTTCTTCTCAACTTCAATTCTATTGAGAAAAATTTGCTAATTTAGACATACCAACTTTTATGTAGTATATATAATACCTCATTGATTTAATTCAAGGATAAATTATTTATTAATAATTTATAATGTTTCAATTCATTTATATTCAATCAATATTTATCAAATTAAAAGTTACCAGAGAGGTAATAATATATTCTTCAATCTCGCATTTTAATGATATTAATTTTACTTTATTAAGGGAATATTATAATTAATCCTTAGTAATCTATAGAAACTTTCTTAAACACTTTATATTTAGATTCTTTAAATGTTTACTTCTAAAATATTCTAATTTTTTTAAATAAACAATTAAATAGATGTTTAAAACAAAAATGAATTTTATTTCTTTGTAAAACAAAAGATTTCTCTTCCATGTCCAAGTTCTCAAAAAATTACATTTAGAAAGTAATTTTATTTTCAAATAATTAATTTTTAACGAAATTTTAATGTTATAATTGGTATATAAAAAAGATTCTAATTGAATATTTTTACTATATTCTAAATATGTCTTTTTTTTGAAAAAAAATGTAAAAATTAATTTTTTTAACCTATATAGTGATAACAATTTTCTACCCCGCCACAACCATTGTATAAAATGTCACTTATTCTATATTATTTATTTTATTTTACTAAAAACATTTTTTTATGAAATATTATATTTATATTCCACTTTTAATACATTTATTCTTCCAAATTACATGATTTTATTATAAAAATCAATATTCCAAATGAACTGATGATCACTTCTCATCTCATGATTAATATTGTGATTGTATAATTTTTCTTGGGATAGTATATTTCATGTGACCATTTTTCATCAGAAATTAAATTTAACATAAATATTCATATTATTTGTATCATGTATATGCTTTTTTCCTAAACCATATAATATTTTTATATACTATTTTCACTATGAATATTATTTAATTATCTTTTGAAATATTAAAAAATCCATATCCTTTACTCAATAATAATGTTTGTTGATAAGGTTAAAATATTTATGAATTATATTACCCAGTAAATACATGGGAAGTGTGTTGGATATATAATGACATGTGGGAATGAAATTTTATATCCCCTTGAAGCATCGATAGGTTTAGGAAGACAAATCAGTTGGTCAAATTAAATAGGGATTTAACTATAGATCTAAACCATATTGTGAAAGTTCTTGATGGCATATATACCATAATGCATGAGATCATGGAATCCAATATCAATCATTTCTTTTTTTAAGAATTCATTTATTATTATCCATGATATTATTTCATTGATATTTCCTATAGATGAAATTAATTCTCATTTTATAGATTAAATAGAATGTGTGTTCAATTATTAACCATTCCATAATTATTATGCCATATCTAATCATTTATTTCATTTTATGGATTAAATGGAATATATTTTTTAGTTATTTAGCTTACCATATTGATTATGTATTGTTGATTCATGATATCATCAGTCATATCTAACCCTTATCGATAGTTTTAATTAACACATATTTTTTTCATTCCACAATATATGAAGACAAATTCATTGAATGAGTTTGAGGATGATGAATATTGTCTATTAATACCCATTATATTTTATTCCTGTTTCAAAATGGGTTTCATGTATGTATTTGTTTTCTCCAAGACTATTAAACTGACCTATCATTTGGAATTGAGCTTTTGTATTTATGAAAACTTATTAAAGTTGACATAAGATCTGGATTGCTAGAGTTGGTGTCTTTATAGTTGTACCGAGGTGAGTTTAATTAAAAAATTGATAACTAGATTTACTAACACATTGATTAGGGAACATAACCATATGAAAAACATTGTGGTTATGTCTAATTATAGGAAAATACCATGAATGTTTTCGTAAGGAATAGATTATGTGGTTTAATTAGAAATACAGCCCTCTTTGGATAGTACTAGTGGAATTAGTTCTGGTACACATTTACCTAAGGGTAAAAACATTGAAAAAGGCATGTTGCTATTGACTCGAGAATTACCTAGTACATAATACTAGACATTACTATGAACCAGTTTTGACAATCATATGGGCTATTAATTTGTTAATTCACATAACATTTATAAAACATTACAAATGATATTATATTATTTACAAATAAATCATTTTTAGGATTCATATATTGATAATGCATAAATTCTCAAATTATTTTATGTACTAAACTATAGTGACAATTATGTATTACGATTTAAAATTCCTAATTTTATTAGCTAATCCAATATATTCAACTGTTTAAAAATGGAACCTGAATGAATGAATGGTATTAGTATGGGTGCCCAATGTAGAGATTACCCTATTGAGTAGGAAAATACTGCAGGTATTGGAACTGATAATATCATGGCTATATTTGGGAATCATAATCATGTTAGGAAAAATAGCCTCGCCTAAATGGAGATATTTTTTACACATTTTGATTATCCAATGATGGATAAATTAATTTGAAAAAATAACCCATCATTTATCGAGAATAAAAATACCATAGTAGATGAGTAATGAAAAAAGTACTTTAAAAAGAAATTTCATTTCTTAAAATGTGATAAAAAAGAAAAAAATTGCAAATATAATATATTTTATGAATGGTGATTCGAATAAATGGTCATCATTAATCCAGAATAATAAATAGGAATAATAAATAAAACAAATGGAATATAAAAAATTTAAGGAAACATTATTTAATAATTTTTTTCTTCTGGTAAATGAACTCAAAAGAAGAGAATGTTCATTAGCTTAAAGAAAAATGAAGAAGAATGTGGTTTAGTGTATGAGACTACATTTACATGTCTATCCATGTATAATATGAGTTATATATGCAATACATATTGAAATATTGATCATTTCGTTAAAGGATGTATTCCATGTCTCTCGTGTGTTTTATCTGAATTTTTTAAATACTTCAACAATAATATTTGTTTTTATAAATTTCTTTTAGAAAAAATTTCCTATATTATCTTATTATTTTATCATGTTTTTAATTATAAATATTAAATTATTTAGGGTTTTAATTAATTAATTAATATTTAATTTCATTTTTAACAATTATATAAAAATCATTATGTTTTTTAAATTCTCAATTGAATTTATAATGTTTTTTAATGATACTTAAATGAAACTATATATTGTTTCATAATTTTAATTTGATTTGGTAAAATATTTGTCCATCCTTAGGATGAACCAAGATACCCCTCATCCATATAGATGACCCATTAGGTCATCCCCATGAGATGGCCTATATAAGGTAGCCCATAATGAAGATGGTATGTATATTTTTATTGAAATTTTAATAAATGTTTTGTTTTTTAGTTTAAAAAGGCAGAGTTAATTTGAATTTTATTTTTTAAAAGTACTTTAACAGATTTATTTATTATGATAAATTACTTTCTGTAAAAATTTATTATATTATCTTAATATTTTATTATCTAAATTTATTAACACTATTAAATTATTAAGTATTTTAATTAATTACCTATTTATTAATTACATAATTTAATAAGAATATGAAATTTTTCATGTGTTTTAACATTTGAAGTGTGTTTATAATGTTACTCTTTTTAATTTAATGATACTTAAATGTTACTATTTTTTTATGATTAACATGATTAGGTAAAAAATTTATCTATCATGGGTGGCACCTAGTTATCCCTCGATCAAATTGGGGACCCATTGGGTCAGCCCTGTTGGAAGTCCCTCTTAATGATGCCACATAATGAGGCTGATGTATTTAGTTCATAGTGAATGTTGATCAAGTTTGATCCCAGGTATAAGTCCCTCAGAGCGTACCCAAAGGTGAATAGGTGGGCTAGGTCACCCGTTGGGCCTGTAGGTACTTTTGTGTGCGTTTCATGTTTAAATTATGAACTGAGAGCCATCAAACCTTAGTTGTGATAATTATCTACCACCACTTCTCATATTTGATGTAGGACACTATTATATCAACACTGGTCATCTGAGTTAACAAAACTATATTTCTCCACCATCAGATATATTTCTTTTCATCCATCAAATCTATTCCAATTCGACCATTCTCAAATTTGAATCCCCACATGTTTTTTTGCTAAAATATTTTCCTTTTTCCTCAGCTGTCCTTGACACCCACTCTTTCTTCCAGTTCCCTAGCTTGTCTACAATAGTGTTTCTTTTCCCTACATGTTCATCTATGTTTTTTTCATAGTTTATGTTTTTTCAATACAAATAATGTATTTATTTTCTTTGGTTATTCTCCCATCCAAAAGGATTTTTGGGTTGTGACTCCTATTCAAAATCTATGATACCGACTAGGTTGAGTTGTCTGTGAAAAGACTGGGTTGTTCTTTTAGGTTGTTTAAAATATAGTGTTTATATTAAGGTTCCCACTCCATTAAAAGTGAGTTTCTTAGTGATTACTAGTATCCACGAAGAGTTTAAAACATTGAGGAGTAGATTAAGATATTTGTGATCTAAACCAATATAAATCCTTATGTTCTTAACTTTTTTATTTCCATTGTATCTCATATAAAAAACACTTCACTCCGTACTATATTTTTTTAACTCTGATTATTTTCCTTTAATTTTTTAAAGAGTATATTCACACCCCCTCTAGTTATATTTTACAAAAATAATGATCCAATAATTTGTATCATACCCATTTCTCTAATAGTTTAGTCATTTATTTTCTAATTATGAAATAAAAAATTGAATTCAAATCCTTGAAACTAATAATTTAGTCCTTCTATTAGTTTTTTTAACTTCTGCTAATATATAATTCTATACTTAATTTTCTAATGAAAAAAATAAAATTTATATTTTAATATGGAAGGTGTTAATTTCAATAATTGATGAATACCACAAGAAACCCCCATTCTTTGGTGGGAGTGACTACAGATACTCGAAAGAAATAGTGGAATCCAACATAAAAAAAACATAGTGTAGATCACTTTCGAATCATAGAAAATTTATATTAGATACTTCAAATTGATTATGAGACACTAGTTGGTAATGATATGATAAAATATGTCTTTTTAATAAATTTAAATACATTTGTTACTCTTCTATAATTAAAAGTTTCTGTAGAAACGTCTCATCTTGTAATAAAACCCATGACATATAGAGGGTACTACAAGTAACTCATTATGGTACTAATAGGATGAAAAGAACCAATATAGGAATTACCTGATATGAATACAAGGACTTAAATATGGGAGATGAAAAATCAGTAAATCAGATGTTTAATCGATTATCTGGTGTAAATAAAGGTTTCATATATCTTGGAAAATCCATGGACAAAACAACTCAAGTGGAAAGAGTACTAAGAAAACTTCCAAAAATATGTCATGCAAATAAATTGGCCATTTATGAGAGTATAGCTTTTATGAAATATACATTAGAAGAACTAATAGACTCTCACCAGTAGTATGAGTTGAAGATGATGAATATTGTTGATGATGAGTCTACTAAAAGAATGTATATTGAATTTAAATCTAATATTAATAATAAAACTAAT
This sequence comes from Viscum album, assembly GCA_963277665.1. Lineage (NCBI taxonomy): Eukaryota > Viridiplantae > Streptophyta > Magnoliopsida > Santalales > Viscaceae > Viscum > Viscum album. The sequence goes on along the minus strand of OY728145.1, from coordinate 925,241,031 downwards.
TCATCTAGATCTGTGTTCTTGTATAGTAACAATTATTTTTCTCACTTCAGTAAAAAAATATCAAATTTATGAGAAAAAATTGTGGAAAGTGACCATTTGGAAGCATGAGTTAAAAGAATAAAAAGAAAGGTAATTCAAGTAAGAATGATGATGTTTCATAATAAAAATGTTATGCATAGAGGAATAGAGGTCACATTGGACCTTAATTCATTAAGATCAATCACTCAAATAATATAAAGTCAAAAAGTGGAAATAAAAACAAGCTCTATTTGGAGGATGTGACTGCTAAGATAGATATGACTTCTGCAGTGACTCTAGAAGTGTAATAGTAATAGAAAATCTTCCCCTTATTGGTATTACATTGGAGAAAAATGATTTTATTTTTATGTAGTTAATAACTCTTGTAAATGTTTACTATAAATCAAAATCTGAAATTTAAAATGATAATGATTCAGATTCTATTTGATAATTTGATTATAAGAAATAGAGATGTAAAAAAATATTAAAGAGAATTAAAAATTAAGGAATGATAGTATCAGAATTTTTGAAATGTATAAATATTTTAAATGTAAAAATATGAAGTTAGTCATAGAAAATGAGAAACTAAAAAGGAAATGTAAAATTGTAAGCATCATTGCCTCATAAAATGAAGAATATAAAAGGAATTTTGATTATGAGATTTTGAAACTGAAAGACAGAAATGAAATACTTAAAAAATCTCTAGATATAAATGATAAAGGTCATTATAGAAGATTGAACTTATTTGTGGCTGATTTAACAAAACTAGAAAATGAAATTATGAAATTAAAACAAGAAAATAAAAATTTAAGAAATATATCTTCTATATCTAATGAAAATGTTTATACAAATTTAAGAATAAAAAAAGAACTTGGATTGGAAGAATAATGATTTTATTCCTAAAGAGAATTTATATATTTTTTTTAAATTTAAATAAAAATAAAATAAAATGATGTCAATGGTAAAAAAATAGTAACAAATAATGTATTGGTTATAATACCTTTTAATCAAACATGAATAAGATAGCTTTTATTAAAAGTTTAAAAGGTGGCATTTTTATTGTATCTCACTATAAATTTAGAATGAAAGGACATTATTTAAATGAATTCTCAACGAGATTCTCTCAATCTTTTGTTCATAATAAAATTATGATATACAATAATTTGTATTCAGATTCACAAAAAAATGTTTAAAATCCGTTTGGGTGGTCAAAAGGCCCTCTATTAATTCTGCTAAACTCTTAAAAGAATGTGTACTAAAAGGATATTACTCAAATCCTATTGGAACTAAGATTGTCAACATTCCTAGATAATTATTATTTTTTAACCAACATTCATACCTTTGAGTATAATATAATTTGATATAATGGGATAAAATATATCTAATCTCTTTTTAAACATCTTATTATTTCTAATTCAAGTAACATTCATTAATTTCTATCAATTTTCAATGTAAACAAGTAAATATTTATAGTTTAAAAAGTTAAATTTTTAGTTTAATTAAGCTAATTATATGTATAATTTTATATAAAGTGTTTCGATAGTATTGTCTTATCTTTCTTTAATGTTGTATATGTTGTTGGGGAGTTACCCATTATTTGTAATTTAAAATAAAATATTGTGATGTATATTTTAAATAAGTGTCTAAAATATTACTTATTATTCTAAAAATTTGAATAATATGTTTTTACTCAAATTATTTTATGCTTAAAATCACGGGAGTTTGTGTTTAAAACCATTAAATAAATGAAATTGTTTATTTATTTTGGAATCATATTGATATTTCTATCTATTCATGACTTTTTTTATTTCATTATTGAATATAACAATATTTTATATCTTAATTGTGTTTTAAGATAACATGAAAAAATATCAAAATTTTTCTATAAGTGTTCTATTATAATAAATACTCTTCAATATGAATAAATGGTAATTATTTTATTATATTTTAATTTTTAATTGTTAATATTTTTAATCAGACTTAATTATCATATATTTTAAAAAAGTATATTATGTGTTAATTATTTATATATTTTTGAATAAACTAAATATATGTTTACTTATAAATACAATATCCTTCTATATTAATTTTTTGAATTTTTTGAATTTGATTAAAAGGGAGATTTTTTTATATAATAAATTTCTAAAATAAATTTTGATAAATACTAAAATGGGTGAACATTTTGTCGATATTTTAATAAATATTCTATTATTTAATTTACAAAAAGGGGGTTTTGTGAGTATTTGAATTTATTTATAAATACATTAACAATTTTATTTGTTTTGATAAATTGTTTTCAATCAATATTTATTAAATTATTTTATTATATAATCATGTTTTTTAATTAAAACATTGAAATTTTTATGCGTGTTAATAAATTACCACTTTTTTAATTATGGGTTTTAATAATTATATGAAAATATTCAAGTGTTTTAAATTTTCAAGTGTATTTATAATTTTATTCTTTTTTAAGTATAAAAAAATGTGGATAATTTGTTTTCTTCATTATAATTATATTAAGAAAAAAATTTATCCATCCTTGAGAGGCTCCTAACCAGCCCTCAACAACATAGAGGACTCATAAGGTCAACCCCATGGGAAGGACAACATAATAAGTCCCCACAAATAGGCAAGTGTATTGGGTCGATAGTGTACACAGACCACATGTTGGACCATGTATAAGGCCCTCAGAGCGTTCCCAAAGGTGTATAGGTTGGCAAGGTCACCTGTTGGGCCTGCAAGCCTGTCTGTGTCTGCGTTGTGTTTCAATTATAAGGTAAGAGTCAACACTCCTTGTTTGTTACACCGCTCTTTTATCTCTTCTCGGATTTGATGTGGGATGATTTATATCATATTTGTTCATCTGAGTTAAACAATATTAATTCTTTCTACACCATCATATCTTTTTATTTTATATCTGTCTAATCTCTTTTTTTCTCTTGTACTCATACTTGATCTCCCATGTATCATTTTTTTTTTGAATTTCTATCTTCTTCCTCATATCTCCTTGAAATCTTCTATTTATTCCAATTAACTAACATATCTGCACCGATGTATATCTTCACTAAATGTACATCTATTTTTTTGTGATAATATAGAACTCGAGTTTCTAGTCCATTATTTATTCAAGCCTATGATTATATGTCACTTGTCCTTAGATAATTGTTTCCCTTTTTTTCATTCATTCCCAATGGTAAAATAATATTCATCTTTATCACCTTCTACATTCTTATGGTTCAAAGTCTTCTCTTTTGGTTTCTCATGGAGTCATTGTTGGAAAATCCCAAAAGTGGGTGATTCGATTCATAGATGGAAATTACTAATTACAGGTCACGAGTCACCATTGGATACCAATGGAGAATCATCATCCACCATTCGAACCCAACTGTGGGTCAGTGACCTTCCTCCATATCTCCATTGTGGGTTATGTTACTCACCATTTGAAGTTAATGGTGGGTTATGTTTTACCCACAAGTTGTTTTAATTTTGTTTTACAGAGTCTTAACAGTATATTTTTTAATCTCTCATATAATATTCCCACTCTTCAATTGGATGAATCAATTATTTATTATTGTTTTAATTTGTTTTCATATTTTATCTGAAGATTATTTTTTATATTTTTTTTTCAATTTTGTTGCATCTTATTTAGGTCATTTTGTTTCATCTTACATTTTTATTCATTCTTTAGGTATTTTATTCTTTCTTCTTGAGTTATATTTTTTCTATTTACTTGAGAAAGAATGTTCAATATCCAACATGATCTATCATCCTTTATTTCATTTGATTCATTAACATTATATCAAAGTTTCCTTTTATTATCATTAGTTATCTTTATATATTATATTGTTTTATTATTTAACATTTATTATATTTTTATCATATATTCATTATCATGTTTTTTTAAAATATGTTTTCAGTTATTATAACTTATAGAGAGAGAATATTCTTCAATTTCCAAATTAATACTTCAATTGGTCTGCAGTATTTATATCAATTTTTTTAAGGTTACTTTTATATTCTTGTTAATTTAATTATTAATCTATTGACTATTCCTGATGATTTTAAATGTTTTAAATTATCAAAATTTGGACACTTCTAATGATATGTAATAAGCCACTAATGGAAATTTCTAATGGTGAGTCATGAGACACCATTGGACATCCGAATGTAGGGAAATTTTTATTACTTCTTATGAAGCCTTTGATTGTTCTGTATAATGAAATAATTTTTCTATCTGTTTTTTGATTTTTTCACAAAATAGAAATGGTATCATATAATTTTTTAAGCCACCAATTTACATTTACAATGGTATGTCATGATCCAATACACTTGGTTTTCAGTGGTGGGTTATGAGTCTCCGCAAGTAAAAATAATCCACCATTAGTAAAAATCCTTATTTCTAAACTTTTATTTATTATTTCAATTGATGTTATTAAAAATATTTTATTTATTAAATTTATTATTATTAAATTTTTAAATATAATTATAGTGTGTGTAAAAAATAATTGAAACATTATTTGATGATCATTTATTAATACAGTTTGATAACCATATCATACTATTTTTTTTATATTTTTTGTTGTATGTATAATATATAATTTTATTTTGTTATTTCAATTTTTATAATTGTTTTTTTAAAATGAGTTACTTAATATAATAATCTATTTATATTAATATTTCATGAAGAAATTTAGAGCCCTATTTTTTAAATTTTTGATTAAGCTAGGATTGAACGAACAATGGTAATGTTCATATTATTATATTGATTTACAATAATAAGTGTCATGTAGATATTGGATAGGCACACACTTCTCATAGAGACCAGTTTTAATTATCCATGAAATCTATTTAATGTTTACAAAATATCCTTATGAAGATTCACTAACATATATAACTAGTGATACATCATGGAAATTTTGATTATATGAATTGTTCATAGTCTTCTGTGACCTCTGCACTCTTGTTGTGATCATTGAAGGACAGGAACGTTGAAATTTGTTCCTTTCAAGGTATCAATTATCATCATGTTCGTACTTTATTTACATTTTGATTATCTTTTTATTTCATTGTATTTGTTTTATACATGTCACATTTGTTTAATCTATTTATAATTCTTATGTTTGGTTTATGTTTCTCCCATCAAATATAGGTCTTGTTTTGACATTGTTATTTTACCACCAAAAAAGATGTCTGGGTAGTGAAACTTGATCAAAATTCATGATATATACATGCTTGAGTCTCTTATAAAAATATTGAGATGTGCCTCTAGGTTATTTAAATGAAATTATATATAATAAGAATATCATTCATTTTAAGGAGACCTTCTAAATCAGTACTAGTCTTTTCAAGTATCGGAGGAGATTAAGGAGTGGAATAGGATCTTAGTGATATGAACCACTATAAATTCTTATGTTATTTAAGGTTTATTTCTACTGGATCTCTACATAATAACACTTCACTCAATCCTATTTAATATTTTATAATCTCTAATTATTTTTTTCTTTAAATCAATAAGGAGAATATTTACCCCCTGTACTCATATTTTTCATCAATAACGATCTGACACGAATGACACTAGTCTCTAAATTTTTATATTCATAAGATTAAATAATTTTAGGAACTAAAAAAACAAGATAAAACTCCCTAGATCCAATATATTCAAAGGGAATGAATTGGTTAAGAGTTCATATAAACACTCATGAAAAGGGAATGGGTCAAAGAAGAAGAATACATTAAAATAATTCAAATTAAGTGGAAATTATGGAAAGAATCATCCTAAAAAACAATGAAGGTAATTTGAGTTTATTACAAGTGTAGAGATAAGGGTCATATAACTCATGAATGAAATGGGAATAAATAGAACAGAACTATAAAATACATAAAATTAAAATAAATAGGGTATTACTCAAACCATTTTACCAAGAATAAATGGAATCTACCCTAGAAGAGGAAAAGGGGGGAATTCCATTATTATATGCTCAATACAACTATAGTGGAAGTACCCAATGATGTGGTGGTGGTACATTAATCATGGACTCAAACTTAGCTAATGATTTATTTGATTATGGGTATTCACACTCTTTTATAGAATCCATGTTACTTATGAACATTTGATACATCCATAGAACCTTAAAAAGGTATTTTTCATTCAAAAACTAAGTGAAAGTGTCAGAGAAAGAAGGATTCTTCAAGAATTTTCCATTATGATACATAAACAAGAAATATTTGTGGATATTATTGTCATACTTATGGTTTAACTTGATATAAAACTTTTTATAGACTATCATTAAAAATATGATGGAAACTTTTATAATAAAGATAGGAAATTACAAGTTGTGATTATGATTTAGAATTATTTATAGTTAATAAAGAAACTTTATAATCTATGTCATAATTAGATACACCCCAACAACTCTTTTTAATGAGATTATTTTAGAGGAAGAGTAAACAATATATATGGATGGAGATGAAAATGTTCAAATTGATTATGTACCTATTGTACAAGAATAAAATTATGTATTTCTTATGGAATTACATAGACATCCACCAGATCATGTTATTAAGTTTTCCATTGATTTTCTCCATGATGCAAGACCAATATCAAAATATCCCTATACAATGGTCACTATAGAATAAGTGGAGTTAAATAAAGTGCTAGGGAATTTGTATTATATGGTATATATATTCTATAGTGTCTCACCTTGGTGATCCCTTATTCTCTTCATTAGAAAAATAGGATCTATGATGCTATCCATTTATTATAGGATAATAAATGTTATTATAATAAAGAAAAAGTATCATATGCCTCACATAAATGAAATATTTGATCCCATTCATGGATCAAAATATTTTTAAATTATTAAATTTTATTCTAGGTGTCTTAAATTATAGGTAAAGAAGGAATATAATCCAAAGACAACATCATAAATAATGTATAGAGATTATTAGTTTACAGTAATTCCATTTGGGGTGTATAATGAAACCTATACTTTTATGAATCTAATGAATTATATTTTCACAGAATATCATGAGGATTTTATTATGTTATTAATTGATGATATCTTGTTTAATTATAATATCTACTAGGATAATAGTTATCAAATTTTGATCATACATTAATATCTTAGAGGAAAATCATTATATGTGTAACTATGTAAGTGTTCTTTCTAGCTTCAAAAAGTTTCTTGTCATGGACATATTTCTACAAGGATAGAATCTCAATTGATGCAATGAAGAAAAATTTAGTAAGAGAATATTCAATATTTATGAACTTAACTTAGGTACATAGTTTCATTGTTTTGGTTGGTTATTGTTGGAAATATATTTTGAATGATTCTTGATTATCTAACTCTTTAACCAATATTACACATAACGAGGTTACATTTTATTTGGAAAAAGTAATGTGATGAATTTTTTGATTAATCTAAGAAATGATTATTAAATGAATTGATCTTTAATCCAGTATTAGGAAATTTTGAGTTTGTGATATACAATGATGCATCGACAAAAGGACTCAGTTTTTTTCTTATAGAGAATGAGAATTTGTTTTCTTATGAATCAAGGAAGTTGAAGACTCATGAATGGAACTATCAAATGAATGATATTAAGATGGAATGTATAATCATTGAAATGAAGTTATGTACAAAATAAATCTATAGTTAATTATGTGAGATACACACATACCATAATAACCCATAATAAAAAAATTTCATAGAATGATCCCAACATGAGTAAAATATGATGGTTCAGGTTACTCAAGGATGATTATTATCAATACAATACCACACATTAATGGAGAATAAGGTAAAATATGAATTGTGTTAGAAAGACAACATATTTCTAACCCAAATGAGGATTGAGATGGATCTTATGTTCATGGATCTTATAAATATGTATATTGGAATTATTATAGAAGGGGAGACATCACATCTTTTTCAAATGTTTCCAAATCTGTATATATTTGAAAATACAAAATTTTCACAATATAATCATCATATATTTTAAAACTAAACTAACTCTATGAATGATGGGAATGTGTTAGACATTAATTGTGATGATGATGTTTTAAAATTTTTAATGATAACACATGTTATATTTATACTGGAGATAAAAATGGAATTGTTGGGTGGAACTCATAGCTTTAATTTATCTATACATCATGGTACCACCAAGTTGTAAAGGGATTTAATGGAACATTTCAGTTGAGAAAACATGAAATAGAAAATAAAAAATTATCTGTTTAAATATTTGGTTTGATATTAATTGAATGAGGATAGACACCATACAAGATGATTCATGAAACCCCTTCAAATTCCATTATATAAATGGGATGGAATTAATATAGACACTGTTATGGGAATAAAAAATAATCTTAGAAATAATTATCTAATATGGTTTATTAATGATTCTTAACCAAATACTCACTTTTTCCTCTTTAAGATAATATTTTCTTGTTTAGTTCCCCATAAGGATCTCCATTAATGAAATTTTAAACCTTCATGGAATTAATCTTTCAATTTTTTTATCATTGTGGTCCCCATTTTACATCAACATTCTAGAAGATTATTTATAAGGCTCTTGATACGGAGGTTCAATTGAACACATATGACCATCCTTAAACGGATTGAAATTTTTAATAGACTATTCCAAAAATATAATACATATTGAAGTCATGTTCACTTTACTTTATTAGTATGTGTAGTCAGTGTTTACCTTCAGTAGATTTTTCTTATAATATCAGTTTCCATTCATGTATTCAAATCGATCCATATTAATTATTATATGGAAAAATATTTTATGCTCAATAATTTTTTGATTTAGTTGGTGTAATGAAACATATATCCCTAGAACATATTGAAGAGACAATAATAATGGTAAACATTATTTGGGATCATATTGAAGTATACAAAAGTAGGAAAAGGAGTTGTGGTGACAATCAGAGGAAGGATTTTAAATTTGAATTGGGATATCACATTTCATTGAATATATCTCCATGTAAGGGTGCCATAAGGTTTTGTAATAAGAAAAATATGAGCTTTAGGTACATATAATCCTTTTAAATTTAGGAAAAGATTAGAGTTGTGACTTATCGATCAAAAATTTCACTAAGCCTCAGTAAAGCATAATATGTGTTCTTTATATCTTTGTTTAACAAGTACATAGTAGAACCAACACTTTTACTCACCTATTAAAAGTTAGAATTGGAACCTGATCTATATTTCTATGAATAACTAATATAGATTCTTGATACTGAAGATCATGTATTTAGGAATCATATGAATCGACTAGTAAAGGTATTTAGAAGAAATCGTAAAAGGATAACATAATGTGTTATCAAGAGTACGTTATGAAGAACGAATAATATCAGTTTTTTAAAAGGTAATATCCATGAAATTTTGAGGATGAATGTTTTTTAGGAGGGAGGGATGTAACAACCTAAGACTTTACAAAGTAATTCCTTTAAATAAATCAAATATCTTTGATAGAAAGTGAAACATTAATCTCCGAACCATAGTCATATTAATTGAACAATATATTTGGATAAAAATATAATAAAATAGAAATTTTAGAAGTTTATTTCAAAAAAATTATAATTTTAATGGAAGAATACCTGTTTTGGACTAACTTGGTCAAAATAAGCATAAAATGAATTTTTAACATTTTCCATCAAAAATAATAATTTATGAATAATTATAAATGTGGTATTTAAATATTATAAATTTATTGTAATAATTTATTAAAAAGTTTATATTTAAAAATTTATTAACCAGAAATTTGATAGGAATAATGAATAAAAAATTTAATGATAAAAAGGGCTTGGTTTTCAGAAACCTATTTTTTCAGAAGGATTTTTTGTGTGTAAAAGGTAATAATGTATATCCATTTAAATTAACTAAAATGATATTTAATGATGAATTATTTAATTGAAATTTATATATTATATATCTATATATATTAATTTAAAACCATACAATGTTAAATACTAGTCTCATAGTTAATATAATATCAACTTATCCTTAAAAAATGCATTTATAGACAAAACTCTTTGTTACACGAATTGATGGTTTTAAAAAAAAGAAAATTTCCAAAATATACGAATTTATTTGGGTAAAATGGATTCAAGATTTATATTAATAATTATTATTATTATATAATAGGTTGAACTTAATTTTTGACAATAAGTGATTGTAAAAATAGAAGAAAAATAAATTATCATAGATAAGGGTAAAACGAGTATACGAGGGGTTAAACTAAGAAGATAAGTGTTAAAATGATATTAAAACTTGTATAATTTTTATTTTATCGAAATATATCAACCTTATTACATATAAGATTCAAGTTTAAGCTATTTTAGTTCATTGTGGAATGTGAAAAACATGGGTATGATTTATTAATTTTAAAGATTCAATGTTTGTCTCCTCTTCAATTATAAAAGGAAAATCACTCCTCTAACTTATTCAAACTACTAAATCCCTTATAATTGAACAAAAAATAAAAAAAATATATATAAAACATCTGTATCCACATTCTATATGTGTTTTTCCCCAAAAGGGAAACCCTAGAGTCCTTAATAAAATATCCAAAGGATGTTTTTCTATGAGTAGGTAATCAGATCTTTATTTTTTCGTCCTTTACAATTTTAAAATATGTTTTAAAAACTAAAATATCTTAAAAATTATAAAAAAATATAATAATATCTTATGATGTTGATATCATATTATTTATTTATATCCTTCTCTGTCAAATGGTTATCAAATCCATCTCTCATATGTACGGTAGACTACCACCTCACAAACTGATGTAATTTGTTTTCTATCACTCTCTGACATAGATAGTCATAATGATTGAAATAATTAATATATATAAAATATATAAAATTATATTTAATCTTTAAAATTAATATATCATCCACTTACTTATCCATGAAACCCTAAAGATAATTATATCATTTTTCTTGTGTAAGTAAGTCAGACCATCTCCACAAATTGATGTGATTTGTTTTCTAGGTAAAAGTTTCATGAATGGTCATAAATACGTATGTAATGATACCATATGATATATAGAAAATTATAAATATATGTATATGATGTATTTATATCATCTTCAAAATAATTATATCATTCCTCACAATACACACATGAGAAATCAAGGTAATTAACACCCAAAACATTGAAAATAATGAAATATTATTAATAGATAGGTGGTAAAATGTTTCAAGAATATCATATATTTTATTATAAAAATGAATATTTTTCCAGTATAAAATAATAGAATGATTAAAACAATTATAAATTATTTTAAATAAAGTTCAACCAAATAGAATCACGAGGTAAGGGATTTTATCCAAATTTCCATTACATTGATACATATTTTTTTAATATACACCTATTTACTTTTGTGTGTGTGTATATACTACCCATTTGATTTATTTTATATGAATAAATATTTATTCACAATGTTTAATGTTTCAATTCAATTTTATTCAGTCATGGAATAATAACATAAAATTTACCAAATCTGTATGAATCAATTTTACAATCTCACTTTCATTTGAGATTACTATTACTTTTGTTGATGGAATCATATAGTTTATACATCATAATAATGAACCATTTTTTATCCATTTGAAATTTAAGTAGTTTTAATTTTTCATTCCACCTTTTCCTATATTTGTTACTTGAATAAATTAAATAAATTTTTAAAGTAAAAACTGATTTTATTTCTTTTTAATATGATCATATTTTACTTCTATGTACATGATTTTCATAACTGTGTTATATGTGTCAATTTAATTAATAGAATTATTTATTATGTAATTTATTAAGTAACACACAAAAATGGAAAATATTTTTAAGGATTATTTCCACTATTTTATGAAATATAATATTTTAAAAAATGTACACAAGTATTGTTTTTAACCTATACAAAAATAATAGATTCCCCCACTATAACAATTTTATGAATTATATCTTCTTATAAACATTTTTTACAGTTTTATAAAGATAAATATTTTATGAAATATTATTTTAATTTTTCACTTTAATTCCTTACATTATTCTATAGGACACAATTTTATTGTAAATATCTATATTTTCGATGAACTGATTATCACCTCTTATCAATTGATTAATTTTGTGATTGTTAACATTCTCTAGAGACAACAAATTTCTTGTGATCATTTTTTATTAGACATTACATTTCTCTAAAATATACATATTATTCTTTATCATGGATAAGATTATTTCGTCAAACATATACCATTTTCACAGATGGTGTTTAATTTGAATGTTAATTGATTTAATGGGGAAATATTGACAATTATATATCCATTACTAAATATAGATATTTTTTGATAATGAATATTGATTATTGAATGAAATAAGTAATTATATATATGATTAATGAATTAGAAATGCATTGCTAGGTGGGGATTATAATTTTATAGCTCATCAATGCATCAGTCAGACTCACAAGATAAATCATTTAGACTAACTAAATGGGTTTTACTCATAGTTTTTAATTCTATTTTGAAAGATCTTGATGATATAAATTACTTGATGCATGTCATAATGGATTCAAATATTATGTATTTATTAATTCACATATTATTATCCATTTTATTATTTCATTGATATTATCTATAGAATCCTTTTTTCTAAAGTTATTGATTTAATGGAATTTCCAATTTTTAATTACCTTTTCATATTAATTATTCCTTATCTTATTACATATGTGAAGTTATTAATCATATAAAATATGTTTTATGTTATTTAACCAGACATATTTATATTTCAAATTGATTCCTAATATATTCTGTTGTATGTAACCCTTACAGAGTATTTGAGATCACCATAATTTTGTTTCCTCTCCCTTGGTTATAAATATGAATTCATTGAATAAGTAAAAGGATGATGAATTATTTTCATTACTATTATTCTTTATTACCAATATAAAATGTGTTTTTTATTTATATGGTTCTCCAATAATAGTAAAATGATCTGTCATTGGGATTTGAACCTTTTAATCTATGAAAATATTATAAAATAGACATGAAATTCGGATTTCTGGGGTTGTGGTCAATATATATAGTATTACACTTACTGATATTTAGATGACTCCGCACTAGGTTTAAACTAATCCATTCTAGAATATTCCGATAACATCTACATTTAATATATCCACTATATATGTCTTCACCATTAAATTTGTGACATAACTGTGGATATGTAGATGAAACACCACCTCAAAATTCTACCAACCTCAACATTGAGAAAAATATAATCACAATAACAAATGATGTTCATAAACTCAAAATCTATACTCCCACACACTCAATCATCCATGATGATATGAGAGTATGTTTAGTCATTATGAATCATTAAACTTCACGTAAATATTTTTCTGTAAAAAAGAAACTATCTAAATTAACCTAGGATACTAATGACTCCTCATTATTTCCAAGAAATAGAATTCACTCATGATCAACCTATAATCCTAAAAAGATATCACCCTTGGGAATCCATTTCTCATTCCTCATATTGAAATGAAATATTTCTCAAGATACCCTAGCCAAATACTTATTTTTTGGTCAGATACATTCCCCCAAATACTTTCACAAACATTAAACCTAAAAATCACATTCAACCATAATATAAGAATCAATATACTTAGGCCCATCCATTTAAAAATTAATCTATACATATGACTACACTCCTTCAACCCAAACCATTTTAGGATGAATTCTGCTAACCTTCTATATAAATGTAATATGAATAGAGAAATCAATGATATGAAATTAATTTTAGTAATATTTTATTTAATTCATTTCAATTCCGTAACATTTTACCAAATTTTAACACATTTGAAATTAAGTATGATGAATTTATTAAAACATCATCACTCACATCCAACCGATATCAACCAAAATTTTACTGTTCAAATATTAGGGTCTTTGTTTTTGAAAACTGGGTTCCTTTCTTTATCCTAATTGGTTTTCTTTAACTATATCTCAAAATATAAAATTCAATCCTTTATTTTTTCAAACTCCAAACCATGTCCCATGGCTCAACCAATGACTTGATAATTAGTTTTTATGACCATTACCTTTTAGATAAAATCATATCTTTTTAGCAAATAAATGTGTATCCCTCAAGGAATTTATCTAATAGACTATAATATAGAGACTAGACCTAAGGTTATAAAATACACATAGAAGATTCTATAACCACATAATCCCATGGTAAAATGGAATGAAGCCCAAAACTCCAAATGAATAATATTAAATTATTCCAAGACCTAAAAATCATTTAATGTCACACATAAACCAAATATAATATCATAATGATAACAAATCCTATAGAAATGACTCTTACTAAAAGGATCTGTATGATCTCATGTTGTCTATATTCATCACCAACTCCCATCTATATTACTATATAAATTTAATTTAAATGGTAATAGGGATCATACATGTAATAAACCACTTGTGAAAAAAATCAAACTATGTCCTTATACAATCTAATCGTCTACCACCCAAACCCAATAATTCTTAACTCATTAAATCCATATACATGTATATGAATATAATATCTTGAAAATATAATTGGAAATGTACCCACACTGACTTCTGTTATAAACAAACCCCCACAGTCCCCAATTAATAAACTTTTAACACATCGTGTATTCTATATCCAAATATCCACATACCATATTAAAACATAAAAAAATAATCCGATACTATATGAAAATACGTTATACGATAGCTATACGGACATACAATAAGTTTAAAAATATACCACGATATAACAACATTATCTCCCCATCACCACATCACAACCACATATCATAACCACATTCCATCACAGAAAATACTATGTTTGGAAGAGAGAGGGGAAGTGGGAGTTCCCATCAATTTTTATCACTTAGACACTGGTTACTAGGGGTACAACAGTAACTAAAAACATAATATAGGTGTCTATCATGTTTCCAAACCTTGGTTTTGGATCAAAATGAATAAAAATTATAAAATGAATATATAATTAAAAAGAATATTATCTTAATGTTTAACACCCTACACTGACATCTATACCTAAAATTTCCATTAAAATTCTGTTATTATCATGATAATTCGAACATATTTTACACATATATCCACACAAAAACCCCATAACACTCAATAAAATATCATAAACACCTCATAACAAAATATATTTACCATACACTATAATTCATCACATATATCTATTTATTAATAATTTATATACAATATATTTCATTAACATTGTATAAAATTCTAAAAACTTTACTTATTACCAGGAGCACTTGAAAATTAATTTATAGCTAATCCTTTACTTTTCATTTATTTATCATTTTTTACACCTCAATATCCCACTATAGAACAATCAACATTCATTTAATAAGTTAATTCTATTAATTATTTAAAAAACATTACATATCTATAGTGAAGTACCAGTAACTATCTATAATTACCTTATAAAACTAAAAAATTAACAGACCATTAAAATAACTCTTTACAACATACCCACCATCTCTGTAACAAAAAACATAGAAATCTATATCAACTAAATAAACTATCACCATAAAATACAAACATTATTACATGTTTTTACCATAATATTATAACCAAAATATTTCAACCAAAATCACAATGGAGGTAAGAAAGAATCATAGTATCTCACAATAAATATAAAGCCTCATTTATTTATTCTTCAAAACAAATATGTAAAAATATTTAATAACATTAAAAAACCATAATTCCATATTTATACATCCTATTTGAAATAATATATATAAAATATTATAAATGTTTAAAAATGATTTCACAAACCCAAAATAATATAGAATCTCTACATGATGCTCCTCAAAATAATTATAAAATTTGATATTTATAATTATATGTAAATATGTAAAACATGTTAGTATCACTTCAAACCCCTAATTTCTAAACTTTTTATTAACTTTATTAGGTTAATTCCAACTCATTATACCATGAAAAAAATTAATAATAATTCCATATATAAAAAATATAGAGATTAATAGAGCTTTCAAATCTTCTCCCTCATAAGAATCTTTTACAAAACAATGTCAAATGAATAAAAATAAATCCTTGATTAAAAAAATTATTTCAGGATAAATATAAAAATATATATAAATCATTATATTCTATAAATATCATTACCAAAGTACATAAAAACTGAAACCAAAACCTTGGAATTTTGTTTTCATAAATATGGAAAGATTGTTTGGGTGAATTTTCCTTAAAAATATTTAATTTCTAAATACTATATAAATTCAAATTTAATTTTTTTTTCAATGGTTAAAGTGATTTTGGGGATGTAATATATTGAATGGTAATTGAAAATTAGTTTCCAAAATAATTTTACAATATCAATGTTTATTAATATAATGAGTTTAGTGGGAAATGATCAAATTAAATTTATATGAGTTTGTGAATCTTCAATTTTTGATACAATGTGATTATGTGTAGAGAGAAAACAAAACTAATAAAGAGTTCCACAATATCTTAATGTTAGAACATATATATACACTCCTTAAATTGAGTGTCCAATATTATTAATTCATTTCTCTTGATGGTGATGAATAAAATTCTCCCATATAATTTTTATTTGTTACTTACCTCTTGAGATATGTTGTTAGATAGTACACCAATATCTCACTTTTACAGAGTTAAAATATTTTGGTGAAAGGTGATGAGAGGAAATGGGTTTTATAATTACCCAAAATCCTTATTCCCTAATATAGTGTAAAAACATAATATTTACATTTCTATCTTTGATATTGATGAACATGACTCAATTATATCCATTGAAAACATATAACATCAAATGGAAATAATTTATCACTTATGTAAATGAAGAAATATTTTGTTTAGAATTATAGATATTTAGTAATACCAATTTCAAATTGGAAAATTTCAAATACTATCTATTTTATCCAAAATATTATTATTTGATAAATAAATTCTTACTTCATTCTACCCAAATTCTATAGTTATAACTCTACATTTATTAACTTTTATACTCACACTTTTCCCTATATAAATTCAATTACAAACATGTGATGGGAAAAAAAGATAGACCAGTTAGGTATATAAAAATATGTATTATTATAGTCTAGTAAAAAGAATGAAAAAGTATTTTTTTAAAATTTTTAATGTTATTTTTTTATCATAAAAAATAAATCATATAAATATATTGAAATGTCAAATTTTCATTAAATAAAACAATTAATAATAGAAAAATGAAAATTGAAACTCATTTAGGGAAAAAGACCATCATATTGATAACCCTTGTCAACTTGTTTTAGCATTAAATGGGTACTATTTATGTTGTTAGGTGACACAAACCCTTAAAACTACAATATTCATTCATTTGAAGGAAAGTAACATTTCATAATGCACTGGAGAGATTTATCAGGTTCTCCCACCATTTATGTTGTATTTGAATCAGTAGTTTGTATAATATGTATACATATCACCCATTTTTATAAGATATATTAAGGTTAACCTTTTTTTATGTTATATAAGGATCACCCATCCTTATATGTTGTAACGGGATCACCCAATCATATAAGCTATATTAGGATCACACTTCCATATAATATTAATCAGGCCTACCCATTTCTAAAAGTTATATCAGGATCACTCATTCATATAATCTATATTAGGATCAACCATCATCATGTATAATGTCGAATAAATATCATGAATAAAAAATTTTATCCATTCTTTTATTCGCTACATAACCCTTAAAAACTATTTTGAACCCATTTTAAAAAACACTTTTGGATATTGAAATACAATTTAATTTTAAAATACCGTTTTTAAAACTAATGTGCCCATAAAATGGGAATAAGGGTTTACATTAATGACATTAGGTGAACATAAATAATAAATATGAACATCAAATAATTATTAATGGTTTTGGGAAATAAATTGATGATGTACACATTGTAATAAAACATTCTTTTTTCTTTTTTTAGGAAAGTCAAAGCATCCCTTATAAAATATGGGAAAATATTTATTTTGAATAAATTTATAAAAAACTCAAGAGAGACATATAATTTCCTTCATAATTAATTTATTTCCATATAATTTCATCTGTAAAATAGTTTTAATACTATACATGAAATACAAATAGTTAAAAAAATCTTCTGAACTTTTAAAATGAGGTTTCATGTTAAAGTGTCCCTTACCTCAAGTACGACTCATCAAGTACTTAATTTGTAATCCTGAAAAATAAAATAATATTTGTTCTTTACATTATTAAGAAAAATTTTAATGTATATAATTATTTTATTATTTATTAACATGTCATATTTAAGTACATAATAATTTATTCTTATGATAGTCTCTTTGACAATATTCAACTAATATATACAAAATGAATTAATTTGTTTGACTATGGACAAATTGGTAATTATTCAATCATTTTTAGAATAATAATAATCATATAATAATCATTTTACAAAATAAAACAAATTTATTATAATCCTTGAAAGGCGTATATTGTAAACGAATCAAATCACTTTCTGGAGGTGGTAATCCACACATACACAATGAAAATGTTTCCATTTTACAATGGATGAAATGATAAAAATAATATGAGATATTTTATTAACATAAATATCATAATTCTTATATAAACCAAAAAATTATCATTTTAAATATATGAGAGATGTGGTTATGGAAAATGAATTACAACAATTTTTGAGGTGGTAGTCTATCATACACGTAAATTAGTGATTCGTTAACCATTTAATGGAAGAATAAAATTATATATGTTATTATATTTACATAATAACATATATATAGTTGGAATATATTGATTTTAATATTTCACCATGGTTTATGTATATTTGATTGAGGTATAAGAATAAATTAAACTAAAAAATTCAGTAAAATTCTGTAACACTTATTCATAAAACCTCCTTTTCAATACACATATATATTCTATTAAGGGTGGTATTTATCACAAAACACATGTTATAAAAATGGATATATAGGTTTTGAAGGGATTTGGATATTCATTTTCAAAAATAGTATGATAAAAATGTGTAAGTCAGAGAGGATAAGTAGTTCTCATTTACATGTGAATGGAGGGACACTCTTTGAATTATATAATGTATTAAATTAATATAAATTAATCATCATGTTCATGTGGATTAAAATTTATATACATCAATTTTAAGATATGTATGAGTTTACGTAATCTCATTTAATAAATTTTGGGAAATATTATGTTATTTTTTTAACAATGTATCTTTTTTTAACCACCTATTAAATATTTTACTTAAAAATGAATTGTTATAATAAAACAATATTTCTAACATTTTATGGGATTAATTTTAATTTAAAATATTCAAATTTATTGAATTTAATTTGATGAAATTGATTCCATATTTTTAATGAAAGGAATAAAATGTTTTTCTTATTATAAATAGTAACTGTAGTAAATATTTGTAACCTCGGTAATGGTAAATTCGACAATTAAGGATAAATAATGTGAAAAGCCCTATGTTTCTCCAAAAAAATGGATTTATTTTTTTGGATATTTTGTCTGACCATGACAATAAATGTTTTGGAAATTTAGAAATTAATTTCCATATTTATTTCATAAATATATTAATATTATCTGAAAAAAATAAAAACTAAATATTACTCTATTTGTTTTAATATCTCTAAATTTTTCTCATATGGATAAAAAAGATGTTATGTTAGTAATAAATTAACATTTTATGTATGGTTTATTTTTTTATAATTATAATTTGTTTCACATTTTTAGTGACCATATAATTACCATAATAGTTCTCAAAATGCCCACAGAGTGCTTTTTCAAGAAGTATGAAATTAAAGTAAATGAGTATATAAAAGTCTAATTCTAATAATTTTTTTTGTGATTTATGGTATTCAACAAATTTTATCTATAGAAATAGGATATTAGAGATGTTTTCAATGTTTATCGTCAAATATTTTATTATATTGACGACTTCAATGTCAAATTAAATGAATAGTTAGAAAAACTACAGTAAATTTATTTTTGAATAAACAGTATTTTATTAAATAATCTAATATTAATAAAAATAATGTCTATAGAGAAGTGAATGGGTATTATTTAAAATACCATAAATGGTATAGTTATGGGGAAATGTACCTTTTATAGTAACTTTTATAACTCTTAATGTGTATAAAACCAAGATACCATGATAATCAACAATATGGTAAACCGGGGGAGTTATAAAACGTAGCAGGGGTGGAAAATCACCAAAACAAGACAAAATTTTATTTTATAAAAATATTTAAACATTTTACCATCTTTTAATTTTAATATATCATGTTTTTCTATTTCAATGAAAATAAATTTATATTAATTTAATAATTTTTGTTATTCTAAGAGTGCCTATCCCCTAATTTTTAAAAGGGACCATTATATCATCTATTCCTCACACAATATAACCACTCTATCCTAATCAATATTGATTAAATCCCTTAATAAAATTTATAAATTTGACATAAATTTATTATTTGGATCATAAAACTGACCTATGTAGGCATTTGGTGTAAATCAAAATAGGTTGTTTGAAAATGTCTTATTGATATTAACTGAGTGTTTTCATTTTATTTATTCATATAACTCCATTAAATATTCATAAACTATGATTAATTTAAAAATAATAATCCATATACTGATATTTTATTATGTTATTATAAGTACTTATATCCTTCTCTTCTTCCATCAAATGAGAACTGAACCCATCGTTTATTTATACGGATAAGTACTGCCTTGTGAATCATTGTAATTAATTTGCCGTTACTGAATCTCATAGCTTGTTATAAGGAAAGATTTAACGTATATATTTTATATTTATGCAAAAAAATTATTATATAAGGATAATATATCGTCTATTTATTAATGTTATATTTATTGAAAAATGATAATGTCATTCGTGCATATGGGTGAATTACCACTTCCATAAACCAATGAGGTTATCATTTCACCCCTACATAAAATGGATGTTATATATATGGGTATTTAAATATATAATATAATATTTATTTTATAATATTAAATTTATAATTATAAAATTATATGTATCTTATTTACCTCATACTCACTAAAAAATGAAAACGTTATTCATGTATGCATACAACCAACCCTATCCAATATTATAACATAATTAATTTTTTAAAACCATATTTCACACTTTTTAAAATTAAAATTAATATATAAAAAAGTTTAATATTTCATTTTTATTTTTTTAGATGTTTTAATAATGACATATGTGTCTATAGTCAACCAACCAAAGTCATTCTAGATATATCAGCTGAATACTATCAAAATAGAAGATGTGAACTCAATTTATATTGTAATTTAATATAAAATGATAATAAATAGAATTAAATTAATTTTTAAAGTGAAAAAAATTATTATAAAAGTAAATAATTGACATATGATTATTATTCAAGAAATAAATAGTGTATGTGATGATCCAGACTCAAGGTAAGGGACACTTTAACATCAAAAACCTCATTTTAAAAGTTTTTTTTGATTTATTTATTGTATCATCCACTTCCATATCCATATTCCTTAAACATGTGTCTGGATTAATTATTATATAAATAAATGATTTATAAAAGAAATTTATTCCGCTTTTCTCTTTAATTCAATGGTTTTAAAAAGGAATCCTTTTACAGAATGTGTTGACATTCCTTACAAAAAGAGAAAAGAATGATCTATTTCAACATATAAAACATCCATAACTTCTCCAACCACCATAAATTTTTTGTGATTCATGGATTCTATCCTTATATTATTTCTTCTACATTCAAATAATAGGTTTAAAAGATATATCAAAATCTAAAAATGTTTTTATGGTTTCAGTGTTATATTTTTATGAGTATGATGATGGAAATACAATCATTAAAAATTTATGATTACCATATGGTTAATGGGAATTATTTATTATTATGGGTGAGTATGAAATAACTTATGAAAACATGTGAGGTTGATATAGCTATCTAAAGCATTGTGCCAAGGGACAGAGTTAACCCGTTTTTTCTCTAAAAATATTATTGCAATTTGGCTGGTGGGTTATCAAATTTATAAGAGTAATTTTAATAGTGAAATATAAATTATTTATCCAGTTACCAAAATGTTTTATCTATGCATGGAATGGTGTTTCGTGGAAATCATACGATTTTATGATGAAAGAAAATGAGATAATGCTTAAATGAAAGTATACAATACATCATAAGGGTAGAATTAATAACATTGTAAAAAACATTTTATGAATTTAATGATTTCAAAGAGGCCTCTATGAGTTTTATTTTTCATTTTATATGCGTCATAAACATTTTTATGAAAATATTTTAGAATTGATTTTTATTATTATTGTAATAAAATGTATATTTTTTGTTCAAATTTTATTATAAAAAAGAAATATTTTTATAATTAAATTTCATACACAAATAAACCATTCATTAATTATTTTATATGTCCCTAAATGATATTTTTTTTAATTCTATTTTATTAAATGTTTTTCATAAGGT
This sequence comes from Viscum album, assembly GCA_963277665.1. Classification (NCBI taxonomy): domain Eukaryota; kingdom Viridiplantae; phylum Streptophyta; class Magnoliopsida; order Santalales; family Viscaceae; genus Viscum; species Viscum album. Next base: position 925,218,425 of record OY728145.1, on the reverse strand, counting down.
TTTAAAAATGTGTATGGGTGAGTATTTGGACTTGATAAAAATTTTGAATATATTTCACTAAATTTCAAAATTATTTTATCTTAAGTGTTTTGTATTGAGAGAAAATTGATATTGAGTTGATATTTAAACATTGTGATGAAATATTTTATTTTATATGGTTGATGAATTAATTCTATAAAATTATAAATCATAAAAATATTTTAAAATAAAAGAAAATTAAATCTTTCTATTGATTCGAATTGATTATTTTTTAAGGATAAGTCCTTATAGGTGGTATTCAAGGAGAGGTTTTCATAAATTTAGAGGTATGTATAATTGAAGTAAATAACCTTATGAGATTTTAGTTTACTGTTACCATGCCATATTATTTGAATCTTACCATGTTCATTTATCTAAACTAAGTCAACTTAAAATTGTTCTCCATATAGGAAACAAGGAAGCTAATGTTTGATGTCACGAAGAGGAAAATATCCTTCCAAATCAACAACGTGGATTTTTTTGGAATTATAACTGAGTACATTTTTACTGTAATGAATAAATTAAAACATGGTATATATGGTGGTGGTATCTATTATATAGATTTTATAGATCTACTATAGATAAAAATGTTGATAATGGAACATATTATCATACTGAAACCTCCATCAATCAGTGGATTATCTAACTCAATATTAGTTAGGGGATAGACTCATGATCTAAAAAAGAAATTTGATGTCATGTGTTTCTTAAATTATTAAAATTTAAATTCTTTTATTTATTATTTTGAAGGGGAATATAATCAATGGTTTTCAATGTTTATGAATATTGGGGAAAGAGAAGATATTGTCCCCATGGAATGTGATACATTTTAGAATATGTTCCCTATGTAATTTTTTTAACGTTATTCATTAGATGATGTAAAATAAATTCTTAGTATTTATTTCAGAGAATATTTAGTAGTTTTATATATAGAAATCTTTACCTAATTATAAAGGAATTAAAAAATTTTAATTCAACATATTGGTAGAAAAAATAAAAATTTTACTTAAGATTTACTCTAAAATAAGGGAAGGCATGAGAATCCCCTGAATTTATAAGTTATCTGAAATTTTTTTTCTATGCATGGAAGGTTAAAGTGGAATTTCATGATAGTCATGTTTTCTATGATAATATGTTGAAAAAGGGATCTATTAGGTAGACATATGGCAATAATCTATCGAATAAATATTATGAAAATAAAATAATGTTTTTTGATTGTGATATTTGTGGTAAAAAATACCCTTGGGGATGTATTATGAAATCATTGAAGTATGCACAATGTTGTGTGTTTGGAAATATGTCATGTGATTTTAAATAAACATATATTATTTGTTGTATGTCTATTTTTGATAAGAACTACTTATGGTGTTTCAAATGTCTTGATATGTGTAACTATGTATATATATGTACCAAGAAAAGAAAAAATGATTTGAAGATGAAAGAACAAAAGAAAGTGGAAGTATTGAAATCCTTTGAAACTATTTTACAAAATTTTGACCCATATAATGAAGTTGTAAATATTACATTAATTTTTTATATAAAATATTATAATGTGCTATTTGATTCAAGGTCTACACATTCATTCATTTCTAATAAATTTTCTGGTAAAATAAAATTTTCACCATAATAATTGAAGTTATGACATTATGTAAAAATATATAGGGGTAGTATTAAGTAAATAATGATTTTAAATGATCTTAATATTATCATATGTTTAAGGGTTTCTCCAAGAAACCATTTTTTCTTTACCATTTTATAATTTTATGTTAATTTGTACATGGATTGTCTTTTAAATATCAAGATATGACATATTATAGAACCATAAAAGCTATTTTTTGAATATTTATATATTTAAATATTTGAACAAATTCATACCTTTTATAACATATAAAAAATATGAGAATCTATTAAAATATAGAAATGAATTTTTCCTTGATAATATTGTTGAAAATAGGGTTACAATTCTATTAGTTGATGCGTCGGTAGTAAAAGAATATATGATATTTTAAAAATTTTTATGGTGTTATTCAAGATTAGTAGAATAAAATTTCAATTAACATACTTATAGATTATAATACAATTTTAAAACCCTAGAATATAATCAGTCAAGTAGAAATTTAAGAATTGAAAAATAAATTACAATAATTTCTAATAAATGTTTCATTATTTCTATAAATTAATAATGGGATAATCAGGTATTATATTTTAAAATAAGGATTGTTCCATAAGGATTTTCATTTATTATAATTCATTTAATAACATTACATTTATTAATAATATACATTGCCTTATATTGATGAATTTCTATTTATCTCTAGTGATTTGATTATTTTTTGTAGGATGATCTAAAGTCCTAGTAACGTCATCTGATATTGAACAAGGATGATATCCAAAATACAATATTTCACACGAGGTATGTGCATTATGAGTTTTTGGTTATATAATTTGGGATGATGAATTTTCCTATTATACCCATAAAACTTATGAATTGAGTTTTCCAAGAACATTTTGACAAATTTGTGGTTGTGCTTATTAGTGATATTTTAGTTTACTATAAATGTTATGAGACATGAAAAAAACATTTATGGGTCATTATGAATAAAAAAATGGATTGATGTTATGTATAAAATTTGGATAATGAGATTTATGGTAATATAATATTTCTTTATGTTGGCATATGATAAATAAAGATGTCATAATTTTTGACCTTGGTCAAACTAATGTTTTGATGAATGTTTATGACCAAAAATATTTACATAGATTCGTTGTATTCTGGTATTTCTAGGATGTTATCCATATATGAAAACATTTCATGGTTCTCTATCCCACTAACCATGTTAACAAGAAAATGAGTTAGGTTCATTTATATAATAGAATGTGATGAAATTTTACATGAATTGAAAAGTATGTTAGAAAATACATCAGTTTTGGCCCTATCATATAGAAATGAAAAATTTATTATCAATAATACTGGTAAATTGAAAGTAATATATTGGGTTTTAATACCTATTTATCAAGTAATTTATTATGTTTCATGTCAGTTAAATCCTAATGATAAAAAATATCCAACATATGACCATGAACATGTGGTTGTAATGTTTTATTTAATAATTTTGAGAATACATTTATATAGAGTAATGTGTAAAATATATATATTTAATCAATAATTGAATCATATATTCACCTAGAAAGAAATGAAAAAGTGACATTGTATATGGTTGAAACTCATATAATAATATAACAACACAAATTTTCACTATGTTGGAAAGGAAATGTTAAAATATGATGATTTATGTCTGAATGATAATGCATCATTTACTATTATACATTTGTAACATGAAACTTTGGTTAATTATGTGATGAATGTTGGATTATAAATTTTTCATGTATAACACCCTCAGTTTTGATTCATGTGTCATTATAATAATCATTATTAGATATAATTCATCACACTCAAAATTAATACCATGAGTTATTGGAAAAGGTAGAATTGGTTAGTCAAGTTTATTTACCAGAACTTAGTACTAGTGAAGAAATATTTTGTAAGATTTAAAAAAAGGTTATGTGTTTCATGTAACCCTAGACATATTAATAAATATTGAGTGAGTATCATTGATCTGAATTTAGAATTCATATTGTTATTGAAAAAATGTATAAAGACCATCCAAGGCTTAATGGGTAGGAAGGAATAAAGAAATATATTTCTTATTTTCCATTGAATTGTTTCGCTTTTCAATGGGATAAATTCAAACAATACATAAAAACGGAGGTGATTCATCCTTCCACCGTTCTATAATATTAATGGGTGAATATATTTATGGATTTTATGATGGGATTAAAAATTACATATGATAGTTACAATGTGATTTTCAAACGTTTTGATCGACTAACTAAATATGGTCATTCTAAACCCATTCATGATAATAAATCGTCGTAGAATATTTATCAACATTATGTTAAAGTGGTATTTAAATTACATGAATTACCTCTATCCATTATATCTAATCATGTTTTTATATTCACTTAGAATTTATGGAATGAATTTAACATTTCATTGGGCACTGAATTAAATTTTAGTATAGTCTTTACTCATCTATCCAATGGACAATCACGGTGAAAGATTCAGATATTAGAAGATATGATTTAGAATTTTATAATGTATTATTAAGGAATTTAGGATCAAAATATAAATTTTGATGGAATTTTAGAAAATAAGAGTTTTTATTCTATTGTACATAAGCCACTGTTTGAGAAAATATATGGAAATTCGTTTTGGGATCCTGCTTGTTTGGATAAATTATATGAAAATATGCTTTTGGGACTAGAGTTGTGAGAAGAAATGATTGATAAGGTGAATATTATTTAGAAACATACGAGGATGGATCAGAGGAGGAAGAATTTTTTTTTTGATAACTGAAGGAAATATATTTGTTTTAAACTAGGTGGTTATTTCTTATCTATGTATCTAAATGGATACATGTTATGTGTTTTGGTAAAAAAGGAATATGATTCCATTTTCCATTATACTACATGAAATATAAGAGAAAGTAAGATTATTTTACTATTAAGTTCCTTTCCTCTAATTTTATCTCAAGTACATGATGTATTCCATGTTTCTTTATTAAGAAAATACATGCGATATGTATCTCATATTTTGAAACCTGATATAGTTTAGATGGAAAAAGAATCTATTATATAGAAAAAAAATCATGTATTCTTGGAAATAAAGATAAATTTATGTGTCATATGGAAATTCATCAATTTATTGTTTTATTTGGAAAAACCATAATATTGAAAATGAGACTTGGGAATTTGAAAATGCTTAGAAGAAATAATAACACAACTTATTTCAGTAATTAATACAATTATGACAAGTACATTTTTGAAAGGGGTGAATTTAAAAACATTATTAAGTTTAAAATAAAAAATATTCATATATTTTTAATATTTATTAATTATATTTTATAGAGTTACATTCTTTTTAATATTTTAGGTACTATTTTACTCAAAAAGAAAAAATGTTATTTATAATTGAATAAGGTTTTCATAATTTATATGATTATTTAAATATATTAATATATAATATATATTTTTAGGTTGAATAAATTTACTCCATATTTTAATTGAGCATCTAAAAATAAAATTATGATAATTTTTTGAGTTTTTTATGAAAATTATGTTTTTCAATGAATAGTGAAAATACTAATTTTATTAAAAGCTGTATATTCTTTTCAACAATATACAAATTCAAATTAATTTTTTATGTTTTTTTGTAATTATATTATTTAATTTGGAAAAATATAATCCAATATATATTATTATAATCAAAATTACAAATGAATTTTGTATAGAAATATTTTTTATACTAAAAATACTATATTTGGGAAAAATAAGTTTTTATCACGTTTTTTATGCTTAATTTTAATTGAAATTCCAAAAATTATATGATATACATTTGATAAAATATATTATAAATTCAAAATATAAATAAGTTATATTATTTAATAAGTTTAACTTAATTTTATATCATTGGAAATATTAACTATAGTAAATATTTTCCACCTCGGTATGGGTAAATTGAGTAATTATGGTCAAAATTAATGTTACAAGTCCTAAAAATATTCCCTTAATTTATAATTATATTATTTTATAAGTATTTATCAACCATTAAAATTATAGTATTTAAAATTTGTCAATTTCTTTTCCAGTTTACTTTGATAATGTTTTTAATATAATTTTAAATAATGAATAAAAAATGCCACTTTAATTTTTTTATTATATATAAATTAGTTACAAGGATGAAAAAGACTCAATGTTAGGTTATAAATTTGAATTTTAATGATTAATGGGATATTTTAATTATTGTAATTTGTTATTTATTTTTAGTGATAAAAAAAATACCTGAATTTTTTTTCAATGCCAACACAGTGTGTGTGCAAGTAGATGAAAAAACAAAGTAAATGATTTTAAAAGACACTAAAAGTAATTTTATTTAGGTGATTTACAGTTTCCCACAAATTTAATTGGTATATATAGACAATTAATAATGTTATAATTGTTTATATTATAATTAATTTTTTTTAGTGTCTTTAAGGTTTAATTAAATGAATAGTTCTCAAAATGTCATTAATGATATTTTATAATCAATAATATTTTATTAAATGATTTAAGATCTGCAAAATTAATTTTTTTACCAAGTGAAAGAAATATGGTTTATAATATCATTTATGGTCGATTTATAGAAAAATTTTCCTTTTAAGGAAATCCTATTGACTCTTATATTGTAAAGAAACATTTATACTAAAGTTGTCGTCAAAAGGGTTTATAGGGGTTAAAAGAAAGAGATAATAATCGAAACATCCCCTAAAGAAATCAAAATTTTATCTGATTATATTATTTATACTAATCCAAATTTAGTATTCTAAATATATCAATATAGTCTTACTTTTTCCTGAAATTTAATTTATATTAATTTAATACTTTATGTAATTCTGAGAGTGCCCCTCCCTTTACTTATAAAAGGGTACCTCCTCTTCTCTTTTCCTTACGTATTTTGAGAATTATATCTCTATTAATATCTAAAATAATTCCTTCCAAAAATATATCCTAATTTCCTAGTGGACCTAGTTTGATAATAAAACAAACCTAATAAGACTTTAATTATAATCATAATGTGTTTTTCCATTGGAGAGGTACAATTTTAAACCGATCATTTTCATTTTACATCATCCTCTACATTATTAAAATCACCTTCAACAATGATTATATTTAAAATTTATTATGTTATTTATATATATATTTTATTATTTTAATGTCATAAAATAAATCCATATCCACTTCCATAAAATGGGATATACAACCACTATTCGTGTGTACGATATACAACCTCCTCACAAACTGAATTAATTTGTTTTCCATAACCACCTACCATGGTTATTTATAACAATGTATTTAATTTATATAATAATATAATATTATTTTCATAATTATAATTATATTAAGAAAATATATCATATATTTTCTTAACATTCCATTAATTGAAAATGATAACATCGTTCATGAATACATGTGGATTAGCACAACCAAGGGGTGATTTGAAAGATTTTTATTTTACAGATAAAATGGTTGTTATATATGATGTGACTGAAGAAAAACATATATATAACTCATAATTTTATATAAATATTATATATATTTCAAAATTATACATTCCTGACAACCATAGAGGTTCAACATTTTTGTAGACTAGACACACAATCTTATAATTTCATGAATGTTCTCTGACATCTTCGATAAATAACTTCCCACATTGAACTCTTCTTGCAAAAACCCTACATATAACCTTTATCTATAACTTATTAAAGGGAAACATTATAAAGATTGATCTCAGATTCTCATTAAGGGTAAACATGGGTAATATCAAAAATAAATTCTTATGTAGAATAATGATCAATAAGGGTATCAAAGTAATTTTTGAAATCCAAAATTCATAATATTTTTATTTTCCATCACAAATATAGAAAATAATAATCTTTCTAACATATCTAAATAAAATATCATACATAAATAATCTTGTGATCATAACTATAAAGTGATCATACTCACACATCACAATGAAAACAAATCTATTCATAATAATATTCAGGAATTTTCCAATAAGAATAGCTATAAATAAATAATAATCATGCCTTAATATGTAAATAAATATATTCGAAATCATTCCCATTATTTTCATCATCATACCATGAGATATCAATATAACTTTCACAAATTCATTGGATGTTTCTAATATACCCAATAGTTATATAATAGTAAGTCATTAATATTAATTTCATAAGATCATTAAACAATCTTTGTATCATTATAGTAGTACCCATGGAAATTAAACAAATTTCATAAAGATCCCATCATTATAGTCATAGTCAATCTAAAGAAATAATAAGAAAGATATCATTATATAATAACACCAGAAAAACATAAATGACATCAAAGGTTGTTAATACAGATGAAAATTTTCATTAATAAATCTTTGAAATAATTCTTTAGAAATATACAATTTTCGCTTTTAAATCACTAATTAAAAATCCAAAAATTTACAAAATATTTTAGGAAATAGTTTCATTGAAAATAAAACTGTAAAAATTTATTGGATTCTTAAAAAACAAGAGTTATAATCATTTTCAGAAATTCCATTCCTGACATATACGCTGAAAAAAACATTCCCTTAACAATTTAGAAATTAGATAGTGCATTATTAAGAAAACAACTACAATACTCTGTTTATACAATTTTTTATATAGTAAAACATCAGAGAAAAAGAATTTAAACAACCATTGCGTAATATTAATAATATTCTTCATAACATTTTTAGAAAATAATGACATGTAATTAAAATAAGTTTCGATCAAATAAAGATATGACGTCAATTGTCCATTTATAAAATTTAGAATATTTTGTTATTAAATAATGGAAAATAAAATGAAAACATATATTGTGACGAAATATCAATATTAGTATTAGGATAAATGATTTTATTAAGATGTAATCTTATAATTTCATTCAATATAAATCCAGGGAAAAACAAACCATGTTAAAATAACATTAAAAAAATTCCCTTATAAATATTTTATCTGTTTAATCATAATATTAAAGAAGACATAAAATCATATAAAACATTAAATTAAATTAATATAAATATAATAGCTATTTAATTTGTCAAAGTGGTAGTATATATACCACACAAAAGAATCATGAGGTGAATATGTAATATGTCTCCCATATAAAGTGAGATGGAAATATCTTACCACATGTCTCATATTTCATCACACATGTTAACCTACTATATTATAAATATATATTTATTGTAATTGAATTATTGAACCATAATCACATAAATAACACCATATAATATTTAATTATGGCATTTTATCACCCATTTGTTAACTTTTTTGTTAGTCAATATTTTTTGTGATAACCGCTTCATTTTTCATGCATGTTTCGGTTGGGTAGTCACAGTTATTATACCTTGATAATGAATCAATCATAACTATAATTTTAAAAAAAATATATAAATATCATATATATATATATATTATATAGTTTAATCCATAAAATAAATATATAAAATAATGAATTATCCCATTTATAGAGATGGTAGACAGTACGTATGCAATCACACTATTTCCATTTGTCAAAGTATAGATCAAAAGAATGATAAATAATAATTCAAATCTATAGAATAATTATTATATTACACATAACATATATATTGACTAAATATTTCTTTATTTCCAACCATGTCAAAATTAAATGAAAAAAAGAATCACATCAATTCATGGTGGTTATAGCCTATATGTATGCATGTGCATCATTATTATTTTCCAATGGATATATAGGAAAAAAGGTAAAAAATATATTAAAATGAAAAAATTGTATTTCTATCATTAATATAACATATAACTTTCAAATGAAACATTATATCCATACAAGAATGATGGTTATGGAAAAGTAATTACAATGCTATGTGGAGACCGTAAGATGTACGTAAATAAAAGTGATGGTTTAATGTTACATATGTTAGAAAAGTGGGCGGGGGAGTTTTTTCCCAAATAATAATAAAAACTTATTTTATTTTGTCACATCCCTTATTTCTAAAATAAAACACTATGTTCAATATCATACAAGAATCACAACATCGTGCTAAAACAAATGACTAAGTATTGTTATATAAATGCGACTATTATATCCAAAATATTAAATTTTTGGTTAGGAATAGGACTAAATAATGGATGAAAATATATGGTTTAATTCATTGGTTATAAATTTATTATAAATGGAAATAAAAACCAATTTAATATAAAGGACATGTTTTTATTAAAAACCTATTTTTATGCCCACAATAACCTTTTATCTTTATAAATAAAATTATTCACCATTAGTGAAATATGTTAATAAAATTAATATGTTTTATATTCAATAATATGCTTTTAAGATCCATCCAATATGTTTGATAATCTTTATTTATGAATAAATTCAATTATAATCATAAAAATTCTATATTTTTTAAAACGTAGTTTTTATACCTTTTGATGGAGCACCTATTTTAAAAATAAATTATGACCTATTTATAAATTTTATATAAAAACCCAAAAATTCCATGTAAATTTTTTAAAAAATTATTTGGGATTATTATGAGGTTATGAAAATTGACGACACGTGATTTCGAGTCCCAGTGTGCCTAGAACAAAATTTTGAACTTTCTTTAAGGTGCGTTCAGTAAACGTGCGGGCGTCATTCTCTATCATTTGAACCAGTGCATGGATTAAAAATCTGAGGGCACCGTTGAATCCACAGTGTCGTGATTAGCATAAGGGAGGCTTAACTTTTACCGCAGTAGGTTAGGATAAAAAGTTAGTTTTCTAGACATTATAAAGAATAATAAAATAACATTAAATTTTTATTTTGTTTTTTTATACCATGTTGAGCAGAGGTGGTAGGACTTCTTAGTTGACAAAACATTTAATGTCATGACTTTCTGGTTGTGTAACCGCACCGTTGGGAATAAATAGGTTCATTCATTAATGAACCTCAATAATCCCTCGTTGTGTTAAAAAACTTTTCCCCTCTATTTAAATGAGGATTAGGCTTGGGTTTTTAAGAAGGAAGTGGGGAACCTCGGACAAAGTGTCGCGACATATTCCACCAATGAATAATGGAAGCTTGGACCACAACATTGGAGGAATTGATCCAGCATCGACAAATGCCAGTGGCTACATCGATCATGGATTCTTCCACCACAACCGTGATGTCACCTCCGATTCTGAGGTAGGGGAATTATTTAAATTCAATTGAATATGTTTCTTTTTCTCATTCCTTAAAAGAATGATTAAATACAGACGTATTAGTTGATATAAGTCAAATTTATTGTTGCCCGTTTGTTATGATGCTAACACAGATGGCGCTCGCCAAATGAACAAGGCCCAAACCCTCCACCACTTCATTTTTTTCACATTCTTCATGGGAGAAGTTTGAACTTGATAGAAACATAAATTTGAAAGTTGGGCAGTGATGGAATCATCTTGGGAGGCCTGTAGGCATGTCGAGAGGGGAAAATGGACCTTTGAATCTCATCCGGTGGCCCACGGAAGATCCACCGGTGCTGTGGCGCCAGCGACTGGCACCAGCAGGAGACAATGGCAGCTGGAATTGGCCTACTATGGAGGGGATACGTGGAATCAAGTCGTGGCAGATTCAGGTGGTGGACGACCCCCGTGCGACTGCATTGGAGGAAAGGAGTCGTGCTGTCGTGCGCTGTAGATGGAGGATGCATCTTCAAAGCCATGACAGAGGTGGAACCACGCCCTATGGGTCCCAAAGATAGTGAGGTGGTGCCACGTGGCACCTCTGGTTGAATACCCGAATGGCTCTTTAGTAGTTTGTGAAAAAGGGGCCGCACTATGCCTCATGCAGGTCATGCCAAGTGGGCGGGCTAGGTCGGTATGCTTCCCTGCAGGCCGAGCCTGCCATGGCCCAACCAGACAGTTCGGGCTGGGCCGGTCTGCAGCCCAGCCAGTTTGGGCTTGGCTGAGTCAGACCTGGGTTGGACCCAAACCGAGTAGGGTTGGCCCAGGTTGGGTCATGCTGGGTCGGTCTGACCAGGTCAGACCAAAACTGACCGCCTTGTGGCCCAGTTTCTCCTAAAAGGCCATAACATACAAACTAGATGCCTGTTTAATGAGTCCTCTATCGCATTGGAATACATGGGATGATAGAGTTTTTTTAATATACTCCACCTATGTTTAAGAGAATGTTCGGGTATGGATGGGTTGAATCGAACATGAATCCAACATGGACCTCAGAACTAAAATGCCTATAACTCATCGACTGGGAGTCCGATTGATGCGTCACCTATTCCATTGGAACACTTATGACAAGATGGTTCATTGGGTTACATATTTGTGGGATTTGGTTCCAGTTTAAATATGACCAATTTCTTGTGGAATGGAACCTCCTTGAATTAAGCATACTATATGTGGGAATCCATTTATTGGTTGAGACATGAAGAATGAATAGCCATCATGTGTGGATCATCATCAAATGATCCTATTTGGATAATCAACTAGAAACCCCATGTGGATAATCACATAGACATCCTATGTGGATCAGCCCCTAGGGAGCTTGTATGGATAAGCACCAAGCGATCCTATGTGGATCAACACCTAGCGATCTAGTTTGGATCAGCACCTAGGGATCCTGTGTGGATCAGATGCAGAGCCCTTTGAAAGAATAAGATGATATGGCCTTATGACAAGTTATTTTTACTTCTGTAATTATGTTATATCTGGTTTGAGCTGAGTCTTTTTCATTGGGCTTTGTGATTGAGATCATATTTTGTGGATTTCGTTTGTGGAATTATGAGAGACCTTCATGGGTCTCTGGGTCCCTACTATGTGTTCTTATACTCACCCCAGCATTGGCTTCTCCTGTACCTTGTTGTGTCTTATTATGATTATGAGCAGCTCAGGTGAGACTTTAGGAACATGTACCAGGTGTTACACAGAGGTGAATAGTTGACATGGAGGGCTATCTAGTCGAGTTGTACCTACCCCACACGTAGGATCCTTGGTGGACGATCTCATGAGCTCTTTTATGTTTTCTATTGTAGTTGTATCTTTTCAGTTGGGATTGTATTCCAACCTCTTTACTTTTAGTACAGACATTTAATACCTCAGTTTAACTTCATGGGTTCATCTTGTTGTGTTATTGAACCATGTGTTTGTATAAGTTTAAAGGAATTGGAAACTATTTTAGGGACATGCCTTTCTGGTGCTATTCGCCATCCCCTGGCCTATGTAAGGTGGGCTTGGGGTAGTCACAGAACAAACCCGGGGGGATGGTTCGTGAAAAAGTGGTATCAGAGGAGTCGGTTCTACCAAAGAACTAGATCTCTGATCCTTGTAATAGAGAAATAATGTTATGTTTTTTAGTGTGGTTTTCAATTTGGGGAGTCTAGTGTTGGTGCGGCAGCCGACATATCCATACAGCAGGACCCTGAATTCTGATTTTCGACATGGTGCACGAAAACACACGCTGGAGGCTGTGGCATGAGTTTTTCACTCAGTTGAGATGCCAACAGATCATATGATTATCCTATATGCTACCCATTTTTAGGTCACATAAGGGAGATGGTGGAGTATGATGCTTCAGATTCACGAGGAGGTGATACTCTTTTGGTAGTACTTCGAGTCCCTCTTCCGGGCAGAGTTCATACCAGTGAAATTATGCTTAATGCGTATTCAGGAGTTGGTTTACTTATCACAGGGTAGCCTATCAGTGGCCCAGTACTTGGAGAGATTCACTGACCTCTCATGCTACTACACTGACATGGTATGAGACCCTTTGTTCAGGTCCCGAAATTTTGAGTAGGGTCTCTGGCAAGGGATCAGAGAGTCAATGATATCACTCAATATCCAGACGTATGATGGAGTGCTTTAGAGAGCATTATTAGTGGATAGATTCTTAGCTGAGCAGGAACTGACAGTGAGATCCACCACCAAATGACAGGTAGCTGATTCATCTACAGCAGGCAATAGGCAAATGATGCAGAGGTCCAGGTGGGCCAGACCTTCCGGTGGATGACCCTAAGACGCATGGTCAGAGGTGTAGAGCCTGCGAGGAAGAGGAGGTATTATGAGGACTATAGCCAGTTACTCTTGCGGCGGAGATGGACACATGGCTCGTGACTGTATGAATCTGTGCATACATGATGAGCAGATGAACAAGGGACCGCCGAGGTAGTGGCTGAGGTTCGAGTGAGGGGGTCTGCAGGGTGGCAGAAGTAGCAGAGGATCTAGTCGTGCAACATGTGGTGGACGACGGTCTGAGGTTCCACAACCACCACCCCGACCATAGAGAGCTGGTGGATATGGTAAAGCTCAACATTATGTGGTAGAGTCCTATGACTATAGTGATCCAGATATGATTAGAGGAAAGATCTATCTATATTCTACCCAATCATTAGTTCTTATAAAAATAGGTTCAAATAACTCTTTTATTTCCACAACACTATTTTAGAACTCGAAGATTCCGATGGAGCTGTTGGCTCGATCCTTATGATTAGAGACTCTTATGGGAGAAGATTCAATGATTACACACTAGTGAAGATATTGGGATCACACTCTAGGAGGATAGATCATTGGATGGTATCTCTTAGTAGTAGCATCGAGTCCTTACCATGTCATCTTGGTTATGGACTGACTATCTACAATACATGCTCAGATCAAATGTTTTAGGTGAAAAGTGTCGTGTGTCCATGAGGATGGGATCGGGTTTACCTTCACTAGAGAGAAGGTAACCTTTGCATCATAGGATGAACTTACTCGGAGGAGGGTGCAACTAATCAATCATCAGTTGGAAAGACTTACCCTTTGAGATGTTGATGTGAGGAGCCTGAGTCGTCCTATAGTTGTGGACCAATATACTAATGTCTTTCTTGATGTTGTTCTAGGACTACCTCCTCATAGAGAGGTATACTTCTACATCGACCTGTACCCCGAGATGAAACCGATATCTATGCCATCATATTGGGAATCCCCCACCATGCTTCTTGAGTTTTAGGTATAGTTAGAGGACTGTAGATGAAGGGGACCATAAGGCTCAATGTTTCTCCATTGGCATCCTCAATTATGTTCTACAAGACAGAATATGGGAGTCTGAGGCTTTTTGTGGATTACCAGCATCTTAACCAGGTGATCGTGAAAAAAATTATCCAGTCCCGAAGATTGATGATCTCTTTGACCAAATAAAGGGAGCTCGATAGTTTTCAAAGATAGACCTTAGATCAGGATATCACCAGTTCATGGTACGAGATGAGGACGTACTGAAGATATCCTTCAGATGTCGGTATGACCATTATGAGTTCTTGGTGATTCTGTTCATCATGACTAGTGGTCCAACAGTGTTCATGGGGATCACAAATAGGATCTTCTAGCCTTACCTCGATTACTTCTTGGTGGTCTTCATTGATGAAATCTTGATATACTCGACGTCAGAGGAGGAGCACACCACAAACCTAAAGATAGTTATGGATACATTTTGAGAGCGCCATCTTTATGGAATTATCTCTAAGTGCTAGTTCTGGATATATGAAGTCCACTTCTTAGGGAATGATATCTCGGAGGCTTGAGTTATAGTGAATTCGATGAAGATAGAGGCAATGTTTACTTGGGATCCACCTAGAAGTGTGACTGAGGTGCGGAGTTTCTAGGGATTGACTGGGTACTACCAGAGAATCATATCTAATTTTTCCAGAGTTGCGACACCCTTTTAAACATTTTCAAAGAAGGGTTATCCCTTTGTATTGATGGAGAGATGCCAGTAGTGTTTTCAGAAGCTGAGGCATAGGATGATGAGGGCCCCCATCTTGAGGCTACCAGAAGATGGAATTGGGTATGTAGTCTACTCCGATGCATCAGGGATCAGGCTAGGTTGTTTCCTAATTCAGGAGTGAACAGTGATCACCTATAGCTCACGGAAGTTGAGACAACACGAGAAGAACTACGCTGCCCATGACATGGAGTTAGTAGAAGTGGACTTTGCACTGAAGATGTGGCTGCACAACATTATGGGTGAACAGTTTACTATTTACCCTAATCACATTAGTCTCAGGTATATCTTCTCACAAAAGGACATAAACTTGAGACAAAGACGCTCGATGGAGCTCCTACAAGACTATGACATTGAGATAGTCTACACTCGTGGGAAGGTGAACGTAGTTGAAGACACACTCAGTAGGAGGTCTGGTCTACAATTATTAAGTGAGGGGAATGAGAATCTAGCCATGTTTTAGATATCCATTGTGGATAGAGATATAGTATCATATCTATAGTCTATTACAATTACTCCCCCACTCCTCCAGTGAGTCAAGGAGGCATAACTTGGGGGCATAGACTACACAGCTCGACGTGCTCAGATATCATTAAGACAAGCTCCTCATGGATTTTCTGAAGGTGGGGATCATGCTATCCTCTTCAGAAGATGCACCATGATACCAGTGATGCTACGGGAGGAGGTGTTGAGGGAGTTCCATACATCCCTTTTTTTAGTACATCCTAGTTGGGTGAATATGTAACAGCACCTCCAGCATTAGTTCTGGTGGCCAGGGATAAAGAAAGTAGTGGCAAAGTTCATATCATGATGCCTCACTTGTCAGCAAGTGAAGGCCAAGCATCAGGTACCAGTAATATTAGCTTAGACACTTGAGGTACCAGAGTTGAAGTGGGCTGATATATCCATAGACTTCATGATAGGGAAACCACATATTTCTAGGGGCCATGATTCAATATGTGTCATCGTTGACCAACTCAAAAATTCGGGCCACTTCATACCCATCCGAGAGCAGGGATCAGTAGAGTTCTTGGGACATCTCTATGACCATGAGACTTTATGGATTCATGATGTGCTGTCGATGATCATCTCAGATCATGACACACGTTTTACATCCCACTTGGGAAGGTATTACATGAGGTGTTCGGAACGTAACTATGTTTGAGAACCACCTTCATTCATTAGAAAGATGTCGAGATGGAGAAGACCATATAAACACTCGAGGATATTCATCATGCTTGTGTCCTTGATTTTGGCCGTAGTTGGGTGGAACACCTGTCACTAGTGGAGTTCGCATACAATAATAACTATAAATCCACCATCGTCAAGGCACCATTTGAGGCCCTCAACATGCGACCATGCAGATCACCTCAATGCTAGACAGAACATGGGGAGTCAGGCTATTTGGGTCCAGTGTTGGTACATGCTACCACAGAGAAGGTGAAGATCATCCTAGAGTGGATGATGACTACAGAGAGCTGATAGAAGTATTATGTAGATAGTATATGGATTCCCTTGGAATTTGGGGAGGGTGACCATGTATTCCTATGGGTCATACCTCGAAAAGGATTACAGAGGTTTGGCAGGGGTGGCAAGCTATCTCCAAGGTTTTTAAGACCTTTGCAGATCCTCAGCAGTGTAGGCGAGGGGGAATACCATTTATCTCTTCCCCCAAAGATGCACCAAGTGCATAATGTTTTTCATATGTCACATCTGAGGAGGTACATGAATAATCCATCACATGTTATCAACTGGGGAGATATGGACATCAATGATGGGGCAATGTTTGCGGAGTTCTCGGTAGAGATAGAGGATCAGTAGGAGCAGGTCGTTCATGGGTGGTAGATTCTTTTGGTGAAAATTTGTTAGTAGCATGGGATCATCTAGGAGAGTACATGGGAGTGGGAGGTTCAGATACACGCTCAGTACCCCACTATGTTCTCCTAGTTCTGTTGTAGTTTTTGAGGCAAAAAATCCCTAAGTTGGGGTGAATGTAAAGATCTAGAAAGCCTATGTAATTTTTATAAAATTATTTGGGATTATTAAGTGTCTGCAAAAATTTATGGTGTGTGATTCCAAGGCCCGGTGTGCCTGAAAAGGAATTTTGAACCTTTTAAGGTATGTTCATTAAAAAAAGAGCGACATATTCTATCTTTTGAACCGATGCTCAGATTAAAAATCTGAGGGCACCGTTGAATCTGCAGTGCTGAGATTTTCTTAAGGGAGGTTTAACTTCAACCATAGTAGGTCAGGAGGAAAAGTTTTTTTTCTGGATTTTTTAATGAATAACTAAATAACAATAAATTATTATTTTTTCTACCAAGTTGAACGGCAGTGGTGAGACCGCTATGTTTCCAATCCTTTTAATGGATTGACTTTTCAGTTTTGTAACTGCACTATTTAAAATTAAAACATTCATCATAATTGAACCTCATTAATCCCTCATTGTGTTAAATGCGTTTTTCCTACTATTTATACGAGGGATGGGCATGGGTTTATGAGGGAGAAGTGAGAAACCTCTAATAAAGTACTGTGATGTATTCCACCGATGAAGAGTGGAAGCTTGGAAAAAAACATTGGAGGAATCTATATTGGATCGACGAATGCCGGCGGCATCATCAATTTTGGATTCTTCCTCCAGAACCACGATGTCACCTCCGATTCTAAGGTAGGGGGTTTATTTAAATTAAAGTGAATTTGTTTCTTTTCCTTGTTCCTTAAAAGAAAGATGAAACACAGAAGTATTATTTCATCTATATCGAATTAATTACTACCCACTTGTTATGATGATAACATAGAGGGTGTGGGAAAAACGAACAAGGCTCAGACCCTTTGCCACATCATTTTTGTTGAGTTCTTTGTGGGTGAAGATTGAACTCAATGAAATCTTTAATCCGAAAGCCATGAAGTGATAGAATCATCTTGGGAGGCCTATCTGCACCACCAGAATGGAAAATGGACCACCAGAGCTCACTTGGTGGCCCACAGATGATCCGCTGGAGCGGTACCATTGCGGTGGAAACTGGAATTGGTTGGAAGCAGAGGTAGCAGGAGGCGCACCATCACACACTACAGAGGGGAGACACAACATCAAGCTGTGGTGTCTACAGGGGTGGACGACCCTATGTCGACCACATTGGGGAAGGGCAGCGCATCGTCACGTGCCACAGATAGAGTCCGCAACATCAAAGTCATGGTGGAGGGGGTCCCACGCCCTACGGGTCCCGCAGACAGTGATGTGGTGCCACGTGATGCCACCGGTTGAAGATCCAAATGACTCTTTAGCCATTCGATAAAGAAGGGTTGGGCGAACCCTCATGTGGGTTGCACCAACCCGACAGGCTGGGCTAGGCCGCTTCCCAATGGGCCATGCCTGCCACATCCTCGCTCATCCAGTTCACGTCGGGCCGGGGGGACCCAAGCCGGGTCAGGTCAGTCCGAACGGGTCGGTTCAGTCCAACTAGGTAGGGTCGGTCCGTCCAGGTCGGGTGGACCTAGACCGGGTCGAATCGGACCTAGACCCTTTGTGGACTTGTTTCACATAAAAGGTTGTAACTTAAAAACCATACATCCATTTGACAATCCATCCATGGAATTGGAGTCCTTAGGATGAGACGATCCTTTTGAGATTCTTCACCTGAGTTTAAATAAATTTGTTTAATGGCTGGGTTGGATCGAACCCAAATCCAACCAGGCCCTCATCACTAAAATTTCTATAACTCACAGACAGATCGTTCAATTGACGCGCTGTCTGTTGTGTTGAAACCCTAATGCCATAAAGGTTTTTTTGGTTTCCTCTTTGTGGGAAATTGTGATTATTGAAATATGAATGATGTATTAAAGAGAGGAATATACCAGAATAAAGTGTACCATGTACGAGAATCCAGAAGCTGGTAGAGATGTGAAGAATGAATAGGGATCCTGTGTGGATCATCACTAAGAAATCTTGTGTGGATCAGCACCTTGTAATCCTGTGTGGATTAGAACCTACCAATCATATATGCATTGAAACCTAGAAATCCTATGTGGATCATCACCAAGCAATCATGTGTGGATCAACACCTAGTGACCCTATCTGTATAAACAACTAGTGATACTCTGTGGAGCAGCAGCAGAGCCCTTTGATGGAATGAGATGATCTAGCCTTACGACTAATCATTTTTAGTTCTATACATATGAAATTCTTGGTTTGGGTTGAGTCTTTTGATTTTTTCTTTGTGATTGATATCATGTTTTGTGGTTTTCCATTAGGGAATTTTGATAGACCTTTGGGAGTATTGGTGTCCCAAATTGGTATTTTTATACTCACCCCTACACGGGCTTCGCCCGCACCTTGTTGTGTCTTGTGCAGATGACAAGAATATCGACTGAGACATTAGGATCCATGAACACATGGTACATGGAGGTGACTGGATGATGTGGAGAGCTATGGAGACAAGCTCTACCTACCCTTCAGGTAGGATCCTTGGTTGACGATCTCAAGAGTTGTTTTCTATTTTCTGTTGTAGTTTTATCTTTTAATTTGGGCTTGTATTCTAGACCCTTTAAATTCAGTACACACTTTTACTAAATTAGTTTTACTTTAAGGTTGCATCGTTTTGTGTTCTTGGACTGTGTGTTTTGTATAGGTTTAACATCAATTCTTTCTTGTTTTAGGGATATGCTTTTCTAGTGCTATTCACCAACCCCTGGCCTATAGAAGGCGGGGTTGGGGTAATCATGACACGGGCCCCGGGGGACAGGGCGTGAAATTTTATTTGAAAAAATACATATTTATTTAATTTTGAATATAAAAATTATATTAGGGTGATATGTTTGTATTTTTTAGAGAAGAATCTTTTTTTGTTGAATAGTTAAAAATATTGAATTTTAATTGAAAACATCATTTTCATTTTGTTTATTTATATAGTTAAATTATATTATCAATTGATGTTAATGTGTAATTATTTAAATTATAAAACCATAAAATCTATTTAGGTCATTTGAATCAATTTCATATTGAAATTGAATATAATAACATTTAAATCCCTTAAACTTCATCACGTTAAAAACCATCCTTCTCATTAAGTCTATGAGATTAATTTTAAAACTATTTTTTCAATTTTTGTAAATTGAATTTGTAAAAATTGATTCTATATTTGAAATCCTAATTTCCATATTAGTTTTTATGTAAATTTTCAGTTTTAGGAATAAAAAAGTACCATGGTAAAAAAATAATTTCCACGGTATAGGTAAAATAATGAAACATGTTAATGTAAAAAGATAAAGGCTTAAAATACCGAAAAACTACAACATTTAATGGGTTTTTGTGGTATTTACCAAAGATAAACCACCTTTAAAACATTAAATATCATTAAAATTAATTTAAATTAATGAAACCTTAATGTGTTTATCTTTAATTATTAAATAATCATTATTAAATAAATTAAAACCATTCCTCTTCAAGTATAAAAACTATTATTATTTACCTAGTTTATCCTAAAAATAATTAAAGCTCAATAAATCTCTAAAAAACATATCTTCCAAACTCTACCTATGTCCAAGTACTTCTGGTCTAACCCAAATACAAATGCATGATCTTTAAGGGATCCTTTAAGGAGCTGATGTTAAAGGGGTAATCTTCTCAAGACACATATCTTAATTTCATTTGTTTTTCTAAATTCTCCTAAACTACTTCATCAATCATGTCGTGATAAAACTAGAAAAATATATAAACTAGATTTTTTTTTCTAATGGAATATCTTATATACATTCTTTTTTATGAACTCTTCTTATTCATTGATATGAAACCATTGTCCATATTATGGCTGGTAACCGTCTCTGTGGATAATGATTTTTTTTTCTATTACTGCCTTCATGGATCATAATAAAAAAAACATTTTGGTAAATATAGACTCAAATAGGTATATCATAACCTATTTTATGTTCTATAACTAATATACAAATTTAAAATTAAATTATACAAAACTAGTTATTGGTGTTCGAAAAACCAGCCAAAAAAATCTAAACACTTATTAATACCATTTTATCTAATGAATAATTTTCATATAAGAAATAAAAAACTATATATGGGACCATTAATACTTCTAAAATATAATTAATACTATTTAATTCCACTTTTTTATCTTTAATCCAATTTTACAAGAACATCCATAATTATACACAAATGAACCGATCTTGAAACAACGAAATGAACACCCTTGAAACAATGAAAGTAATGAAATATTGTTAATGAATGGGTCATAAGATGTCATAAAATCACCACATAAGTTATTATATATATATTAATATATTTCATTAATGTGTTAATATCACTCTTTAAACCATTATAAATGAGTTTAAAGTATATTAAACTAATGGGAAGTAATGGGTAAGGGTTTCTAATGCCACTCTTAATTTTGTGAGATATATTACATAGTCAAAACTTGTTTTATTTATGTGTTATATTTAATAACCTTTGATATATCATATAATTAATATAATTTTCTTAATGGTATTTAATATCTCATTTTAAAATTATTACTTTTATATTTCATACGATTCAAATGATTACAAATTGTAAGGGAATTTAAAACTCAATTCCCATTCGTTGAGTAAATATTATACATCACTAGTTATATTTTTCTAAGATTATGTGTGTGTTGATACTAAGATTTTTCAATAGGTATGAAAATATTATGAAAAGAACCTTAACCGTGTTAATGTACTAAAGAGTCCCAATGAGAATCAATGGACTTTCCTAACCTAGGTTGGGTAGATACACCTGTGCATTAGAAGTCCCATGGAGCCCACCTAAGAACTATTAAAGGGGAAGGACACCCCTAAACGGGGAACCAACACCCATAACCTAGACCCGAGACTAGTATGGAAAACCACCTTTGACCTGGGTCCCATACATACCAACAAATAGGATAGTAGGGATCCTCATCTTCATGACTAAAAAATTGAAAGAATCCTAAAAATCTGGCCACAGAACCCCTTTTCCATGGTCTCCAAATACTTCTCAGGTAGCTCTATAAATCTTTAGAGAAGAAAATATTTATAGGGATAAGTGATATAAAACTCCCTTAAGGGTCCCAGACATAAGAAACCTTCACAAGGACCCATTCTCCCCTTGTGAGAATCCACCTACACAATGTCCCTTTCCAAAATAAGGGACCTATGTGAGTCTCAATCAAGGACACAAGAGGAGACCCAAGGTATATAGGATGAAGCATCTTCCAATGGGTTTTACCCAGGTGGTTCATTTCCCATGGAATTTTCAGCCTGAGTAGGTCTATACTCCCTGTACGATGCTCCTCCACATCTGCTATTGACCTACGCGAGGCACATCCACCCTCTAAGAAAAGGACATTCATAAGCCTCTCATTGAGTCCTATTCTAATCCCCTAATGACATGAATACTTTAAATTTGGATCCCTTTTCGATAAGGTTCCAAATCAAAGCCTCCCTTAGGGCCTCTTTATTTGAATTACCATGTAGTGGGGGGCACCAAAATGTCTCCCGTTTGAATTTGTATTTTTATGGTCAGAGGTTTTCTTCACTTGTCCTACCACACGATTTGGATCCTCAAGATGCATGTGGATTAATATTCCCATAATCAGGAAGACCCAATCCTCCTGTATGGTGTTAGGAAATATTTATTCACAAATACTAGGGTTAAGACCACGTCCTACCCTTGTTTTTTCTAAGACCTACAACCTCCAATACTCGGTAAAGAGGATAAGGATTACACTTTCTTTTCCATTCAACATGGAATGAGATCCTCCTCCCTCATTGTAAAACATATTTAATGAAATACTTCTTGGAGTAAGCCCCTATAATTTATTATATGTGCTTTCAAACCATTCCCTCTTGGATAATGGGTTAGGGAGGGGATGGGTATCAGAGTCCTCTCATGTCTATCTCATACGCATAACCTCTTCCACCAATAGAGGAGGAAAAGTGTGTGGTTTTCTGGAACTTCTGCATCCTATTTTCATTCAGATTTGAGCATGACTTATCTTGTTGCATGTAGACAAAGAGACCATCCACAAGAACGAAACCCACACCATTAGATATGTGTTTGGGTACGGGATAAACCTTTGGATCTTCCTCTTTCCTTCCTTCAATATGCCTCTATAAGCATGGGCCCTCAAGGCCATGTATGCAACCTCGGGGAAAAGAATATTGCGTGGTTTCTTGGATCATATATTTCTTCTTATTTCTCAAATTTAACATTACTAACATCATCATATAGGTTGATAGTGGTCATGACATACAAAATATCCCTAGCCAAATTTGGGCCTCCTACTTTGTATAAGCCCCAACCCCTCATCCATGGGACTCATTCCAAGTGTAGGCCCTAACCAATCAAGGTAATACTCCTCTGGATTATGTCCCAACCCAAACTATGGAAATTATCTTCAAGAATATACCACAATCATAACACTATTTCACTATAGAAACCTTAGTTTGTGATCCATGATTAATTGAACTATGAGAACTCAAATTCCTTCTATAATGAGGATATGTAGGGTTCCTACCAAAGGTCTGAGCTCAATGTGCATCTTCTTCAGGTGTATGCTCCAAGTTAATCCACTAAAACATACATTATATCTTTCAAGACAATCCTTTATAGGGCCACTATAGGTATGATTCCTCATTACCAAACTATGTGGGCTACATTTCTGGTACAAATAAATTACGTAGAAATCCTCCATGAAGTCCAATACCAACACCTCGAATCAACCCAACTCTTTCTGGGAAACACTCCTATTAGTTTACAATTAATACTTGGAATCTATATCAATTCTTGGTTCATTGGGATTATTTAGTATGATTCCCATAGAAAATTATAACTAGGAACCTTCTTCTTAGAATTTATATTCCCATGACGTTAAACTGAAAGGCTTGGTTTTTATCAGATGACCTTAAAAGTTATGATGTGTCTTATTAAGTGGGACCGAACTATGTGGGTTCTGATTCCTTCCACAAGGATATATAGGAACAACATCCATCGGTCTGATCCCAACATAAAAATAATTTCCATCTCCCTGGATGATGATACACTCTATAGAGCCCTATTGTGTGGCTAGAAAACCAATATCATCATAAGAACGACCAAATAATCTCTAATTAGTACTTATATATATATCCAATGATAAAGAAACTTGGATACCTAAAGATGATTCTACTATATACATGATAATAATTGATTTCAAATTTATGGTTGACCAACATCATACTTGGGAATTAAAAAAGGATTCATGAACATATCATAAATCTTTAAGAGAGTCACGAAGTGGGCAATAATTCCTACCAAAAGGGTCTGATGAGCCACAAATCCAATCCTATAAACTAATATAAGTTCATAAAAATAAATGGATAAATTTTCCAATGAGATAATACCTTTGGAATGTAGGGACCCATTGATATATAACCGTTGGGTGTTTTCAGTTCCACAAAAAAACCCTTTGTAAATCGTTTGAAAATAGTGAACCTAACGTGATTGATTGCGCAAAACCCAAATCCCTACAAACAAACACCGAGAGAACAACAATAATTATCTATATAAGAAATAAAAAATAGTGAAACCAACATAAATACTTATCCAATATGATAGTTTTACCCACCTATTAGGCACAATTTTCTCTAAAAATGATTGAGGGAAAAACAAAACAATCAATTATGTACGTGTTCATTAAAATGAGATGATGGTTTGATATGTTTTTCTTTTTTGTGTTTTTAAACATCCAAGAACATATTTCTAAGAACTCACTTCAATCTAATGATTTACTTTGATATTTCAAAAATATATAACCCAAAAACTTCTCAGGCTTGGTCTTTATCCATGTAGTGGACACCGTCACTAACTCAATGTCTTCAACACTGGGTCTCAAACTCATTTGTTTTGTAGTACCATCAGAATAGGAATATCCATAAAACATAGGATTCCCAACATGCCTTCATGTTTATGAAGTCCCAGTGACTGTGTGGTCCATGATGACATGTGGTTCTGACACAGATGGCACCAACATACGTATTCAACCATTTTTAGAGATTGTCCCAGGAAAGCAACAACTTTCCCCTCCCTTACCTCAGGGAGGTGGATGAAGAGGCTACATATGAACACATCCAGAACACACTAGGGTCCTTATCAAGGGCTCCTTACAACAATATCCACCACCAATGATGCACAGTAATGGACCTTTAATGTGATGAGGGTTTCATCTTTCGAAGTCTTTCATGGGTTATGTAGACCTTGCCACACAAGACAACATGTCAGGGAAATAAACTGGTCAATGGGGAGTGAGGTCACACCCTTTCCCCCTCTATAAAATCCCACAATATTAATTTTGTGAAAAAAATACGAGCGGGAACTGACACCCACCCACTCTAATTCAGCCTACTAGTAGATTTAGGTTGTAGAATTTAAGGAACCTGTCGTTCAAATTCAATGGCAGACCATAGGTAGGAACATAGACCTACCCACACTAATCCATACTATCAGTAGACTCATATGATATAAATTGAATAAGTCCACCATCTATGTATAGCAGCAAACCTTAAGAATGTACACACACCTTCCTGCATCAATCAAGCCTTCCATCAGTCTTATCTGTAAGCCTCTAAATAAGTGATTCAAAATGTTCTGACAAAAAATGGGAGGCAGACCCATCTCTCATCCCCCACACATTAGTACCTTCGATATCCATTGGAAGGTAAAGGAGAAAAGAAGTAGGAACATAACACTACTCCAAATATGGAATCTGAGTCTATCCTTGTTCCAACTACTGAAGTCAACAATCATATCCTATAAATGGTGAAAGGGAAGACAAAAATCCTTTCCCGCATCCTAAAGACTTTTTTAGAAATCATAATGGGGATGACAGTAGTTCATGAGTAATATATATACAACTCTATCCCTACAAATGGGGAAACTCATCAATATGTCACCCCGGATCAGACACACACCTACGTTCTCCTCCATGAGGGTCATGTAGAAATCTCCTCCATATTATACAGACAACTGGATCATGAACATCCACTTATTCCAATGAGATCTCATCAACCTATACCAATAGCCACTCCGAGGTAGGAACAAACCCATGTCTATGAAAACCACTTCCCCCATCAAGTGGCCCTAGTGGCTGGTATAAAGGAATCCAAGAAAACTCCTCATCAAACATGATTGGAAAATCAAAAGAAAATCTAGGATCCACTTTAAATAATGAATGAGTTTTTTAAGACCTCATATGTTTATATATAGATTCACAAGATCCTAATCTCTCATCACCAAATCATTGGGAAATTAGCAAAAAAATTTGAAGTTCCTCCCCAAACACTTAACCATAAAGGCTTGATTCATGTCTAAAATCCGATCAGTCTCGATATCCCATCTTCTGATGTTATCCACGACATCCCGACACATGGCCAGAAGATCAAGAAGCAAGAGGTTATTCCCTTTTTTTAATCCACAATGGAAGTCCTCTCCATGATGGCATTATCTATGTATGTTATCTCTACAGTGTTGATTCACATCATCAAAAGGGTCCTCCCCTTGGTGATGTAGTGATGAGAAATACCACCTACCATGAGGTAACAGATAAAATGAGCTTAGTCATGTATGATTACTTGTCTTTTAAAAGAGAAATACTTTATCAACCAACAAAAAGAAAAAGGCGGTGGTCAGTCATCAAACCTGCCTTGGGACATATTACTTTCAAACTCATAGAGTATGTCCCCTCCAATCTTACCACTTATGATAATGTGGGAGGAAATCATCAACTCTAATAAGACCAAGTAGAGAAAGCTCTAGAGAAAGACAAATTAGTTTTTCTAAACATAAGAAAACAACTGGTATAGATGAAAAACCAATAATGTTTTGGAATTTATCTTCTATTTA
Organism: Viscum album; assembly: GCA_963277665.1. Lineage (NCBI taxonomy): Eukaryota > Viridiplantae > Streptophyta > Magnoliopsida > Santalales > Viscaceae > Viscum > Viscum album. The sequence goes on along the minus strand of OY728145.1, from coordinate 925,191,136 downwards.
ATACAGCATTTCAGAGGTACTTTAGGAACATTGCGTGCACAAAATCTACCTCTACATATGGAAAAAAAATTTAAATTGAAATAAAATGTATTACCTTATGATGAGTATCAAATTCCTTTTAATGTAATAGAAGGGCTGCAACCCGAAATTTACTTGGAGTCTTTCCTGGATTCACAAAATCCAAAGATCAAGAAACAAAAAGGATCCCATCAATGTGAATGCCTCAATTAGATAATGTGATTGTGAAAGCTGATCGATGAGACACTATATAGTTTTTATATTAAAGAATGGGTTGCAAATGGAGTGTTTCATTTTTCCACTCCCTAACCATAAAATATTTTAGAAAGTGTTATCATGCAATTTCATAGGCTCATGTTGACATCAGTAAATAGACCATCTTCACAACCGGAGTTCTACTCAACAAAAATAGGCCCTGACTAACTCTCACTAATGTTGGTCTATAAGATAGTCAGATATTGAGATAATGTTGTATCAAACATATGAAAATATTTAGAAGGCCTCATGTTTGGGATAAGTCTGCCATCATATAGTTAAAATTTCATAAATATAGAAATGGTCTTCAGAAATATATGATCCTAAAACATACCAAATGATGCACCCAAACCCTGTTCAGACGAATATCCACAAAATTATAATGGTGTTTGTGGTAGTAGAAGAAACATTAGTTCTGGAGAAACCATGTACCATATGGTTGGGTTATTTTTAACCCAACTCTCGATGTCAGCAAAGCTGGACCATAGGGTTGTAAAAGTGGAGAGGAAACAACCCCACCCTAGAAGACTGTGGATATTTCACCTCAAAAAACCCCTCCTTAGCATGACTCAATCTTTTATCGATTATGGAAAATGATAAAGAATGGATCCTCCTAGTTCATCCCATTATGTGATATGGTAACCTCATTAGGGACCTACGTGAATGAACTATTTATAGATTTTCTTTAGATTACTATCTGTTAAGAAACTTCTATAGTATCAGAAAAGGAGAGTACAAAGCCTAGTGGAGAGAAAAAATAATACAATCTAAATAATACACTAATAGAATTCAAACAATTCATTTAGTGTCTATAAATGTCATCAAAGCCACCCAAAAGAATTTATAGAACATGAGGCCAATTCAGAGCAGTTAGAATAGGATATTCTAGTTTATAATGTCGCCTATAATGAAACCATTGAAGGATGTGTGCTAAGATGGAATCAGAGGATTTCCCTAAATCTTGGAATTCCTATGGACAATACATCATTAAACCCTAAAAATTCATTAAACATATAAAAAGGTTAAGAGCCAAATAATGTCTCAAATATCTCCCTGATAGGTGAAGCCACTTTCTTTGGAGGTAAGATTTACTCAATAAGAGGATGGGATAAAATAATTGAGAAGTATCAAGGTAAAATTACTCTAAAAAATCCATCATGACTGAAATGTTCGGAAATAATATCCTCAAATCACACTTCCATCTAGTACGCATTCACAAAGAGGGTTTGATGCATCAATTAGAGAGAATCTTGAATATCCAATCAAGGTGCGATACCAACCATCATTATATTTAGATTCCATAATGGTAGATTTAGAATTACCTTTGTTGGGTGTGTAACCTGAATATGATTAGGTATATTCTTACAAACCTATCACTATAGTTTAAACACAAAATATAATATCAGTTCCACAACTGATGGTCCTACCGACTACCGCACTAGTTCAGGACCAAGCTGCCACAACTGTTTAACCTCCGACTCATTGATACATTCCTTGAATGCTGATGAATATTATTAATTCACTAAAAGATCGATTTGAATCTATGAAGAAATGATGTGTGCCAATATAAGTAGAAAAGAATCCTTACCCCAAATGGATAGATCTGACTCCTTGCCTAAAAAATTTTAGAATCCAACATTTCCCGTTTTCAATAGCTCAAGTGACCCAGATTATCATATGAAGAATTTAGTCTCTTATTATAATCCCATGATAGGTAACCCTAAAAAATAATATAGGTAAAACTCTAGTGATTTGTGTAGTCATTGTAAGAAACATCCTTTGTATTGTACCTAATTTTACAGTATCAATCAATAATGGTCTGGTAAGACCTCTATCATAAGTTTATCTTCCATTTCTGTTCAACTTTGTTGAAGAAAATAGTCTTTGACTTCTCAATATATAAGAAATTTGAGAATGAAAGATTCTGAGATTTAATTTTCTGGTGGAAAGTATTGACATAATCCTTAAACCTACCACAACCTCAAGATGACATTTTCTCATATATATAGATAATCTTCAAGATGATTTGTGCATTCCACATATCCCTATGAAAAATATAGGAGGGTTTTGGGACCATGTTGAAATTTATCAAAGGGTGAAAGACTCTATTACAGAGACATAAGCTAAGGCCTTAGTATTTCCATAAACTCATGTAAATAGAATAGGGAAAGGAAAGTACTCTACAATTACACATTAAAAATCACTAGTTCCCACTCCTACTTCATAGCTTGCACCATATCATGAGGATCCACCTCTCAAGCATTAAAAAAACTTACCACCTCATCAGGATGATCAGATAGAATGTAGTAAAAAAATTGAGAAGATGAAAAATAATGTTTCTTATTTTCTAAATGACCATGTCCCTGAATACTTCATCGCAGCATTGGAAAACAATTTGGTCCAGTTTACAAATCCCATAAATCCTAGAAAAGAACCTAATGAAGATATCCTAAATTATTTCACCTTTAATAATTTATTGGGGCATTATGTCTAGGGGTCTTTATTTTCAAAGACAACCTACAATGATGGTGGACTCTTTACATGAAAAGCTAAAAAGTTTTCCTACTCTAGTTGCATATGTTTCTATGACTAATCCAAATGAGGAAAATCCATGGAAATAAGTTAAGATAAATATTATATATAAGTTTGGTGACTTGATGGTTAGAAAGGAAATAAACCAAAATAATTATTTCTGCTGCACATTGCTAAAACATCCAATTGTTCCTTCAACTACATTCACTATTAAAAATACAACTTCATGGGAAACTCATTCCTCTGAAATTGAATCTTCCAAAAAGAAACATGTTTAGAAGAGAGGGAAGAAAACTAGAAAAGATTATCATGTACCAAATCAGAGATTTTCATTAACAATAGTATACTAAATACTTATAACCCCCAAATCACATGCACCACACCAATAAATAGTACAAAAAATTTCCACCCACCTAACTGAATATCTAATAGATGAGAAGTTGATTTTCAGTTCAATTAATGTTATTAACATAATGGATCCCTTCTTAAATAATGAGCATGATTATAAACTTGATTTCCCTACACTTTATTATGGGAATGGAGGAAGAGACTATCAGGGTTTAGGATACAGGGGAATATATATCCATTCAAGAAGTCACTACTTTATCCATGCCCCTTCTTGAATGATCTATGAAGCCAAAACTCATGGGAGAGCTCTCCAACATGTCCAAAAGAAGAAAGGAAGTATCCCCTAACATGACATGGCCTAACTTGACATAATCATCCTAGAAGATCAATTAGAGGATATGACACTGGATAATCAACCATGGTGTGTAGGAAGACTTGGTCGGCCTAATTCACTAAGAGTAGAAGCACCATCAACTCTTATTCTAAGGGATGATTCATCAGCAGCAGGAACATCATCTCCCAAAGAACCTATGAAAGAACAATCCCATACAAGGAATTGCAGTCCTTTAGACCAAAATTATGATGTTTTGAAGTAATTATCCTTATTTTGGGACATTGTTTTAATATTAGATGCTTCGAGTCTATCAAAAGACCTCTAGGAAACTCTCATAGAGGCCTTGTCAAGCCCTCACGAATTTGAAATTGCAGTTGCTGTTGCTGAGGTATATCCTGTAGGTAATGATATTACATATTTAAACAAATTAATCTCTTTTAATCATAATTATGAGGTTGTTTTCATACATAGACATGTTAGGCCCTTGTACATATCTAGTAGAATTCATGACATTGAAATCCAACGACCCTTCAACAACAATGGCTATGGAGTCAACCTCGTTTCAGTTTGATCACTTCATCTACTAGGTTCCAATGAATCACACACTTTCCCCTCTACTCTAATTTTATAGGGCAATGAAAAGATTGATAAAAATCTCTCAGTGAAATAAAAATATGGACTCAATTCCGGGAACTTGTGTCTAACTCAGAATTTATGGTTTTTAGACAGAATATCATCTTCAATGTTCTACAAGAAATTCCTTGGATAAATCATCTTGAAAATATCACACAATCAATCCACCAGTGCCTCAAATATTGTATCAATTGTCCAATTGGGACATTCCATGGTGAAAAGGACACACTCAAATCCTACAAGTCATAATACATTATCACATGGTTCTACTACAAGGAATGGAAACAGTCCATGAATGGTAATGTCTCTTGGGATAAATGCCCAAAATGGTCAAGAGATGATTCGGTAAACCCATTAAAATAGATCAGTGAAGATTACAAGCTCCCCATCAACCAAATAGAAAAGGCAGGTTCCAATCCAATGACACACAGAATGATTTCTGTAATGTCAATCATTTAAGATGATCTTTATAGCATTGGTGAAGATTCCATCTCTTCACAAAATACTAAGAACATGGATAAAAATATCATAATGCCACCCCCTGACCTCAAACAAATCTCAGTTTTATCTTCTAGGATATGAAACATTGTTATGAAAATAGAAAAAAATGAAGAGGCTCATTATTAGTAGATTATTTCCTCTTCAGAACTCCAAAATGGTATCTTCATCTTTCAGTTGTCTGAATAGTGAATCACCTCCTCCCATTGAGGAACATTCTTCATCACATAATACCCAGATAAATGCTAAAGAGGTTAATAATGAAGATGATAAAGAAGAAGAATAACTCAATGATTCCCCTCTAACATTGGAGGAAGGTGTATCCTCCACTATCGAGGATCTCAATGGGACAAATCTGGGTACAGAAGAAGATCAATGACCCACTTTAATCCTTTCAGGAATGAATTTAATGGAACATGAGGTACATACTTTATTTCTAAAGAAAAAATTGGGACATGGTTTCTTAGAATTACAAAGAGATTCTTTTCCTTGACTATGAGGTGGAAACCCATCAGTTGGGTTTACCAAAATATCATCGGGATACAAATAGGTAGCCAGAATAAAACAACTGACTCATGCCTCAAAATTTGATGATAAATTAGAAAAACTAATCAAGTATAGCTTTATCTAGGATGTATAAGATCTGAAATATTTTTCCAATATCATCCAATTAAAAAATAAAAATGAGGAAATCAGAGTTTGCATCAACTTCATAGATCTCAATTAGATCTGTATGAAAGATTAATTCTTGTATCCAATCATAGAACTATTGATTGATGTGATGGCTGGTTATCATTCCATCTCTTTCATGTATTGATATTTAATCCACTACTAAATTTGGATGGCCACATTATATGAAGAATCCAATAGCTTCAGGGTTCCATAAAGAATATTATTCTAATGGGTAATTCCTTTTGGATTGGAGAATGCTTGTACCACATACTAGCTTGATATACATTGAATCTTCAAACCCTTAATTGGAATGTTTTTAGAATGTTATTTTGATTATATGGTGGTAAAATCTGACCAAATTTCTCACCACTTATCCAAACTGGAGACCATCTTCAACAAGCTTCAATAGCATATCACAAGGATGAACCCCTTAAAATTTACTTTTGGGGTAACCTTAGGGAAGTTTCTCAGCTTTTTTGTACATCATTGAGACATCAATGTTGACCTAAATAATATAAAATCAATCCTTATCATTTCATCACCTATAAACCATAAATATTTGAGAATAAATCAATGAATCATGGACTATATCTATTGATTCATAGAAAACCTTGAAGGAAAGTATCTGCTTTTCACCAAACTTATGAAGATGGGTGGGGGAACATATTAGTGGACCAGTGAATTCCATGAATAATTTGACACCCTCAAGAGTTTCCTCTTGAGAACACTGGTATTAATAACACCAATTTATGGAAATACATTCATCTTATATGTGATGGACCTGGAGTGGTCACTAGGAAATTTTATTACACAATATAATGATGAAAGGAATAAAAAAACCTTCAATTACCTCATTCAAAACATTATTGATGCTGAAACTCATTATTTATATATCGTGAAGTGATTCTTGCCATTATTCTTTATAATATAAAAACTCAGAGACTGCCTGATGTACCATTAGTTAAAATTGATTTCTCGCAATAATCTTCTCAAATATATCATCAATATTCATATGTCCACTAGATGGATGTAACTGTGGGTGGTAATCTAGTAGAAAGTTGACATAAAATTTATGCCTCTTAGAGTAGTGAAATGTAATGCCTTGGATGATTTCCTAGAAGAACAATTGTTTGAAAAAAGGACATCATTAAATATTGAACTACCAAATTAAGAGATATTAGATACTCAACGAAACTGTCAAAAATGAGAAATTTATTTTGATAATGCTTTCAAGAGCCCAACATGTAAGATAATGTAAGATCCTATGCTTAAAAAATTCTGGTTACGGATTGTGATTATCTCCCTAGAAAAAGAATTCTTACCTAACTTCTTCCAGCTATCAGAAGGCTACACAAATAATGATGTAGAATATGGAGATCTCATTATAGGCTTGGAATTAGTACTCCAAATACTGATGGATCAACTTGAGGTTAGTGGTGATTCAGAGTTGTTAATAAAAAACCAAGGGGGATTACACCTTCAGAAAATAAGAGTAGGTCCCCTTGATTGATTATTTCTGATGTTAAATGGTAGAGTTTCCATTAAATATAATATTTAATCATGTCCCATGATCACCGAACACTCATGTTGATGTAGTGGATAATGAAGCTACAACTTTGGTTGATAATAGATATAAACTAGGGAAAAATAGTCATTAGCGTTTCCCATTTCTGAATAGTCTCACCAATTGATCAAATTAGAATGAAGGATATCAATGAAGTCATACATATCTATGATCCATATGGTCCTACCACATGGTGGATTATTTCCATAATAAATTACCTCTAAAATTGAGTACTTCCATCATACAATGCCAGTAAAGAGAAAATCTTGAGGCAGACATTAGATTTCAAACTTTATGATGGATAAAATTACCAGAAAGTCCTATATAAATGAGGCCCTAATATAGTCCTTATGAAATGTATTAATGGGTAAAAGGATACAAATATTAAGGAATAATTACATTCATAAGCTTGTGGTTCCCACCAGTTAGGGTATATGATTTCTAATCAATTCAAAATACATGGATACTTCTAGACTTCAATGATACAGTATTTCTTATAATTCACTAAGAAATTTCATTCATCTTTGGTGTATTCCAACCACGTCCATCAACCCCCAGAGTTTTAATAAACATCCATATACTCCTAGATTATTTTTATATGGGGAACAGATGCTATGGGTCTATACACCCTAGATATGGGGAAGTAGTTCAAATGCATCTTAACTACAACTGATATGTTCTTTAATTGGGTTAAGGCAACACCCCTCAAAGAAGTCAGGGCCAAAATATTCTTCAACTTTATAAAATCAAACATAATTACTAGATTCGATGTCCCTCATACAATTTTGGAAAATAATGTCACAAATTTATGTTCTGTTGAGGTGGAAAATCTATACTAACAGTACAATATGAAGTCCAAACATTCATCCTGCTATAATGCAGAGGATAACAGAGATATAAAGGACTTAAACAATACCCTATCAAACATACTCAATAAATTAGTCGATAAAGATAATAAATCCAAGACTAACATGATTTTTCATGGCATAAATTATTACATAACTACAACTCATACTACATCATAGGAAAACCTATACTGCTACACCGGAAACCTCATACTCACTCATATATACAAAAAATGTAGTCCTATAAATTGAGGACTAGTTTCCATTTTTATGTGTTTCTATATGTGACTAGATATTTGTAGTTGAATAGTCATAGAATTGACAATATGAATTGTAATGACTGAATGAGAAAATATGTCACCCCTTGCATCACTTGGTGGTCTATTAAAAATGGATTGTGAAATCTTTTAACAAGAAATTCTACCTCATCTCATTCCACAAAGGAGAGATGTTATTGGTCCCAGAACACCAATGATACCAGAAAGGAAGGCTTGGAAACATGAATGAAAGAGGGAATGACCTTATTATATACACATGGTGTATTCTAACAGAGTAAATACCTTAATATAAATAGATTTAGAGAACATTATAATTCATACAAAAGAAAATATTCCTGGTCAAATTATTCATGTAAACATGTGAATCACATCCCAATTGCAAGATGTTAAACTGTGTGGTTGATCCTTATCACATGACCTTAAAAGGAATGACATCATGTTTATGCAAGAAAATGTTAATCTATGCAGCATTATCATCTATATCGCATGATAATAAACTCCATGACATAAAGGTCCTTGGAATATGACCTAGAACTGCAAGAAACTATTAATCCTCACTGCATGGCATTCAACTGCATGGTTAACCTCCCTCTAATTCTAAATTTAGAAACCCCAAAGTATCATGAGTTTGGAAACTTCTCATTGTCCATTTAAAAATGGGCTTCCATCTCATATTTAGGTCCCAATCATACCCATCAAAACCCTATGTGGGTCTATATTCCCTCTTGGCCTTACGTGAGGAAGAAAAAATGGGCATCACCCATCCATAAGCCCCACTCAAATAATTTCCATGCTAGAATGGAATATGGTCCACCTTAAATGTATAAGCCCCATTATTTTCACGTCCTTACCATAAGACAATAAATTTCATGGCCAACACATTCATTGTGTGATGGTAAATTGCACGATCTATTCAAGAACTATGTGTGGCCTGATTTTTACACTAGTAAGATACATATTGACGCCTAGATCATATATCAGGGTATAGTAGTTATGTTTATTTTACATAAAGTGAACCACTTCCTTACCTAAAATATGTTAAATTTCATGGTCAACATCCTTTCCACATGACATTAAATTTCTTGGTTCATCAAAAACTATGTGTGGCTATATTCTCATTCCAATAAGATATGTAGGGATTCCTAAATCCCCTATCTCGAGTCTATCCATGATCATAAAGAAAATTTTCCTTTTCCTTGTGTATGGACTAGAAATACATAGGTAACTTTTCCAAAATATTTTTATTGACTATAATTATGATGAGATTCATATTGATGTATGGACATCATGTTTTAGGCCTAACCATTATTCTAGAAACAAAATTAAAACTAGTTTCCCCATGTCAAATATCGATTGAGAGGGTAGAAAAATTTCAAGAACTGCTTGTGGATTCATTTTCATTCTATTGAGATACATATTGATGCAGAGATAACTAGTCTCAGGTCCATCTACAATAAAAAAAATCCTTCCACTCCATGTGTATAGATCAGACTTGCACAGTAAACCTTTTCAAGATATAGTTATGGCTTTATTCTCATTCTAATGAAATATTTATTGATTCCTAGTTCTCTAGTATCAGGTCCAAACATAATAAAAAAACCACCACTACCTATGTACATATCATACATTCATAGGGAACCTTCCAATAACTACATATGGATTTATTATCATTCCCATGAGATACCTAGCAATTCCCTGATTTCCATTCATAGACTGAGTCACAACATGTATACTCTTTCATGTCAATTTATCCTCATCCTCACCATAAGTAATTAAACTTCAATGGATATAATGAACTATGTATGGATTGATTCTCACCCAAATGAGATATGTAGTGATTACTTAATCATATCTCCCTACCCTTCCACCACAGAATCTAAATGACCATATTCTTCACTTGTGTTGTCGTTGTGCTGAATAAATAACCTTTTTTGATCATTTTTTCTCATACCGAAACTAGCTCACATGGGCATAGAAGTTTTGGTAAAAGGATTTCCCACATAAGTGGGATATAACAATTTACCTTGTGGTTACCCTTGTCCAAACGATAATACCATAAAAGCAACACCAAATATCCATATCACATGATAATAAAGATGCATGATTTCCTCATGAACTACATGTTGATTGATTCTCTTTTCAATGAGATGCGTAGTGATGCCCATATCTCTAGTATTGAGATGAGATTTAGAAAAATATAGTAAATTTCCATAATCATTCATATATGAGTCAAATATATATGAGAAGACCCAATATGGGTTCTAACCTGATGCATGGACCCATATTCAAAACACTAGAAAAAACCCCATTAACCAATGTATGAATTCAATCACTGTGGGGAACATTTATTTTAAAAACTATACATGACTTGATTATTATTCCAATGAGATAAAGAGTGAAATCGATGCATTATGTTCTAGTCATAGTCATGGGGTAAATAAGAGTACCCCTCTACTATGTAAAAATAATGATATATGCAGTAACTCTTAATTTTGGTCCCCTTATCATGGGGTCCACTGAGGAAACAAAATTTCCCCCCTTCTACATATGAGTTAGATCAATGTTAGGGACTCTAAAATTTATGGACAAGATCGATACAAATGTTAACTTTGTACTCATATGTATCCCTACCATGATTCATACATCTAATCTTCGACACTTTAGGATCCACATAGTCTATCTCTAGCTCCTAGAGATAGAATGTCTTATACCTAAAGACTCATTTTCCTGAGTATGTTGTGACCCACCCAAATTAAATATAAATAAAAACTCCAAAACAGGTTTTTCATCCAAGGGATTCCACTATTAAATATAATTTTACACACCCAAGATAAAATTTCTGAAAAAATCTAACAAAATGGGTTTATCAAATAGTGGTAACATCATTCTTAGGAGAGTCATCTTTTGTCTCAATTGGTTATTTTGACATTATGTTGGAATACATGATTTGAATTTGGTCTTTGTTTATCTCTAACAAAATTTTCCATTATCCTTTCTCCCAATATGAGAACCCCCAAGATAATGGTTTACTATTTACCCCCTCATGTCCACATTATGTCAGAACAAACATGGTCTAATAGGAAACATGTTACATATTGCTTCCATGATGACATGGTCCTAAGAATGTGGCCTAAAACTATAGGCACCATATTTCCCACATATGGGTAAAACATGTGTGAGTGAACCTTTCCCCTAATTCTATATAAATTTTAACATGAAATGATCACTGCATAATCAGGTACTTTCTGACCACAAGAGAAAATTTATGCCTAGGGAATTTGAATCTCCATAAAATATTATCTACATTCAGTAATAAAATGTAAGAATTCCTAAGAACATCTTTTCTTGACTACGTTTTACGATTTCCTAGTTGGATCTATATAAAACCAACCACAACATGTGTTTTTTATCTATGGGACGCCACTATTGACTATGTATTAACACACCCCAGATAGAATTATATAATATATCCCACAAAATGGATTTTTTATTCATCAGTAACTTCATCCTTGGGATAGACCTCATCTATTTACATAATCCTTTATTTTTTTACCATGTAATTTTTTGGATCTAGAGATCCCCATATTAAAGCTGAAAATAACTTCTACCCCATACCTAAATATGGTAGAAAATATATAGGCTGATTACAAAGAATGGGTGAATCATAAACCTTTTGTTTTAAGTTAAAATGCCATAAATTATGTCCCCTTGATGTCCATGTTGAAAAAATTTAAACTGTATAGAATAATGTTTTTTATAGGACATTAAAACTACATAGGTTAACATCCTCATCACAAGACATTAAAATTTCCAATAAATTCCTCACCATATGATGTTAAACTACACAGTCAATTTCCTTGTCAAATGACATTAAACTGTCCAATAATTTAACCCTTGTCAGAAAGGGCCCCCCTAGCATCGACCATCTAACAAAATGTACCCTACTTAACACGAATCATGTTTGTATAGTAGTGGTTTCCCATTCATTTCCAATGCTAATAAAAATATTCCATTCATTATCAGATACCTTCCTTTCGAAAAATCAACTATATTGTACTTGTGAAATATTAATCTTAATCTTCGGTCATCCGTGATAGAATTTATGAATTCCCAAGAACTATTTCTCTTAAATTTTCTACAACATCCCTCAATTGACCTTTAATAAGTTTCTCAAAAAACTAAAAATCTTCTTGCCAATGGATTCCATTATTTGACTCTGTAATAACAAACCCTAGTCTTATTTGTAAAACATGACCCACAAAATGGGTTTTTCCACCAGTGGTAACTTCATCTTAAAGAGAGACCTCCTCTATTCTCAAATATCATGTTTTAGATTCGGCAACTAGAAAATCATGGATCAATATTCTCCACCTGATATTTGAATAATGTAGGAACTTTTTGACCAACAAGACTTGTTTAGGTCATCATTCCAAAAACTATGGTCAATGTCGTTCGACCTAAAATTCTTATTTCACTAGTCACCCTTGCATGACAATAAACTTCCCAAAAAAGGAGACATAGTACTGACCAGATTGAAAACCCTCAAAGGGAACTCTAAAAAAATGTCCAGACACATATTACTAGACCTACACCTCTTATTTTTTCGGAAAAAAGATAGAGTAATAAAAATACATAGACACACAATTTGTTAGACCAAAAACCCAAAAATGGTTGTGTAAGAAAAATACAAATCTCACCAACTAAGTCATCCTAATATCCAAGTTAGGATAAAATTAGGGTGGTGAAAAAAATACACAGAGTTTGTAAGGTTGGTTATATAGCCTAAAAATAGTAGAAATATTATCTCGAAGACCCTATTTTAGGAAAAATATTTCGTACTTTCCCATTATTGAACTCATTATTATAACACAATGACATTAAATCAAATGAGTCATTTTTTAGTGTTGTAATATGATAATTGTATGGATATAAATTCAAGAAAAAGTAATGGGGAGAGAAGTTCCTTTTAATTTCTATTTCAACATTTAGAGGATTTTAAAAATATTAGAGCCTCTCTACTAAATTTTATAGTTTATCCTCAACAAAATCATTGGAAAGTTGAGAAATACCCCAAGTAATTTCTACAAATTTTTGAAGTTTGATTGTTTGTGGAACAAAAACCTCCTAAAATTAATGGATCCTCTCCTCCTCATCAATGAAAGAATATATTTTTTGTTCCAAATCTCCATTTCAGGATTTATGGAGTTGGAAAACTTCATCCCTTAAAATATTTAAATCTTCTTAGAGGAACATTATATGGAGATACTTCTCCTTGAGGAGATCTTTTTACTCTTCCACCATCTTGGAGTGGCTAACGTTATCTTGGATTATGGTATATATGAGTTCTTCAAATTGGCCCACCAGTTTCACCTCACCTTTTCGAGATCTTTAATCCTACTAAATTTTAGACAAAATAATCTTAACTATATCATGGATATCATGGTAATGAAGTCATACATATCTCGATGTGGTGATCTTGAACTAGAGTAGCTGATGTCATGATGGTATTTATTTAAGAGGCATCTCTTATAATATCTTCTATATATCTTGTTAGATGAAAAGGAATGTTGTTCAAAAAGACACCTATGTCTTTAGATTTTACTCAAATCCACTCTTTTAGTGAGGGACATAATCTAGAATCAGTTCACTCAATGAGTCGCCTTGTTACACTCCCTTTAAAATACCCTCAGATGCATCAATTGATGTTGGAAGAATTGGCATGGAAGCCCCCATCTCGTGCCTAGTCACTAAAGCAGATGACACTAAATAACAGGCGAAACTTATCATCAATAGTAGAATGCCATCTTGTGTAAATTTAATTGAAGGGACCAAAAATGTTGATGACACTCACCAGTCATTGGTTTGATCATTGAGATTGATACCTCTCTAGTGCCCCATTTTCAATTCCCAGAGTAAGAACCTCTTAACAAATAGATTTATCTTATGTTTTTTCTCTAGCTAGGATATAATTATCTTAGGGATACCCCACTTTAATATTTTCTACTGCTATAGATGGGATCAGTGGATTTGGAGATATCCTCCATTGAGGTTCTCATCCATCATTCCCTCAGCAATAGGAGTGAGGTGGACTGGGATGCCTCATTCATAAAGTTCCTTGGAAACATTCCATAGAGGCAAATTTTCACAAGTCAAGATTTTTTGTAATGCATTAGATTAATGAATGCCATCTATGTTTTGGAAAAAAAAATTCATAATGATAGAACTCATGTCAATACAATTCCTTTCGGAAATACTTGAACTCCATGATGGAACCTAGAATATCAATGCATGGATTAATTAGATACCTTAGTTCATGATATTAGTAATCAAGTATCGCAACATCATCACTAGTAATGGTATCTGATATGCGGTGTCCAATACTTGAATTTTCTATTCTAAGGACCTCCTCTACTAACTACTTATCAAGAATGGCATCGTCAGCCCTCACAGAGCCAAGTCCATTATCAACAACTTCATCGAACCATCTGAGATCCATGCAAGCCCCTTATAGGGTGACAATGGGATCGACATTGACTGCCTTAGGGTCTTTTGATATGGGAAATGGAACAAAAATATCATGAGGAGTGGTAAGTAAGAAATATTATATGCCACTAGAGGAAGTGCATCTGACATTACCATGGACCTCTATCCTATCTATAAGAATGAGATCAAGCATAGATGCATATCTGGATTCTTCATTTGTAAAAATAATAGATTCATCATCCTAGATCTGTGCCTCCCCTAAGGTATCCTCTTTTATCTAGTTCCCAACACATTAAGGGTGGAAGGTGACTTAGATTCTAGAAAAGGTTAATATTTTCAGAGAGATAATGTCAAACAATTCATGATATCAAATGGTATTACAATTTCTTTTCTATGACACACTTGTCAGGACAAATTTAATTCCCCATTTTTCTTCATCTCATGGGATGAAGAAGAGCCTATATTGTTCCTCTTGAAAACAAATAGTTGAGGTGATAATTGAGGATTTCCTTCTTCCATTTCCTGTATCATGGTCCTCTAACATGGGGATGGTTTGAGGATTAAAGGGCTTCATTAAATGCTCATATAGGGTTGCTTATGGGCCCATACATTCATGATCTAGACACCTCTGTTGGTGCTACTTTTTCAACAAGTTCTTCTTTTTCTTTTAATCTCATTAAGAACAAAATAAATCCCCCTTGATATTAATGATGGAAGATTAATGAATAGAAAATAGAAGGGAGAAAAGATAAATACATCAGTAGTGATAAGAAAGATTTAGAAACCTCCTCATTATGAAAAATATCTTCATCAATCACTCCTTGGTCAAGCATTCTATACTCTTTGTGGTTGGGGTATGATCATTAGTTGTGTATATCAAAGCCTCCATCTCTTGAAGACACCTTGTATCCTAAGACAAATAATTGTTAGGGTGGTAATCCAATGGTTATATGATATCTCCCAGCTATGGGATTTGAAATATGGCATTAAAAAACTCATAGGAATATCTAACATTGTAATTTATTCTCTACCAAACATGGATGACTACGGTTCCTACATAATATATTCTCTAATTTGGAATAATGCGAGGAAAACCTGGAGCCCTTTGACTTCAAAGACTTTTCAGACATCTTTTATCTCAGGGGACAATGAGGGGATCGAATACAGTCCTCCTCTTGATTATAAAACTAGAAGATGTTTGTGTAGTAGGTGTGGTCCTCTCAACCCCTGAATGCCTAATGTTCTTTGTTTGAGATCCCTTCGTTGGTTATTAAGCGTCATAATCATCATTTTCAGCTTGATATTGTTTTACCTTTCATACCATGAGAAGCTATTGTAATGGAATCAAACCAGTAAATTCCCTTCTCCAATACCCCCTGAGGGTATAAATAGATCCATGCCTTAGTATACCCAGCCTCAAGCCTGATTTATGTGTCTGACATAGGTAGATTGATCATCATTTTGGATACCTCCATAACCATTAGGATCCAAACCTATCATAATTCTATTAGATGATTCTATACCCTAATATCTATATAGGGAAAGATGATTGACTATTAAAGACATTTAATCTTTAGGGAAAATTCATAAAGAGCCCAATCATTGAAGATGATCTCTCTAACAATGTGGGCCACCAATACAGTATTTCTAAATGTTTGCATCTTTGACCATAACTCATAATTATATTCCTTTCCATCATCTGTAAAATTCCCTTATGGTGGGTTACCATGTAGAAAAATTCAAATTCCCCCAACACAATTACCATCTTCATCACTTCATCATACTTCCAGTTTAGAGGATGGAATCTAGAGACAAAATGAACAAATGGTCATAGTCGAACTTAAAATATTTTAACCAGGATTGGTGCTTCGTATATTCTAAATTTATCTATGATCCACTTACAAATCACACAAAACCTCCATAAAATCTGAAACGGGGGATTCTCATTGAATGTGTGTAAAAAAAATGGAAAATTCTTACTAGGATAAGGGAATCCAACACTATATACCTCCCCAATGCTTGTTTTTCCACTATAATAAAATACCCTAGACTCACACCACTGTTGGAATCATGGAATGGATGAATATAAATGATTATCCATATATAATGGAATATGGAAAATTGAGTCTTTGTTTCACCTTTAGTATTGACCTTATGACCCCAATGAGTATACTGACCCTTCTCTAAAATAGTCCAAAATGTTCTTGGAGCACCCAGAATCTCTATGGTAAGACAAACGGTAGGGAATACATGAGTAGGACCTTATACTTTAATTTATAAAAAATCCTTCATCCATGTTCTTTGATAGATTTCATCCCTAGGGTGAGGATGCTTTTCCTAAAATTTATTCGCCACTTAGAAAATATCATTATCAAATGAATGAATCCTTTCAGTTTATTCCCATGTTGTCTTCAATGGGATTAAATCATCATAAATCTCTCCAAGACTTAGAACACAAAATAATATATAGACTTCCCATAGGTTAACGCTAACTTCTCCATGTTTTAAGTGAAAAGAATTTTTTTTTCTGGACTCCATCGGCTCAGCAGTTCAAGTATGGTGTATGGGTTCTTGTATATGTAGGTTTTACCTACCCAAACAACCTCATAGAAATTGACATAGTTCAATTTTTTCTTCAATTATGTACAAGACTAGAACACCCAATATTACCAAATCCACTTGGGCCTGAATCCTCTTCTAGAGTAGATTTCTCAACCACCCTTCTAACCTTGGGGTTGATCTATCTATAATGTGAAGAGGTTGATTCATAACAATGATGCTTCAATTCTGGGATATGTAGTTTCAGAACTAGAGTGAAGTTATGGTGATGCATGATATATCCAATAGGGATTGTCCCTTCCATTATATAAACACCCTTGAAGGATATGTTTGATGAAGGGGATTTGGTATTCTTCACAAACAAAGACATTAGGAAATAACCCCAAACCCCCTAGATAGTAGTTTCACTAAAAAAACTAGTGATCATACAAAGGAAGGTAATAAAACTTTGGGTACTAGTGTTGGTATGATTACAATCACTTTTCTAGATACAATGGAGTAGACTCACCCATGTTGTAGTAACTTGTCCTTAGAGCTTTGATCATCATGAAATAACATGGAGTAGCTTGTTCAGTCAGGTTCATTAAAGAATCCATTAAAAACCTACAAAAAAGGAACTAAGATCCACAATTATATTAAAATATTGACTTAGAAAATTTTGAATTTTTACTTGGAAGGATTTTAAATTTTGTAAAAGGAAGGAACTCATGCAGATCCTTTTACATGGTTCTACATGCAATCCCTATTACAAGGTGACATGCACAAGAACCGCAGTCAATTTATTCTCAATGGATCCATGATAAGATCTAAATCCATGTAGCATCATTTCCTAAGGAGGTTGTACCTTTAGAAATTTTGCTGGAGACCTTCACAAAATGGAAGTGTGGTAGAGATTATGAGAGAACCTATGTGGTGAGAGAAAAATTACACACCTAAAATTCAAGGAAAATAAAAAAGGGGCCAATGGTATTTATAAACACTTTTGTCCTACCCCATGGATATTCTCACATAGTATACACCGAGGAACATTGAACCATACCTATATTGTAGCCCAACACTAAAGGCATAATTGATTCACAGAATCACCCTTCATAATATTTTCCCCATTCTACCTCATGACTTGACCCTCATCTTTTGCTTAGGTCTAATCCCGAGGGGGGGGGGATTTTTTTGATACTTCATTTTTTCAAGTTAGATAAAAAGACTATGAGGAGATCCTTAAGCATGTTATAGAGATAACGAATACCATTGAGAATCAAAGAATATACCCAAACCACGATACACACATACACCTAGGCATTAAAAGGACTGCGAATCGCCCCCACAAGTGCCACCAAAGGGGAAGGACACCACTACACTATGTACCTACACTAAGCACTTGCACGTGGGCCTTATGTGGGAATCCTACTTTATCCAGGATCACATACATGACTATAAATAAGACTATAGAGTTCTTAATTTCCATGAATGAAATGTTAGAAGAAGCACCAAGTTATGGCCATGAAGCCTCTTCACCTATGCTTCCAAAAACATCTCAGGTATCTCTCTAAAACATAATATAAGCAATAATTTAGGGTGATAAGTGAGATAAAAGTACTTTCAAGGTCCTAAACACAAGAAACAAGTATGAGGACCCATTCTAACCTATTGGTCAACCACCCTCATGAGGCCCCTTTCTTTAATAAGGGACTTATGTGCGACCTAACCAAGGACACCATAGGAGACCCAGGGTGCCTAGGATAAAGCCTCATCCAATATTTGTTTCCCAGGTGGTATATATCCCAAGGAATTTACGTCCTGCATAAGTATATACCCCTGCAATAAGATCCTTTAAATAATCCATGAACTTATGTGAGGAACCTCTTATCTCTAATCCAAGACCTTCAGGGGCCCCTAATTGAGTCATATTCCAATCCACCAATCGTAGGACTCCATTAACATTGTCTCCCCTATCATAAAGGGTCTAAATAGAAACCTCCACCAAGATAACCTGGTTTTAAATATCATGAATAGGGTCACACCACCCAATCTTTAATTTGAATTTGTATTCCTACAGTTATAGGTTTCCCATACTTATTGTACCACTTGGTTAGGATCATAAGGGTGTGTATAGATTTATATTCTTAAGGGCATGAGGAACCCAAATCTGAGGACATTGATAAGGAGTTAATTTCCCCATACACTAGTTTTAGAACCATGTCCAAAATTTTCCATATCTAAGACTCAGAGCCTCGAGTTCTAAACATGGAGTGTGAGGATTAAACTTTGTTTTCCATTCAACATGGAATGAGATCCGCTTCCCTCACTACAAAACCGATTTAATGGAATCCCTCCTAGATTTAGCCCCTAGCCTTTATTGTAGGTGATTTCACTCATATTACTCCACCCCCTGGCTGCTAGGTCAGAGAGGGGATGTGCACTAGATTCCTCTCCTCTCTCTCTTTCTCTCATACACTTGAACTGTTCCACCATTACTAGGTGATAATTGTTAGGTTTATCATATTTCTTGCTTCCTCCTATCCATCTCATTCAATAATGACCCATCCCTACTAATATAGGCATATAGGCTAGCCAAAAACATGACACCCACATAATCCGATACATGTTTTGTAAGGGGATCATCCTTTGATTATTCTTATCACTTAACATTTTTGTGCCTCCATAGGCACGAGAACTCAATTACATGTATTTTACCTACAAGAAAAAAAATATTTTGGGGTGTAATAGATATTTAATTTCCTATTATTTCTCACACAAATCATGAATCACATGGACTTAGAGGTTCATAGGGGTCATTAAATCCATATGATCCTCAATCAAATATAGGCCTCATTCCAATTGTAATCTGCATCCAATCAAGGGAATCATGCACATGAGAAAGCCACAAACCAACCTAAGAGAATCTTCCTTAGTTGTAATCCCTAATCATAACCCCATTTCACCTAGGGAACCTTTGTGTGTGATCCATTATTAATTGAACTACGATAACTCTAATTTCAAATGAAATTAGGATACATAGGATTCCTACCAAAGGCCTGAGCTTAATGGGAATCCTCTTTAGGAGTATCCTCCAACATAATGTTATAAAAGCAACATACTCCCATATTAGACAGTCCATCAAAGGTCCACCATAGACCCGAGTACTCATGACTAAAAAATATGGGATTTTATCCCCATCCAAATGCGATACGTATGAATTCTCCATGAAGTCAAATCCTAACACCCTGAATCATCCCTATTCTCTATATGACACATTCCTAGAATGGTCTAATTCAACACAGGAATCCATATCATTTTAGGTTCCCAAGGACACTTCGAAAAGATTACCACAACAAAAATTGACTAGGAACCTCTTACATAGAAATCATAGATACATGATGTTAAACTACATGGTTTGGTTCTTATCACATTAACAAAATATGTATGATGTGTCTCTTTATGTAGAATTTAACTATTTGGGTTCCAATTACTTTCACAATTATATGTAAGAATCCCATCCATGGGTCTAATTCTATCATTGAAACAATTATTGTCTCCCTGGATAATGATACACTCAAGATCGCCCAATTATGTGGATAGAAAACTGGAATAATCGTAATAACAACCAAAGAAAATCTAATTAGCACATATAGATATCTACATTGATGAAGAAACATGGAAACATATAGATGGTTCTAATATCTATACATGCTAATAATTTATTTTCATTTTAAGAGTGACCCACATCATACTTGGTAATTAACAAAGGATCCATGAACATATCCAAAATATATAAAAGAGTCCCAGAGTATGAAAACATTCCCCCAAAAAGGGTGTTATGAGCATGACTTCCCATTCTCTCAACCAATTTGAGTTCTTAAACATCATTGGCCAAATTTAGCAATAAGTTCATGCCTTTGGAATAAAGGTGCCCATGGATATTGATCCATTGGGTGTTTATGTTTCCACAAACAAACATGTTGGAAACCATTCAGAAGTAGTGAACCTGATGAGAATGATTAAACAAAACCTCGACCAATGCAATCGTCCTTCAGACGAACAACATCAAATATCTCCAAGGGAAACAACATGAAATGACTTTTGATTATCTTATGTTGTATTTCCAATTGTTATATGTAGATTTATATTGAATACACATAATCAATTAATCTTATAAATTATCACTTCAATGATATGATATTTGTGACGTAAAATCATTCAAAACTATTATTTTATTTTTTATTTAAAAAAAAAATTAAAAACATAATTTTTTATTATATAGAATGACCAAATTTTTTCACTATCATGACGCATTAATTTTTTTTGATGATTATTTTATATGTTTTCATGGTTATTTTTAAAGAAAATGGATTATTTATTATGTTCATAATGTTTCAAATTTAAAAGTTATTTTAAAAAAGTAAGGGTTATTTTGATATCCAAAAAAGTTATTATTTTATGAGTATTAATGTATTTTTGAAATTATTTTTTTTATAAAAAATTGGAGTATAAAAATATTTTATTCATTATATGAAACTTTATAATTAAAGAAGGGGTGGCCTAGATAGAGCCAGGAAATCCCATTACACCTTAACATGGGGTGGTTCAGATAGTGGAGGAAAATCATGTTGAAGCCAAACATGGGTTGGCCTTGATTGCGCCCGGAAATTCCATTACAACTTAACAGGGGGTGGCCAAGAAAGCATTGGGTAGGCCCGTTAAAACTTAACATGAGGTGGCCTAGATAGAACTGGGTAATCCCATAATAGATTAATTGGGTAATTGTTTTTGGAAGTTATTCATATAGCTATTCTAATTAAAGTGGTTTTGAAAAGAGTTTTATGATTATACTGCTCTAAGTCACCAAAAATGATTCTTATTATTTATAATGGGTTTTAATTATTTTTTAGGAAGTGGTATGTACTTTTTAAAGTGTAAATGTTTTATTTTAAATGATCAAATAAATTTTAATATAAAGTTAATCATTATGTGAGATTTCATGTTTTGAAAAGAGTAATTATTTATTGTCTATTATATCTATTATTGAGCCTTTTGATCTCTTACCATGTCTTAAAATTATTTTCATGGGATTTAAAGAATAATAGAGATATGGATGAGATGAAGGGGAAAATTGTATTACTGGTCATGAAAATAATTCTCGTTTTAATTTTAATATTTTGGTTTTATGGAGGAAATAGATATAGGGAACACGTTTTCACCTATTGTATAAGGGTTTAGAATGCAAGAGTTCGTTCTAATCCTCAAAAAATATAAGCCAAAAATATTCTTGGGAATGTAGTAATGTAAAATCACTAGAATATGTAATGTTCTAGGTTGGCTATATAAATAGTTAATATACTAGAATCGTTACTTTATAATGGATACCATTGATTTCTATGTGGTTTATTGAGAAATGAAACTGAAAACACTCGGTTAAAAGTTATACCTCTTCATTGAGAAGCCCTCCTTGGCTTACACCTTAGGCCTTGAAAGGATGATATATTGGCCAAAAATATGATCTAGGAAGTGGTGAGGGAATCCAGGATAATATTACTTGATAGATTGTTTGAAATTGATGGCTCAATGTGGATTAATGCAATAATAGTAGTGGTATACATTTATAAGAGAGGTAAAGGAAAAAACATTGAATTACAAAAAATGATTAAAATATAATTAAGACATTATTAAGAAAAATTCATCCAAATGGATAAAAATTGGAGTAAATATGAGATACGAATAAAATACCATCATCTGAAGAAATATAGAATGGTTTGTTTTTCATTTTCAACCTTATATTTTGGTTTAACAACTTGGTGATCCAATTTTATATTAACCATGATGTTGAATATTTCAATATTAAAGATTTATAATTTTAAATAAAAGTTTTACATTTACCCATAAATGGATACACAAAGAATTTTTTTTCTTAATATATTATCTACCTTGTTCATTTTTCCATATTTTTATGATTTTTTTAATAATTTAGTATAATATAGTTTTCATAAAATATTATTAATATCACTTTGACCCTATTTTTTAGTTTGGATTTAAATATATCAAAAAAATGATAGAATTAAAATATAATCCTTTAACACATAACTATTATGCTATGTATGTCAAAAACAAATTAAACATAATAATTCACACAAATATTTTTATTATTTTACTTTTAAAATAATTTTTTTATAGTTTATAGTAATTGATTAAATATCGTGTTGTTATTGCATTGGTATTTTTTCTATTTATGAAATCACTAATTTTTTTTACAAATTACCTAGATAGAAACAAATATTTTCATATTTGAAATAAGAATATAAATATTAACCTGACCTCCTTTTATCTAATCTTTTTGGGAAAATTTTAGAGACATTAATGTTTAGAGTGAAATTTTATATTTATTATATTCTAAAATTAAAATGAAGGTCATATTTAATAAATATGGGCCATCTAGCCATATTTTCATGAAATTTATGAAAAGTGAAAATATCCACTCATCTAAAAGGATGATGGAAAATTTTAGAAAAATTTTAATACATTATTGATAAGTTTTATCCCGATTATACCTATTTTACTCTTATCAAGGTGAGAAAATTTTAATATTATTACTATTCATATCACCCAAAAATAAAGTGGAATTGTTTTCTAAATTTCAACCCCCAGATTTAATATATTGTATCAATTTTTAATATTCAATATGCAAAAGCAGAAAAGATTAATGTAATATAGAATAAAAAATACCTAATTAAAATGGGTTTTAAGAAGAAAAATTATTTATCAAAATGAAATTATGAAAACTTCAACCATAAATATGAATTCAATGAACATAATAGTGTTATTCAATAAAAAAACTAATTTAAATTTTAAAAAATGTGTATCTTAAAAATTCTTAAAAAATATTATTTTTCAATTAAAATTAGTATTTAGTACTATTTACAAGAAAATAAATCATTTCACAAAAATTAAAAACATTCAATCTAATATAATTTTGATATTTAGATTTTAAAAATGAGTTTAATTTAATAAAATATATTTTTTAAAATTGGGAGAATATTAAATATAATATTTTTGAACAAAAATAAAAAATCATTTTTGAAGGAAATGTATATCCTAAGAATAATATAACATTAATAAATATTGAATGCTTATTTCTTAATAATTTATCAAACAATTTTTTATAATAAAAAAATTTATTTTTATTTTTCATAAAATAATTATTCATATTTATAGTCACCAATTTAATGTTAGGGTTATAATGGTCGTATTTTGTAATGACATGTCCTTTCATTAATGTATTAATTTTTTTTCATTTTAATTTCATGAAACAACCCTAATAATGATACCTAATCTTGTAAATCTACTATATGGTGTTTCTAGGTCTCATTCAGTGCCTAAATCCTTGAAATGGAGAGAATATATTGGGTCAAATGGTTATGAGACACCATACTGCCCAACCGTCAAGGTTTTACTAAACCATTAAGTTGCAGAAAGTGGGAACCTATAGGCCACATGGTTTATCTGAAACCTTACAACCAAAGGTGAAAATTCATTTGAGGAATAACAGGTTTTTACAGTGGGACTTCACATAAATTGCAAATGGTTTGGAAAACCGTGTTCCATAACCATGTCAGAAAAATCTTTAAGTAGTAGCTTTCTCATGATTTGAATATGGTTTGTTAAATCATGAAGATTAATAATGTTCCCTTATATTTCATTGTGAAAATAATTTTTTTCCGATCATTAATATTTTAAACTAATTTTTATTTTTTACCTATGTCCTCCAACAGATGAATTTGGTTGTCCTCTTTGGTGGCTCGAATCTCCTTAAAACTAGGATCTCTGATAACTCTCACATCTGGTTTCTGATTCCAGATCCATCTAAGGTGTTGGATCCCATATGGTTAGTAATAAAATCTCATCTATTACTATACATGTTTATATTTTAATCCATTGAACAATTTAGATGAATGTGGTTTTCCACATTTTCATGGCATTATATTTTTTCTTATATTTTTTTCTACCTACTCCAAAGTTAAGGCTGATATCGAGAGGGTATTCATTTATGGCCTTGAGGTAGATGGTATTGTTGTTTTCCTCATGTGTTTTGATGTCTTATACCTATGTAGTTATGATAGACACCAGAGATTTACGAGTTTCCCTTTTTATTGAGTTATTCATGTCAAATTGATCAACATAGCAAGATACACTCCTTTAGATCCTTGATTAGTTGCTTAGAGGGCGTTGAACTCACATATGGACACCCCTTGGGTTTGTAGAGTTGAATTTCTCCTTTTGGTTAATTTTCACAACACATGGAACTCTTAATTGGATATTGGGTTAGACATTAAATTGAATTTCTCTTAATATATGGATCTTGGTAGGACCCAAGTCACCTCCTAGGTGTTTGGATCAACATATAATTGTAATTTCCAATATAAGAAAATTAATTTTTGACCCTATAACCATGTAAATATATCTTTTATCCTTATAAATTGAATTTACATATTATGAGTATTTGAATTTATAATTTGAAAATAATGTATTATGCAAATTAGTTTTTTTCCATAAATGAAATCCATAGTTTAAATGAGTTGACTTATAAGGGTGGTACGTCCATTCCTATTACTTCATGAATAATCATAGGTCTTAATAAAATTATAAAGAACAATTTATATAGAGCTTGATAAATGTGAATCATGGGAGGTAATGCCTCGAGTATAAATTTTCACAAATACAACTATGCCTTATTTATGTATATGGGATTAATGAACTCGACATCTAAGAGGTAATAAATCATGATAATTGTTATAAATATGTTTACACCTTTTTAGGGGTTGTTGTATTATGGTAAGGGTTTAGTTGAGCATGATGGTATCATGCTCCCTTACATCAGGTGTTGAGCATGACGTCTCACACTATTGGTACAAGTTGGATTCTGGGCTTGATGCACAACATTTCTTGTTTGAGTGTTGACATGATGGAACACTCACCATCTTGAGTGATGAGCGTAAAGTCTTCTACTCATTATGAGATCTAGGGCATGTACGGTATTTGTGGAGCTTATTTCTTCATTAGACTGGTTACTAATTTTTAATTACGCCCCATTCCAGATATTAACCATTATTATATGTATATGGACACTTACATACCCACATAATTGGTTCATATAGGTGGATTCATTATATAAATATATTATACATATTATTACTATATATATAGAAATGGATCAAACTTCCGTTCTAGCTATGATCCTAAAAATGTAGAGTGGTCAGTGTATTTTTGGAACCTGAGTTGGTGGTTGTTTATTCATTCATCATTATTAATTAATTATTAATTCCTAAAAAGTGTTTATTTATGTGAACTGCTTCGATTATGAGCATAAACTGTTAGTAGTGGCTGATTATGTTTTTTATCTCACACCCTACTCATGCTTCCTTCAGAACCTAAGAAAATTATCTTCATATAAGTATGAATATGGGAATGGTCCCCATTACAGGTTTTTGATTTTCATTACTCTAGATAGAGTATAAGAGAAGATGATAGAGCTTATTCTCAAGATTCTAATGGAGAAGATTTTTTTATTTCATAGTTTTTAGAATATTTTCATATGTTTGACCCTATATCAAATTTTTGGTTACTGACAAGCCATTCATCCATTTTTATGACACTTGGTGGATTTTGATTTTATTATGTAGTTATTCAGTAATTTATTCTTTGATTGATTATTTATTTATTTATTTCATCTGTTTTTATATTCTTCCATTATTTTATTATTTTATTTTATCAATTGTGCCAATATGATAAAAGGGTATATTCACCCTATTGTACCACATTTATACCCTTTCTAATAGTCAGTAGCCTCTGGTCTATGGGGAGGTGTGCTTGTGGCCATGTGACCCACCATCTTGGGGCTTGGGTTGAGTGGATCATGGATTGGGAATTGAACATGTCCATGGACTTATCTAACCCATGAATCCATGAATGTTCAACCATCCATCCATGATATGATTAATAATGCACAAAATAAAGATGTGAAATTACAAATGATGGTGGGGAAATTTCCTAGGTTCAATCATGATAATCCTAGAATGATAAAGTTTATGAAACATGTATGTTATTAATCTATACCAATAATAGAACTGTTTTTTAATGAATCTCAATGTTCATCATTCTATTTGTATATTATATATATGATGATGTATAAAGATCTCATAAGGTATTTCTTGTAGGATAACGTAAAAACAGATATAACAAATTATGTATCCTAATGTTTGGTCTATCAAAAATTTATGAATGAGTGAAAATGTATAATTGATTGATAAAATCATTACCCATATCATAATGATAATGTGAAATTACCATGGATTTAATCATCAGACTCCATAAGTCATCCAAAGTGCACAACAGTATTTGGATTATTATCAATACCCATAAAAATATTAAAATTTTAAAAAAATTATAAGTTATTTATCTTTTTATAAACATTCTGGATTATAAATCATAATATGATTGATATTTTAGGTATTACAACTCTCTATTGAATGAGATTGTGATATAAGTCTTTCCTTGATGTTTTGGATAAGTCTTAAACATGACCAGGGTACATAATTGAGTTTAAGTACTACTTATCATTTG
Source organism: Viscum album (assembly GCA_963277665.1). NCBI lineage: Eukaryota > Viridiplantae > Streptophyta > Magnoliopsida > Santalales > Viscaceae > Viscum > Viscum album. Next base: position 925,163,506 of record OY728145.1, on the reverse strand, counting down.
AAAATAGATAGTAATTCTAAGAGGAAAATTCAACCTAGGGAATTTTTTTATATCTTGATATATATAATTTAATAGTGGTTTGTTTCAACAACTTAATTTAGTTTAAATTCCATATAATAATAGATTTCACTCTAGAATTTGAAGGCTCTGTATGAATCCTACTACGGATGGAATTGAATAACATTAACATATTTGGATGATGTTATATAAGAAAAGATATTATAACCTTATTGATATACGTAAATAGGAATACATGTTAAATTTACCATCATATTTGGGAATATAAGATAAAAAAAATAATGACAATCATCAGTGAGATTTGAAGATTGAATTTGGTGATAAAGTATTCCAAAAAATATCTCATTGGATGAAGGTTATGAGATTTGAAAAGAAATAAAAAACGATTCCAAGATATATTAATTCATTTAAAATTAATTATCGTATCATGATGGTATAATATCACATGGTGACTCCACCAAATCACTCTAAATATGATGATATGTCCCATGTATCTCTCCAAATGAAGTATATACTTGATCAATTACATGTATTGAACTTAGAGGTCATACCAATGAAGAATGATCTATATAATGTGAAACAACAATTGGAAATTAGGAATAATTGAGATATTGTGATAATAAACTGAACAACCCCCATGTTTAATGTTTTTTGGAAAAACAATAAATTCCGGGAAGCTTTCTGTGTACCCCAAGATGTGGTGTGGAAGAAGTATCCCTGGTAGTTTGTATTAGAGTGGAGGAATTTAGAGGCATAAATTATTATAATGGGGGAAGAATGTCACATAAATAGATATTAAAATTTCTTTTTGTTTAAATGTATTTAATTTCCTTGATAACATTATTTTCATTAAACATTAGGTTTAAACAAACCACAATATTCATTTAAATATTATTGATTATTATGAATGTTATTGCCAAGTAATTAGATTGACCAGTAACAATAATATTAAAAAAACTTTGAAAAATATGTATTAAGGTTTTAATTAATTTAATTTTATTAATTAATTCATAATAAACAAGTATTAGATTTTCAATAATGTCATTTTAAACATCAAAAATACGTTTTCCTTGAAAATGATATTTATTTCATTTTATTCGTTGATATTCTAAACACTATGTTCCAAATTTAAAATTTTAATTTTTTAAAAAGGTTATTGTTTTTTAAATAACCATATCAAAACTATCAAATAGTGAATTTTTTGTAATTATATGAAACGTAGAGTCTTAAGTGAATATTGTACATTCCAATTATTAGAGAATGGTCTATTTTGTTTTCTACTATTTTAAAAACTCCAACATGAATTTGATTTGTTATTAAATTTCAGAAGTTTATTTTGGTTGAAAAAAAAATATAATTTATACATTTTTATTAGTTTTAAACTTGATGATGGTATATAAATGAATTTGTTCAGAAAATTATTTTTCAGAAACTATTTTTTGGCCTAAAACTTTCATTTTTCAGAAATCCATTTTTTTACATTTTTTATATTTAATTAATTCCTATTTTTTCTATAGACTAATCTTGAAAAATTTATTATATATTTTTAAACCTTATCTCGATTTTTAGTATTACATCTAATATCAGTTTTTTTATTATGAATTGTTACTATGGTAAAAATATTACTCCGTCAAGAAAAATGATAAAAACTATTTTATAATTTAAAAAATAAGCGATAAGGAATAAATATTCATTTTAATTGTTATTTGATGAATTTATTTCAACTAATATCAGCTAAGACTAAAAAAATAATTTTTTGGTAGGCTTATCCAAATACATTACTTAATAATATTTTAATACTTTAAAATTTTCATTGGGTGTGCTTCTCCCAATTATAAAAGGACACCCATCCACTCTCTTAATTACACCACCTTGATCAAACTATATCAACAAAACCCTAACCAATTATCTTATTAATGTCCCTATCCACGAAATATAGGTGATATTATTCTTTATAGACTATTCAAAGGGTCCTTAATATGGGATCAAAAGGAGGTATATAGAAGAAGATATAAACCCTTTTTTCCACTCGTTAAAAATTATTTCATCTTATATGACCAATAAGTATATTTTAACAATCATAAAAATAATATTATGATATCACAAATATATTTATTTATTATTATTACAACGTAACCATTTTCAACCTCTTTTTATTCTACAGAAAGTTAAATCATTTCTTGTGCATACATATGAGTTATCATCAAAACGTAGCAGTATAATTGTTGTATGGTTTTATAGATAGAAAAAATGAATATATATATATATATATATAATATTTTATAAATAATTATGGATTTTATATATAATATACCAATTAACTTTATACCCTTACTACTATTAAAATATTATAACTTAACTAGAGAGTACATGTAGACTACCTCCTCCATGAAGCTATGTGATTCATTTTTCCTAACTTCCTTTCATGAATGATTTTGAATTTTCATAATTAGAATATATATTTTATTTATTTCATTATTAAAATTTATCTAGATTATATAACCATTAATAGTATTAAAGGAATAAAATTATCCAAATGAAACATTTGAGAAAAATTAAACAATCGACACTAAAAAATGATAATTTTGACAAATAATTATTAATAAATAGAAGTCAAAATATTTTAAGAGATAAACCCAATAGACTTGATTCTTTTCAATAATGGGTTAAGATGTACAAGATATTATAATGATAAGTGATGGTGTTGGTTAAGAATCGCATAAATTGACTATTATTTATATCAAATGCAATTATTGTTGAACTAGACCTAAATTCCAAAGACAAGTATTAATTATTATTGGGGTGACATATTATTCATAAATTTTTAAAGAATATTTGTGAATGGAAGAAATTGATGAAGGATCTGAAATGTAAATATTATTGAATGAGAAGTTATTTGATGGCCATGAATTTTCAATATCAATTTCTAAATATTTATATAATTGATTAATGTTAAGTTTAATATGTTGAATTATTATGAATTCTTTTTATGTAATCCTCGTAAAACAATATTACCAACCACATAATCCACAATTACTATTTTGATCTTTTTTATTATTGGAGAAACATCAACAATAAGGGAGAACCATCCTGGGAGGCTATCATGGTGACATGGGTGAGAGAACCTGCATGGGTGATAGAGACTATATAGGTAACCTTTTAAGAGCGCAAAGGTTTCCAGAGGTGCATGGGTGTGTAGATAGAGGTGTAAGAGCCACTGTGTAGGGAAACATAGTTGTGTAAAGTAGTTTATATGGTGTAGTTTAAGAATAAGACTTAAGTTTACTCATATTTTATGATCCCATGAAACATGAATTAATTTAAAGGATCAGTCGACCATGGCTTGGTTTGATGTGTTGTAGTCGATGCACTATAATATTCACCTAATGTTAAAATGTTACACATGAAATTATAAGCTTTAGATCCAATTAATGTGAGTTATCTAATCATCATTGGTGATCATATTCAACCTCTAAGGGACATCGTTATATATGATTCATACCCTTATGAGGTTATTCTGCTACCTTTATACGAGGCATGTTGATACACTTATTTGGTATAGGAATTAGATAGATTGACCCATACACATTGTCAGTCCTTACCCTTTTGTAGGAACTATGTGAAGAAAGAGATGCCACATTTCATAGCATTGAATAATATTATTAACAAAGAAAACCATGTGGATATATCTCAAATTGGTAGATCATTGGGAATTCAATAACTATTTGATTGAAATTGTATCACTTTCAGAGCTATGTTAGTGAATACGAAATTATATAGAGGTGGACCTCTTATTATAAATATCGATAATTTTAATTGAGATATTTCTAGTTACTAATTGATATTGAGATAACACTGATTTTCTATAGAGACAAATTCTATCATGAAATACTTTTTTTGTAAAGTGGAGATATTTTTCTTGATTCATTTGAAAGACAAGTGTTCTATAGCCTAGTTATTCAGTTTATTCTCCCACTATGTAATAAGAAGAAACTATGACTAATTTATATGTATATACCATCATGTACGTGAAGTAGACTACAATGTGGTTACAAAAAATAATACTTGTTAATACATATGGTAGTTAAAAATTTTCACTGAGTAAAGAAGTATTATTAGTGTCATGTTCTTCCTTAAAATGATGTTTACTTATAGTTTTTACCCTTACATGATGTTGATTGAGACACCATCCACCCTTATGTGAAAACACAATGAACATGAAGATTGTAGTATGAGTAGTGAAGAAAATATTGCGTATACTTAGGCATATGTGAATGACTAATCACATAAGAAAATAACTGAAACACTTTCAAATAGAATATAAAATAATAATGAAAGAAATATTATTCTTTAGGGTTTATAACTTTGAGAATAATCATTATCTTTATTATTCATGCATGAATTAATAATATTGATAAGTAATTTAGAATTCTATAAGATGATGTGTTGAATTGTGGAAATTATTCTTCCATAAATTAATTCATAATGAAAATTATGCATCTCTTGAACACATCCATGTAAGGATGGAACTTCAAATGTGGAAGGATTAATTTTTCTAGCATTATTTACATAAATAAAGTGATCATACACATATTAACAGTCATATATGATAAAGACCATCCTACTGAAAAGGTAAATGATTATATAAGAATGATCATGCCAGAACCTTCATGCTCAGGGAGAAAGATTAATAGAACATCATATAATGTGAAAATAATTAATAAATAGAGGACTTTTGAATTACTTAAAAGATCATACCCTATAGAATTAGGAGTGTATAGTTGGTGAGGATTCATGTAACACTATGTAAATCAGTATAAAGATAATCTTATTCGACTCAATATAGTAAAGTTTATTGTGGACCCAAGTAATACTATTTAAAGATGTCTAAAGATCCTCCTGTGTGGACTTATGAGTTATGATACACTATGAGTTAGTAATGAGAATTATAACTGAAAATATTATTATAGTGGATAAACATGGAGGGGGGGGGGGGGGTCTAACCTACATTTCTAAGAATAAATCACTAAACCAAACCATATAAATTATTGTGTTATGTTCCTTTGATGTACTACATTATTTGAGGTGATCATAATAACAACAAGGTTACTTGATCGATGACTCAACTAGTCACCAAAGATGAATTCAAAAGAAAACATTTGTAAAATGAAAATGGATCAAAATTCACCCCCATACCTTTTAGTGGTCACTCACTAATATGAGATCTATAGTCGATATCAGATAATATGTTTCCACTGAAATATTCAAAAACAATATTGATGATGAAAAAATTAGTTTAATAAATTTCAGCGATTTTCCAAAATCTAATTGTGATAAATATCATGGATGGAGAAATAAGATGATACTTTATCTTATATAACAATGGGTAGAAGTGGGAGATGTTTCTATAGTGGGATTTCCAAAAATTAAGTATAGTTATTCTATGAATTTTCTAAATAATATTAATCATGAAACAGATGTAAATTCACTAAATATAATCAAGACTTCACTCACAAAGAATGTTTTCAATAATGTTTTGGGACTTCTAACTACTTATGTGAATTGAGAAAAATTATTATGTATTTATTAGGAAAATATAAAAGTTAATTAATCTTAAGTAAATGTTTGGAGATTCATATTTGAAGATATTAAAATCGTTGATGATGAATGTAATGGTGATTACATTGCAAGATTAAGTGATATTTTTAGTAGCATCATAGGTTTTGATGAGAAGTTCATGAATCAATAATTGTGAATAAGGGAATGAGAAAATATATAGATATATTTTCCATACTGGTTTCTACAATATAATTATGAGAATATCTATCACAAGATGAAAATAAAATAGTCTCACAACATAAGAAATGTGAATGATAGTAGACCTTAAATAGAAATCAAAAGATGATATGGGTTTTTTAGAATTGATAACGTATAAAGCATAAGATATAGATAATATAAAGTCTAATGATTATTAAAAACATTATACTTCAAAAGATTTATATTAAATAATATCATTATATAAAAATATATATAACAAATGTTGAATCATAAAAGGAAAGAATCCACTAAAATACTTTAATTATAATGGAATTATACATTTTTCTTATGAATACCCATTGAAGAAAATTAATATTACTGAGACTGATGAGGAAGAATAATTCCTCTAAGTAATATATATGAAACATAATAATAGTGAATGTAATAATAAAAACTAGAAATTTTAAGGAAAAAAATTAAATTTGATGAGTATATAAGTTAATTAATATTTATCATCATGTAGTAGGAAAAAATCATAACAATCTTATATAAATAGGGCATATATAACTGAAAAATAAAAAATTACTATATAGAGTCTGAAAGGTATAAAGGTTTAATATTGTATTGAACTAGAATAGTTCTTCAAAGTTAATCTAGAAGGTAATCTTGAGAATGTGTTAAGAAATAAAAGATTCATTATAATGAGAAACGATAATATATGAAAAATGTAACTAAGATAGAAAGGAAACTAAAAGATTTTGATGAAAATCACCTGGAAGGGGAGAGGTTAATAAGAATGTAATTTATTTTAGTGAAGAAAACAATAAAAAAAACTTATAGAAAGAATTATTTGAAAAAATATTGAATAATCTTAATGAACAATTTGTTGAGAAAGAAGAAGAATTAACTGATTCCCAATCAATATACCCTTTATCTCAATTTTATTTTAAGGTGATAAAATAAGGATTCACCAAGATTGTTTAGCTTATGGGCGATTCTTGTGAATCTTATGAGAAGAATTGTCCATATAAAAAATAAGAATCTATACCTATTGAATCAAAATGTATTTTTTTTATTTTTAATAGTGAATATCTGAATGATCTAACTAAATCTATTTGGAAACAAATATCAGTAAAGGAGAAATCATCCAGAGAAGAATAATAGACTAATACTACTATATAGAATATTCTAAAGAAAACACCCAAAATCTATGATATTACATTAACAAAAATCTTCTAATAATAACTATTATCTCTCTAAAAGTACAAGGACCATAGGTTACTACTATTTTTTGGAGTTTTCATCATAAATCTTATTCATGCTGGTATAACAAGTCACTACCCAAAAAGATTCTTATATTAAGGGGCAGTAATGATAAATAGAAGAGATTATAATATCAGAGAGTGAAAAATGAAACTAATAAATAATCTAAAATGTAAAAAATAATAAATATGAGGTCTATAATGAATTTTTTTTCATATGTGGTGAAAAAGGTCCCAAAGTTAGGAAATTTATAGTGATATTGCTGATTGGGATTCATCAGAATGTAAATGGGAAAAGAACTAATATATATATGAAAGATAAAGTTAGTAGTGAATTATTTCAGTGGCTTAATAAAACTATGAAATTCAAGAAAGAATATTTATTTATCAATCATATCATATTAGATAATTATTAACAAATTGATAATGATAAGAAAGATGACTATGAAAAGGGGTGAAAGTTGTGATAATTGATAAAGTTAATGTTTATGATAATTAAACTAAAAATGATGACTTGAATATTATGATGCAAAAAAAATGTGAATAACTGTTCATGAGACAAATTATTATATTCATATTCTACTGGAAAAGGAATAAATAATGAAAAATATATAGTAGAAATAAAGAAATTATTCTATTACGAAAGAGGAAAATTTATCCACTTCAAAAGTGGAAATTGTTCATGAAAAATAAATCATATATTCTTAGTAATCTAAGAATTAAAACTCATCCAAATTTTATCCTAAGAAGATGAATATGAAATAATGGATGAGAGGAAACTATTATAAAAAAATCCCTCTAGATTTTTTTAGGTCCATCCTTATTGAACTATTGTTTTTATTTGAACTAACATGTAGGGAATTAGAAGTGAAAATATGTCCGTAATGGAGAACACAAATTATCATGATGATAAATTGTGTGTGTTATTTTAGTAGCCACACCACCAAACTTTAGGTGTGATCATCCCAATTGAATATCTTCCTTGATTATATAAAATTACCTTTCTAGGGGTAATGGATTGTAAGAAATGTGAGATAAAGGGTGAGTATAATTTTATTCACATGAACTATTTCAATGTGATTATTTCTGATGAATGCTAGTAATATCATGATTTTAATGTTTTCATAACCCCTTAAATGAATAAGTTGAATGACATTGAGGATGGAACAACATATAAATAATTACCAGTGATAAATTTTATTCTTTGGTAACATCACTCTTCTGTTCTTCATCAATTTATCCTATATATACCTAGATTTTACTTATTAAAACATCATTTCTTAGAGAAATGATGTCATTGAATTCGTGTAGTTGGGAGGCCATTCAATATATAAATATTATTTATAAAAAAATTGGATGATGAAACAATAGATAATTAAGATATTTATTTTTTTAACTCTTCAGTGTATTGAAATGAAATATAAATGAGAGATCGTTGAACCTGATAGAAAAGAATTATATTTACTGTCAATATAGCTTCAATACACATAAAATATTATTAGAAGATAAGTGGGGGTGTTTTTGAAGAATCATGGAGAATGATTATTCATCATATAGAATACGATGATTGTGGAACCATACATTAATTATAAATACACATTACAATTATTATAGGGTTGAAACATTGGTTACAACTTGTTTAATAACATTAGTGAAATATAAGAATGAATAAAGGACATGAAAAAATATATTAATTCATGAGGTGTTATTTAAAGGTAGTTTATATTCAAAAAGAGTTTATAATGATTCATAAAATTTAATTCTGTTAAATTTTATACTATAAATTATTATATTTTTATTATCAATTGTTCATATACTAAAAAATAGGCCAACCACACATTCCACAAGGGTCATATTGATCTATATTAATATTGGAGTGAGAAAAACCTACAATGAGATCCAACCCAAGAGGCTCACATGGTTGCACGTGTGACGAGTCCTATATGGGCGAGAGCACATGCATAGGCTTAAGGGGTACACATATAGGAGCATAAGCTTGAATTCATGTGTACATGGAGGTTCTAGATCCGCTTTTTATAGTAGTATAAGGGTGTGTGTGAGTGTGTGAGGTGAGGCTCTTGGAGCAGTATAGTGACCCAGCCTTTTCATTCATTACTATTATATCATTTCAAAGATAAAAAACATAATAGTATTACACATAGAGGATCCAAAGGTTTAGTGTCTTGGGAAAACTAGGACCACACATAACAAATACAACATCAACCATAAACATTTATTTAATTTCTTCTTCACTAGCTTCTTAGTGGCACTTGTCCTCTCCTTAGTACATGTAGCCACCTGAAGATATACATCAAAAGTGGTGAGATTAAATCCCAGTAAGAGGATAGATAAGAATAATATATCATGGGGTGAGCATAATCATGACATAGGAAAATGATCCAGAACATGATATGAGCATAAATAAAAGACTTGAAATGTGGCAATACATAAGAATGAAACATCATGTCTTAGTGGTTAACTAACACACATATCTGTAAACCAAGATAGCATCTTGTTAAAGCATCATTTCACATTTACTCATGAGATTGATCACTTTACCCAATGCATTGGTGCGCTATATAATTCTAGGCGCACCCGTCACATTTAAACATTCATATTGCGCTATATAATTCCGGGTGCCCCCGTCACATCATAACATTATCATTATCATGATTTCCACATAGAACACATATCAAACATGTACATAAATAACCCATGGAAAGTAATGGGTTTAATCTCATAATAACACAATCATAAGCTTTGGGTTCCCAAAAGAAAGAGGGAACAACATACTAGATACAAGAACCATCAACCTTGAATGAGAGGTAAAAGGTGATTTCTTGAAAGAAGAGTTCTTTTAGAAAACATTTTGATGGAAATAAAAACTAGTGAACACCATGTATATCCAAGAAAAGTAATGGAAATGATGAACAAATGATATTTTAGGATTAACCATATCAAAATGGAGTGAAAGAGGGAGAACCCGAAGGAAGAAAAATTGGGTTCGAGATTTCCCCTAACCTTGTACTAGAATGCATCCTTCTCTTTAATGTCCTGTATAATGACATTATATTCCGTAATTATAAATTCCAGAACCTTTTATACATTAATAGGGTTCATTATGGTCTCATTATTTCATATTATGTTCCTTTTTATGACTTATAGAGTTTAAAAAACATTGATCGGGGATGTTCGTTTTCATGGTTTTCCTGAGCGGTCCACTTGTATTCTTAAATTGATGTTTTGGTAGATCATGGGTAAACATACAGAAATTATTTTACATTTTATTAATGATATTACAGAAGATTGAATGATTTTATAATGAGTTATATTAGATCCATGTGGAAAAATCATTAGATATGAATTAAATGAAGACTATTTGGGTTAATTTGAGCGGTTTTTGGATCACAACGAACTTGTTTTAACTTTTCACATAGTAATATGACCATAGGTTATTTACAGAACTTCAAATAGAACATAATACATATAAAATATTCTGGTTCAAAAATAAAAATTGTTTCATGACTAGATTGAAGGTAGAAAAGGAAGAAGAGAACATGTCGTTTTTGAAGGTGATAAATTTAACACCTGATGAACAACATTCTCTTTAATAAAATAAAAGGATGAGGGAAAGGGTGTGGGGTGATATAATATACCATTAGAATCATAAGCTTACAGTATATGTATAATATTGGAGTTACAAAACAATTTGGATGAATATAGGTAGGGAGAGATCAAGAAAGGAACTTGAACTTGAAAGGAAAATTAAAGGAGAAGAGGGAGAGAAATTACCTTTGGAATCATCCTCTCGAGAACCTCCTTAAAAGCCTAATCTTGGTATTTTGATGAGACCAGAAGCTCTTGGACGTGGGGGAGGGGCTAGGGAAGGTGTTTGGGAAGAGTTTAGAGAAGGATTGGATCTTGAGAGGTGTGAGAAAAAGAGGGAGTGAAGGGTGGCTTTTATAGTGGGGGGGGGGGGGGAGAGGGGTTTCCTTAATATAAAATTGATTAGTTTATTAATTTCACCTAAGACAAGGAATAGTGAGTCTTGGATGACCAAGAATAGTAAATAAGTCATGTGAGTTTGGGATTTGTGTTCTTACATCACTTGTGATGTCAAGAATAGTGGGTTTTAATTAAAATGTATTTATATGGTAAATTAATGTATTCTACTATTCACCAAAAATTCAAGTTTCTCAGAAAAATCCCAAAAATTTACCCCAACCATTTTTCGACGTGTAGAATACAAAAATGAAGTCCATTTTTCAAAAATAATTTTCTAAATATTATTAATATAATATTTAATTAAAATCATCATTTACTAAAAAAAAGTTTTTAAAATTAAAATTTATTTTGTAGTTCTTTCAAAAATTACATATGGTCTTATCTAAAAACTATTAGACATTGATTCAATACATTATGAATACATTTCAGGGGAATAAATATTCTTCTAAATTAATTATTTATTTATGACTTACAAATTACCAAAACGTTTACTAAGGTCTAATTGTCACTTTCTAAGATGTCTAAATTTTATTTTATTATCCATAGGTAATGTTACTCTTATTTACTATTCATAAGGTTCATATTAATATTCATAAGGGTAGGTCACTATTCATAAGGGTAGGTTACTATTCATAAGGGTAGGTTACTATTCACCAAAAAATTATTTTCGTTTTATTAGACTCCAAAAACTATCTTGAACACAACCGTGTATGTCAGATTTTTAAAATTCCAAACATATGGGTGACAAAATTATGTTTAAAGGTCACTTATCACTTAGTAGTTCATTATTTTGTGTTTTTATGACATAAATATAAGAATGGAATTTTCCATTGAAATACTTTGGGTCGTTACATTCTTCCCCCCCCCCCCCCCTTAAGAAATTTCGCTCCTGAAATTTCACTTTACACAAACAGGTGAGGGTACTTCTCCTTCATTGCCTCTTCAAGTTCCCAATTTGCTTCCTCAAACTTATGGTTCCTCCGCAACACTTTGAAAAGGCAGGTTGTCTTGTTGCGTAGAACCTTATCACTTCTGTCCAAAATTTTTACCGGCTGCTCCTCATAGGAGAGATCATCTTTCAGCTGTACCACCTCTGAGTTTAGTACATGTGAGGGGTCTGATATGTACTTCCTCAATAGTGATACATTAAACACATCATGAACTTGATCCATATTCGGTGGAAGTGCCAGACGATAGGACACAGATCCTATATTGTAAAGGATCTTAAAGGGGCCAATGTACATTGGGCTTAGCTTCCCTTTCTTCCTGAATCTCATGACTCTCTTACATGGAGATATTCGAAGGAAGTCTTTATCTCCAACGTTGAACTCCAAGTCCCTTCGATGGTTGTCAGCATAGCTCTTTTGCTGACTTTGAGCAGCTTTGACGTGTTTCTGGATGACTTGAACCTTCTCGATCATCTCTTGAACAAGATCGGGACCAAGTAGCTTTCGTTCTCCAACTTCATCCCAACAGGTTGGAGTTCTACATCGCTTCCCATAAAGGGCTTCATACGGAGCCATCTGAATACTCGAGTGGAAGCTATTGTTGTATGAGAACTCAACAAATGGGAGATACTGATCTCAACCACCATTGAATTCAAGAGAGCAGTCTCATAGAATATCTTCAAGCATCTGAATAGTCCTTCCAGACTGGCCATCAGTTTTGGGGTGATCGGCCGTGCTGAAATTTAATTCAGTACTCAAAGCATGTTGAAGGCTCCTCTAGAACTTAGATGTGAAACTTGGATCATGTTCAGAGAAAATCGAGAGTGGAACACCATACAATCTCACCACTTCCTTCACATATATCCTTGCATGTTGTTCAAGTGAGAGGTCTTCCCTAATAGCGATAAAATGGGAAGTCATGGTGAGTCGATCAACCACAACCCATATCGCATTATTTCCCTTTGAGGTCTTCGGGAGACCTGTGACAAATTACATAGTAACATTTTCCCATTTCCACATGGGTATAGGCAATGGCTGCATCATACCTTTGGGCTTTTGTCGCTCAACTTTAACTTGCTGACATACCAAGCACCTTGATATATATTCCACAATCTCCTTCTTCATGTTATCCCACCAGAAGTGATCTCAAAGATCACGATACATCTTGGTACTTCCAGGATGGATAGAGAAAGTTGAGTTATGTGCATTATCCAATAACTCCTTCTTTATCCCGGGTGATGAAGGCACACAAATCCACGTTCCAAACCGAATCACACCATCATCGTCGATATAGAACTCTTGCAGCTTCCCTTCCTTTATGGCATTCACCCTCTTTTGTATCTCCACAACACCCCTTTGTGCTTCCTTAATCTTCTATTGGATGGATTGTTGCGCAATCATTTGGTCAAGGTGGTATGTATCCCCTACCCTTATCATTTCCAAATCAATCCTTTGCAAATCCAAGAAGATAGGGTCTTTCTCAATCCTCAACATGGATAGAGTAGCAGGTTGTTTTATACTTAGAGAATCAGTTACCTTGTTCCCCTTTCCAGGATGATAGTGAATATAGCAATCGTAATCCTTGATTAGCTCTAACCATCTCCTTTGACGCATGTTGAGCTCCTTTTGTGTGAGTATATACTTTAGGCTCTTTTGGTCGGTGTATATGTCACACTTCTCACCATAAAGGTAATGACACCATATTTTCAAGGAAAAAATCACCGTTTCCAGCTCTAGATCATGCATCGGGTAGTTCTTCTCAAGGATCTTCAACTGTCGTGAGGCGTAGGCTATCACATTATCATTTTGCATGAGTACACAACCCAAGCCTTTCTTTGAAGCATCACTGTATATCACAAAAAATTCTCAACTTTTCGGTAGTGTGAGTACAGGTGTAGTGATCAGCCTTCTCTTTAGCTCCTTGAAGCTTCCCTCACATTCTTCCATCCATACATACTTTACCCCTTTCCTTGTTAACTTAGTTAGCGGGCTTGACAATCGTGAGTATTTTCTCAGAAAATGTCGATAGTACCCAGCTAATCCAAGAAAACTATGGATTTCTGTGACAATAGAGGGCCTGGGACATTCTTCAATCACCTTTGACTTTGAAGGGTCCACAGAAATTCCCTCGCTTGTGATCACATGTCCCAAGAACGTGACTTGATTAATCCAAAAGTCACACTTGCTGAACTTGGCGTACAACTTCTACTTTCTCAATGTCGCCAACACAAGTCTTAGATGTTATTCATGTTCCTCCTTTCTCTTGGAGTAGATGAGAATATCATTGATAAAAACTACCAAAAATTTGTCAAGGTAATGTCTAAAGACTCTATTCATCAAATCCATGAAGATTGAAGAGGCATTAGTAAGTTCAAAGGGCATCACCAAAAACTCATAGTTCCCATACCTTGTACGGAAGGCAGTCTTATGAATATCTTCCTTCTTCACCTTTACTTGATGATATCCAGAACGAAGATCCACCTTTGAGAAGTATTAAGCTACTCTTAACTGGTCAAACAAGTCATCAATCCTTGGGAGAGGATACATGTTCTTTATGGTGATCTTGTTGAGTTCCCGATAATCGATACATAGCCGCATGGTTCCATCCTTCTTCTTTACAAAGAGCACTGGCGCACCCCAAGGTGATGCACTAGGGCTTATGAACCCTTTGTCCAGATGCTCTTGCAGCTGCTTTTTTAACTCCTCCAGTTCGATAGGAGCCATCTTATAGGGGAACTTCGAGATAGGAGTAGCTCCGGGTATGAGTTCAATTGAGAACTCTACCTGACGATCCGATGGAATTCCGGGTAACTCTTTGGGAAATACATCACTACATTCCCTCACAATGGGCATTTCCTCAAGGTTGTCACTTTCCTTCAACTCAACCATTTGGGCGAGGTTTGATTCTTCTTAGGGAATCAACATCCACACCATTGAAGTATTTTTCAAAGGATATTCATGATCTTCCTTGCATTTGTAGAGGAGCATGGTATGGTTCGGAATATGAAAATATATTTACTTTTCCCGACAGTTGATATGAGCTCTATATAATGAGAGCCAATCCATTCCCATTATAGCGTCGAATTCCACAAAGGGAAGTATTATGAGATTTGCCTGAACAATCTTCCCACATACTCAACAGGAGAAGAGTCAAACACCTGGGTTTCAATGTTTGCACCACTTGGTGTTTTTACAGATATATCTACTTCAAGGTTTCGGGGATTCGATTCTATAGTTCTAGCAAACTTGCAATATATAAAGGAATGCATAGAACCAGAATCAAATATGACTTTTTCCATTCTTGAGTGAATAGGAAGTATACCTTGTACAACTTCATTATCATGTTACACCTCTGCAGTAGTGATGGCATAAGCCTTCCCTTGTTCCTTTGGCTTTGGTGGTTGTTGGAGCTGATTACCCTCAAGAGCTCGAGGTTTAGTAAACTAGTTTGAATAGTTCCCTAGCTCCCTACAGTTGTAGCATTGAACCACGAGTGGTTCTCTCTTTTAATCAGCTACATTATCCTTCATTTTCACGTCTCTTCGATAATCTTGAGATTAGTGTCCTTATTTCCCACACTTAAAGCATTTCCCCGTACCTTTGAGGTAGTTCCCATGGCGCAACTTCCCACATTTTTGGCATGCGGGTTGTTGATTTGTCTTCCCACCATTGTCACTAGATCCACCAGCTTGAAACTCTATCTTTTTTTTCTTATCACCATAGCCATGGGACCATTATCCAAACTCCATCTCCACTTTTAGAGCACACCGAACAACTTATTCATAACTCCCAAAGTCACGAATTGCAAGAGCCTTTCAAAGATGTGGTTTTAATCCACTAAAGAATCTATCCATTTTGATATCATTGTTTATAAAAAAACCCAAAGCATACCTTGTGAGCCTTGGGAAATTTTCTTCATAGGTTGTGACCGATTCTCCTTCTTCTTGAGCTCTATGAATTATATCTCCATATTCGTGCGAAGAGTTCGTGGGATGTAATTATTAAGAAACATTATCTTAAAGTCTTCCCATTCCATCTCTTCAATTTCCTCCCATTTCTTGGTGTTCTTAATCAAATCCCACCATTGATCAGCTTCTCCATCTAGACGATAAACTGGTAGAGTCACCTTCTCCGTCTCAGAACATTGAAGAATAGAAAAAATCTTCTCCATGGAGTTGACCCACCGTTCTGCAACTAGTGGATCATAAGATCCATAAAACTTTAGTGGTCGTTGACACATAAAACATTTGAAAGCTAGTTTCTCCCTCCTTGGTGAAGGAGTACATTCCCCATTATTCTGGTTATTATTCATAACCCAAGATAATTGGGTAAACATCACCATGAATTTTTGAACTCCACCTCCAAAATCATTGGGGATGTCATTCGGGCAATCGTTGCATTGGTCCTCGCAAGAGTTGTTGGCCTGATTTCTCCTGGTACCCACCATTTTCTAAAATAAAAATGTTAGAACAAAACATAAGTAAAAAAGTCATGAAAAACTTATTAATTTAAACAATTATACCAAAAACATAACATATGGGATCCCTAGGTAAATATTCTTGTGTACATATTTGTATTGATTCTCATGCTAGAGGTTTTCTCTAGGGTTTAGTAATCCTAATTCCCAAATTAACTAAACCTTTCCTCTGATACCAACTATAGTGACCCGAACATTTCTTTCATTACTATTACATCATTTCAAAGATAAAAAACATAGTAGTATTTCACATAGAGGATCCAAAGGTTTAGTGTCTTGGGAAAACTAGGACCACACATAACAAATACAACATCAACAATAAACATTTATTTAATTTCTTCTTCACTAGCTTCTTAGTGGAACTTGTCCTCTCCTTAGTACATGTAGCCACCTGAAGATATACATCAAAAGGGGTGAGATAAAATCCCAATAAGAGGATAGATAAGAACAATATATCATGGGATGAGCATAATCATGACATAGGAAAATGATCATGAACATGATATTAGCATAAATAAAAGACATGAAATGTGACAATGCATACAAATTAAACATCATGTCTTAGTGGTTAAATACCACACATATTTGTGAACCAAGCTAGAATCTTGTTCACACATAATTTCACATTTAAACATGAGATTAATCACATTACCCAATGCATTGGAGCGCTATATAATTCCGGGCGCACCCGTTACATTTAAACATTCATATTGCGCTATAAAATTCTGGGCGGAGCCATCACATCATAACATTATCATTATCATGCTTTCAAAATAGAACACATATCAAACATGTACATAAATAACCCATGTAAAGTAATGGGTTTCATATAATAATAACACATTCATAAGCTTTGGGTTCCCAAAAGAAAGAGGGAACAACATACTTGATACAAGAACCATCAACCTTGAATAAGAGGTAAAAGGTGAGATCTTGAAAGAAGAGTTCTTTTGGAAAACATTTTGATGGACATAAAAACCAGTGAAAAACATTTATATCTCAGAAAATTAAAGTAAATGATGAACAAATGATCTTTGATGAGTAACCATATCAAAATGGAGTGAAAGAGGGAGAACCCGAAGGAAGAAAAATTGGGTTCAAGATTTCCCCTTACCTTGTACTCGAATGCCTCCTTCTCTTTAATGTAATATATAATGACATTATATTCATTAATTATAAATTCAAGAACATTATATACATTAATAGGGTTCATTATAGTTTCATTATTTCATATCATGTTCCTTTGGATGACTTATAGAGTTTAAAAAACATTGATCGGGGATGTTCGTTTTCATGGTTTTCTTGAGCGGTCCACTTGTTTTCTTAAATTGATGTTTGGGTAGATCATGGGTAAACATACAGAACTGATTTTACATGTTATTAATGATATTAAAAAAGCTTTAATGATTTTATAATGGGTTATATTAGATCCATGTGGACAAATCATTAGATAAGAATTAAATGAAGATTATTTAGGTTAATTTGAGCGGTTTTGGATCACAACGAACTCGTTTTAACTTTTCACATAGTAATATGGCCATAGGTTATTTCCAGAACATAAAATAGAATATAATACATATAAAATATTCTGTTTCAACCATAAAAATTGCTTCATGACCAGATTGAAGGTAGAAATGGAAGAAGAGAACATGTCGTTTTTGAAGGTGATAAATTTAACACCTCATGAACAACGTTATCTTTAATAAAATAAAAGGAAGAGGGAAAGGGTGTGGGGTGATATAATATACCATTAGAATCATAATATTACAGGATATGTATAATAATGGAGTTAGAAGACAATTTGGATGAAGATAGTTCGGGAGATATCAAGAAAATACTTGAACTTGAAAGGGAAATTAAAGGAGAAGAGGGAGAGAAATTACCTTTAGAATCCTCCTCTTGAGAACCTCCTTAAGGGCCTAATCTTGGTCTTTTCATGAGACCAGAAGCTCTTGGACGTGGGGGAGGGGATATGGATGGTTTTTGGGAAGAGCTTAGAGAAGTCTTGGAGCTTGAGAGGTGTGAGTAAAAGAGGGAGTGAAGGGTGGCTTTTATAGTGGAGGGGAGAGGGGTTTCCTTAATATAAAATTGATTAGTTTATTAATTTCACCTAAGACAAGGAATAGTGAGTCTTGGATGACCAAGAATAGTAAATAAAGCATGTGAGTTCAGGATTTGGGTGCTTACATCACTTGTGATGTCAGTAATAGTGGGTTTTAATTAAAATGTATTTATATGGTAAATTAATATATTCTACTATTCACCAAAAATTCAAGTTTCGCAGAAAAATCCCAAAAATTTACCCCAACCATTTTTCGACGTGTAGAATCCAAAAATGAATTACATTTTTCAAAAATAATTTTCTAAATATTATTAATTTAATATTTAATTAAAATCATAATTTTCTAAAAAAAAGTTTTTAAAATTAAAATTGATTTTGTTGTTCTTTCAAAAATTATGTAGGTTCTTATCTAAAAACTATTAGACATTGATTCAATACTTTATGAATAAATTTCAAGGGAATAAATATTATTTTAAATTAATTAATTTATTATTTATTTATGACTTAAAAATTACCAAAACGTTTACTAAGGTCAAATTGTCACTTTCTAAGATGTCTAAATTTTATTTTATTATTCATGGGTAATGTTACTATTATTTACTATTCATAAGGGTCATATTACTATTCATAAGGGTAGGTTACTATTCATAAGGGTAGGTTACTATTCATAAGAGTAGGTTACTATTCACCAAAAAATTATTTTTGTTTCATTAGACTCCAAATACTATCTTGAACACAACCGTGTATGTCGGATTTTTAAAATTCCAAACATAGGGGTGACAAAATTATGTTTAAAGGTCACTTATCACTTAGTAGTTCATTATTTTGTGATTTATGACATAAATATAAGTAGGGAGTTTTCCATTGAAATACTTTGGGTTGTTACAAGCAGACATTAGGCTACTCACATTTGTTGATCCCATGTAATGTGAAGTAATATAAACAAGTGTTTTACTAAGAAAAGGATGAATGTTGGTCCATGGACATACTAAACTATTCATCCTTCATTAGAATGTTACACATATATGACTATTCATCTGATCATCCCAACGTGAGTCATGTAACCATCACCAGATGCCATCATCAAGCTCTTTATTCTAGCTTTACATATGGTTATTTATCTAACATGATAATTATGCTAAATTTTTTAGGCTATTAGAAACACTTATATAGATAAGGTATTATTCTTAGTGAACCATACACAATGTCTATTCATTTCATGACCTGGAGACTTTATGAAGGAATATATTTTATTTTTATCAGTATTACATGATAGGAAAAATAATAACCTATGTGAATATATTTCAAACATATAGATCTTTGGGAATAAAAAATTATTAATTGGAATGAAAGTTTTATAAGAGACAAGTAGGTGAATTCATGGGTATAATGTTGTTGAACTATTCATAAAAATACCAACAATATAATATTTTAGATTTCTTCTATCGAATGAGACTGAAAATGATCTCATTTTCTAGATATAAATAGAGAACCACAAAACCATTGTTTTATTAATAGTAGATCTTAGTGATTAATTCACACAAAGTAAAAGTGTTTCATGAGCTAGTTCTTGATTAATATACTATTACTATGTTAAATTAAGAATCAATGAATATGATACATTCAATTGTCCCATCTTATGTGTAAAGAAATATTGTGAGGATATGTAATGTTATACTGGTTATCATATAGAGTATTTTCACATTCACGAAGATTAATTAAGAATGGAATCAACGCATGATACCCATATGTGGAGTGGATTAAGAGTGATTATAATTATGGGGTTTTAATTAAGACAACATCCACCATTATGCAAAGGGACATTGACATTGAAATTGGATAGTATAGTATGAGGCATGAGGAAAATCATGTTCATAATTAAATACATGAATACATGTATGAATAATCATTTGAAAAAAAATGAGAATTCTTATATGGAAAAAATAAAAAATAAATATTGAAATTTTATGTTCTCGGAATTATAACATTAATAAGACCTAAGAAATTTTTTATTCATTCAATAAGTTCCCCTGTTGATATTGAATTAAGAAACCAATATGAGTGTGCATTTAATTGTTAGTGTTTACTATTTAATAATATAATTCATGCAGAAATTGGGTGAATTTTTCTCACACATCAATGTGATATTAAAACTTCATCCCCAAATGGAAGAATTACCATATATGTTTCAAACTAAGCCTACTAATCACACACTGTTGAGCATACATATTTGATCAAGACAAACAAGATGTAGAGGTACATGAATAGTTGTACATGAGTTGGTCAGGTCATACAAGATTATAGTTTAAGATCATGAAATCATCCTATAGTGGATCAAGTAATGAGGAGTAGAAGAGTGTGTAATTATATAAAAAATATTCTTGTGTGGACTTATGAGTAAAAAGATTGTGTAGATTTTGGTAACACTATGTTAAGTAGTATAAAGATAAAAATGTAAGTATAATGAGATTAATGGATTTTCTAGAATCTTGTAACACATTGTATAATAGTAAAAATATCTCCATGTGTGGAATTAGGAATTAATATGCATAGTGGTGCTATATCAACCATTTTAATTTATTATAAGATTATATTAGAGAATAAAATGTTGGGGAGTCTAACCAACACAGAAAATTGATGGTAATTATATTGAAACATTTATATAAATGTGTTATGTTACATTGATTTAAACCATAGTTCAAGGAAAGGATGCGAAGAATAAGAAGTGATGAATGATGATTTAATTAACCATATAAGTTAAATTGAGAAGGATCATTTTTTAAAAGAAAAGAAGTCATTGTATCACCCACTCCCCCACTATGTGATATCAGACTAATTCAGGATGTACAGTTTGTGGATCCTCTATGATATTATAAATATTCACATGGTTATGTTTTAGAATAATAATAAATTTAAATATAATATATTGTATATTAAAATCATATACAAAGAATGTCAAAAATTCTGTAATGGTTTCTTTAAAAATCTAATTATTATTTGGTATTGTTTATGTTTATGTTTTTGTTGGTGGAATGGTATGATGTATCTATCATTAACCCAATATAAGTTCATGTCATCCAATTATTTTAGGAAGTGAAATTTTTTACTTTCCTTATTTTTATCACTATTCTGAATAGTGAAAATAAATTTTCTATGGAAACCCAACTGTGTTTTTATATCAGTTCGGAATATTTTTTTTCAATTCCCATGTTTTGGTTAAAATATTTTAAAAAATGTTTTTATTATTCTCTAATGATTTATTAAAGTCATTTTCCCCAATGAATAACTTTTTATAAAATTATTTTAAAGGAATCATGTTTTTGTTTTTGGACGGGGGTTATTTTTACCAAAGTGTTCAACCGAGTCATTTTTTAATGTAGAGACTACAGACATTTTCTCATATCATTAATGCTACAGTTTAACTTCAAGATTTATTTATATGATTATATTTTTCATTCAAAATAATATTTTATTATTCATATTTTGAAAAAATTTACATTTTAATTAATGATTTTGAAAAAAAAGGGAATTTTGTATAAGAAAACATTGATCATTATTTTAATAGTGATTTCATCTATATCACCATCCTTTGATGAATCATATTTATTATAGGGGATATACTTATATGGTATAACCCAACGTATTTATATGGATGGATTATGATGGTTTTGACTGGGAAAGTATTAAAAAAATTTATTTTAGTTATTTCAATATGGTTAGTTTTAAATTATTATGGCATGTTGATTATGTTATATTGTTTATTTATCTAATGAATATATAAGGACTTATGATGTTATGGATGTGGATCAAAATTATATATCCCCTTGAGTAATTTTTCTCTATCATGAGAAAATATTTGTTTGAGTATTTGGATAAGGCCCTTCATACATATGTTATATTCCTTTGTATAAGGATTAAAATTAATCTTTAGGATGCCCAGTAGTATGTATTCCATAATTATAAAATCAGTTATTGATTTCCAAGTGATTATTCATATAATAATTTCATCCATGAATATGTTTCAATCAAATGTGATTATTTATTTAGAATTATTTGATCACCATTTATTACATAAATATTATTAATGTTCTATTTATATTATGATACCTCTCACAATACATTTTCTCTTACTAATCATCTAAGCTCACCCTTAAGATTCATTTCCTTTTTCTCAGATTCTCAGAAGTGTAAAATGATGAATTTGAAAGGATTTGTAATAGGTAATGATAATGTTTTCAAAGAAAATACTACGTTTTATTTTATGTTTTCAAATGTTATTTAATATTGAATTATATATTTAGTTTTTCAATACTACTAAACTATTCAATATATTTATATGTAACTATATGATGTCAGTGACAAATTAAATGAGTTAACCACTGGATTAATGATACTAGGGTTGGGGTTGTTACATGAGCGACACTATTATTTTCCAACAAATGGTAGGGTAATAAGTTATGTAATATGTTATTATTAAATAATAATAATTTCACTAATACTATATATATATATATTCATTTGTTCCATATTTTTAACCAGCCATATAATCTAGTGATGAAAAGTTACACACATCCATTTATGGAGGAGGTAGTCCAAATGTATTTTTGAGTAATTTTTTTCATTTTATATAGGGTCAAAAAGGTGATAAAAAATAATTTTATAATGAATGTAATTAAATATAATTGTGGAATATTAAAATTTTATTTCTTTAGCTGGATTAAAAAATATTTGATTGAGGTTTGAGAAATAAAAAATATTTTTCACTTTGTTAAGAATTATATATTTTATTTAGAAAAAATCACTTCGATTAGACCATAATCCTTTATTGTTTACTCTCTTTGTTATAAAAAAACTGTAATATATGGTGATTTGTGTTGTGAAATAATTAGACCATGTATTTTCTATGATAGTGTTCATATGTGTGTGAATATGTGGGGAGAGGAGGTGGTACTCTTTTACATAAGGGTAGTGAAATTTTCTAAATACTTAAAACATTTAAATATATTATATGTCTTCCTTAATGTAATGTGCGAAAAAATTGATAAATTGATAATCCAATATATTTAACGGTTGATATCCACTCAACCACACAAATTATTCCAGTATTTAGTGATAGTTTATGCCATATATTTTGGTTTTACCCAATGTTAACACTTTTAACAATTACTTGGTTTATACAGTTTTACAATGGTAACTATTAATTAAAAAAAAATATAAAACATTAAAAAAATTTATCCTAAAGAATTCAAATATGATATATATCTTTTTTGGAATAGATTTATACAAGTGGTAGAAATTATTTAAAAAAATACATACAATAACAAAAATAGTTTTTAGAAAAAATCCCTTTTAAGATTTTAATTTATTTTTTACAAAAGTAAAACATATTATTGATCCATAAGTTGGTACTTGAATTATTAATAGTCAAATGTATATATGTTAACAACATAATCAATCTAAAATGGAAAAATAAATTTGAAGTACATATAATGAAATGAAAATTTTAATAATTTTTTTTTATTATTTCACTATACTCCCATAAATAAATATTTTGAAAAAAATATAAAAAATTAACCTTAACTTATATTTGAACTTATGAATCCAAAAATGAATTAAATTTTATCAGATTAAAATTATACTTTTAACTTTAACATAAAAATTAAACAATTTAAATCATGGAAAAATCATTTATTAAACTAATATTATTCCTTTTTCAGTTGAATATTTATTTTTACCTTATTTATTAAACAATGATGAATATTAATCTATATAATGGATATATATATATATATTTTATGATTCAATTATTTCTAGGATTATGTTTTTTCATAAAAAATTTCTTATAGATCATAGTTTCAAGATTCTGGTAAGAGGAATTATAGAATTTTATGGTTCAGAAATCATAAATGTTATTGGGATGGTTCATCTTGTGAATAAGAATACTAATATTGGATATAATGACTCAATGAAGTGGGAAAATTTAAAAATATACATGTACCATTAATATGTATTATTTCATGATAATAACTCATGATACAATATATATGGAGCTTGTGAAACCATCGGGGCCTTGGGTGATTTAATGATTGAGTCATTTAACATAAACAAAAATGTCTTCCTCCACCATGTTGGATTTTAAAATATCATTACCATAATACATCAATGAAATTTGAATTTTATCAAAAAAAATTACCATCTTATTTTTAAAACAAGTGAACCTATCTTAGTCTATAGTATAAACAAGCTAAGGGATCTATGATGTGAGGTGCTTTATGCTGTCCAACTATCTTAATGTCACTATTGATGGATATATATTCATATTGTAAGTTAATATTACTACTGAAATTATAGTACCTTATGAAAGAATGAACATATAGTGTTTCCCTATATCATTAATCTATCTATTTAATTTGGGTATTATCTAAGACTTCCCTCTATTTATTGATCAATATTTAATAAAATTTTCTACGTTTACTTGATAAAAAAATAAAAATATCATCATAAAACCTTTCAATACGTATTATATTAGAAGTTTTAATAGAGTCTTGAAATTATTCCAAATATAAACTTGGGGATAATTCAATATTCACTTATTATAAAATGTTTCCCTTCAATTTTTATAGTATAATTTAGAACATAACCCATGCATTTCTTTATGTTGGAGCATTTCATGAGTTAAATACTAGTGATTTTAATGATTTAGAATCCACCCATCCTTTTTATGAATAGAAAGATATAAATATGAACCAAATAACCTTTGATATCAAGAATCATTTAAGAGTGACTGAAAATGGGATGATCTATATGGGAGTTAGTCATGGGTGAGAACTATGTAATTATCTGTAACATAGGAAAACATGTCATACCAAATCTATATTTTTCTACATTATATATATATATATTTTTTCAATATTTGGGTCTAACGCCATTGATTTACAGGTTCATAAGAAATCTTTTGTCTTGGAATTCAAATAAGAAATCAATATCATTACATAAGAAAAATCCCCATTTTATGTTAGAGCATTTCATGAATGGTATTTAAGTAACCATATAAACATTAATATGGTGGTAAAAATATTTAATTAAATTAGAATAAATTATATTATTTCAAAAGATCCAAATATTAGCATTAAATGGGATTTTATTCATGTGGTTATCCGTATTCCTCAAGAAATAAAATTTCGGGATAAATCGTGCCTTTTGTTTTTGTTCCAAAATAATAAGAAACAAAATGCATTTTTCCCTGATAAATTTTGAATATGAGAAATATTTTTCAAGGAAACTTGATATATGATTTTATTAGACATATATCATAGTTTAATATATATTTTATATGGTGCGACATAGATCCAACCAAGACATATCATATTCTATTGGGCAGAGTATATCATAAGGTATGAAATAAGGATTTCATGCCCCCACCTTTAGTATATTTTATTGAATTATTAGTTTATTTTAAAAGGAATAATGATTTATTTTGTACAATACAAATTTAAATCTACTATCGATCCAGGTGTTAGAAGGTTAAAGGGTTTGTTTTTTAATCCAAAAACCACAAGAGCTATCATTGAAAATAGTTGTTTTATTTAATCAAGTACATGGGATATTGAATTAATTTATGGATATAAAGAGTTATATCTATATGAATTTACTCAAAAAAATGAGTGATGAGAATAAATTTTAATGAGTATCTATAATAGTTTTATATATGGTTCTTCTCTATGATATTATTCTTTATTGATCCTTCTTATGATCTTACTAATTTTCTATTTCCCTTTGTTGTGATATCCTCATTCAAATACTAATCAAAATGCATGTATATAATGGAAGTTAAGAGAATCTACACTAGATTTTTGAGTGATTCATTTTAACCCGTGGATACACAATGGTGGGAGATGTTTATTGTATGTCTCTTAATGATCTTCATCAAGAACATTGATAGAAGAAAAAACGATAGCTTTAATCAAAGATAGTTATAAATGTGTTCATTATATTAGAGAAATATGGTTCTTGTTCATTGATGGATGATCCTAGTTTTAGGTGTAACGCCCCGACCCCAGTTACCGAGAGTCGGTGCATTTTTTTAATTAATTTCCATGACTACAAGGAATCAAGTCCCGAAGGACTGATCAGTTTAGCAGTCTTGGAAAATAGATTACATACATTAACATTACATTACAATTTCAAACATAAAACACAATGTAAATAGTTCTTTGAGAAGGCCATTATTCTCTTTAGCTTAACCCTGCATATCAAATCACAATACACTTCTTGGAATCCTGGGAAAAATAAAACATAGAAAGGGGTGAGATAAAACGCTCAGTAAGGGTAAGCAATACAACAAAATATGACATAAATATTATGCATGGTGAATAATTGAAACCACATTCCTTTACCAATAATAAAAATGAATACTTTTATAGTAATAATACGAGTTGAGTAAATAATTCCATAATAAAACAAAATCATGGGTATTCTACTAGTCGAATAACCACATGAACCATCAATATTATTTCCATAATGATGGAATGTATAATGCCAGATATTCTAAAACATTTTTTGAGGGCCTCAGCCAAGACATCTAAAAGGATTAAGGCCTCTTCCAAAACCATAAATCAAATTGGTAAAGGGCCTCAGCCAATTCCACATATAGTTGTCTCATGAGACCTACCGACGCATCTAGGAGCTATAGCGGGCTCCACCCGTCACTTACTATGTCCAATACATTTCTCAAATGAAAAGGATGAAAATTAACATAAAAATTCGTATAAGGACTAGGATACGAAATGTCAATACTTTAACCATAAACCATGAATGGTATAAAAAAAACACATCCATAGTCAAACATATCACAAAACCTTCAACACAATATGGAAGATTTGTATCATGATAAATCAACTTCAAAACAAGTTTAAAATCCATTAAAGGATTTTGAAGTTGATGAAAATAATTTTTAAAACTCTTTGAGAGAAATACCCCTTTTTAATGAAAACATTAAAAAGTCACACAATTCGGAAAATAATTCATTTAAAGAAATTCTTGAATCAAAATTTCCCATACCACTTTGAAATTTTTGAAAGGAATTAACATTTTAAAAACATTCATGTTCATATAAATAAATCCTTAAAAAGAATTTTGAAGACATGGACATTAATGAGAATAATTTAGAAGGATAAATATTTAAAATGTTTGAAATGATGTTTTAGTAAAAGTCGCTTAAAATAATCCATTTTAAATCTCTTTCATAAAACATGGACATGGATAATAAATATTTCCCAGTAGATACTTATGTAAAACCAACCTCAGATAATAAAGAGATTGTGAAATTAACCCTTACCAATTTGGTAACTTACGAAACATACAACCCATGAAAGAGGTATCATACAATGAATATGTAAATACACATAAATTAAAGTGTATTAAAAAAAGAATATAATTATGTATAATATATACACCACACACAAGGTAATAGTGGCAATATGCCATGAATCTCACGGAAATAAGAAGTGAGATGAAAACCCCTTACCTTGTACTTTTCCTTTGTAGAGGGTAGGGTTATATCCTATATAATGGTTAAATTATTGTTATTAAATTATACAAGAATAATATACATTAATATTATATCATATATGATCTTTTAACATTTCTTTGTTAATAATATCTTAGTATTATCGTTGATTCGGGTGTTAACTTACTCGTTTTATTTTATATTTTTTTAAATAAGCCATGTTTGTTAAGGATATGTTATATATTATACATATAAAGAATGATATCAAGTCCTTAAAAATTATTTTTAATCATAAAATGAGAATTATACTTGAATGGATACGATGGGGAATGAATCTCATCGCATTCGTGGAGACGGTAGTCCGTACATACGCACGAACGCTACTTCCATTTCATTTTTCATTTTAAAAGGAATGGAAACAAAATAATACATAAGTATATTATTATTAAAGTATAATATAATATCTTATATTATTTAATTATGTTCATTAAGACCATCCTTTATATGTTCTATGTATGGTAAAAATGAGTCATATCACTTTGAGGGGGCGGTAGTCCACACTTCCTCAAATGAAATTATCGTATATATATAAAAATGAAATGAATAATGCTATGACATAAAATGTAATTACAGAAGCTTATATATAAAATAAATATCAATAATATCATATTTAATTATAGTTCTATCGTAATGTCCATCATGAGAGGTGGTAGGAGATAATTGAACAATCATCATTTTGGGAGGCGTTTGGTTTCCATCCACAGAAACATTATGTTCTTCACCCATTAGATAGAGGTGTGTGTAATTGTAGTTCGAATACATATCATAACAATATCCTAGTATATTTAGGATACTGGTTTTGTAAAAAAAGAAAAGAATTAGAAGATTTTAGGGGTTGGATAAGTAAAATAAAATAAAAGAAGCTAAGAGAAATCATTACCTTTAATTGGTGTAACTCCATTTGGTTTGAACCAAAAAAGGACTCTTGAAGTGCCTTCTGCCAAAGGTGAGGCTTCTAGGAGGAGGAGAGGGATTTATAGAGATTAATTGGGTAGTGTTTGGACGAGACAAAAGTCTTGAGAGGTGTGAGGAATTGGTTATAAGTGGTGTCCTTTTATAAGGGGGAGGTGGGTCTCTTTAGAAAAAACTTAAAGTATAAATGTATAATAAATTCATATTCAGTTTCTAATTGCTCAAAAGTGGATTATTCAAATTCTAAGGTGGGTATGGATCTAAATCCTTTCAACAAATAGATTTTAGATAGGTTTGTGTCATTATATTAACCTTGTCTTTTTGTTTTAACTCTTGGTTAATTAGTTTGACACTTACCATGTCACTTTGTATTTTTATATTATATAGTTAATAAACATACTATATACCTCCAAGCGACCCCCAAGTGGTCCATTAATGAAACAAATATCATGATACAGGTCCTTTGGACGAACATTAGATTTTTAGGAATTTAATATCAATTAATAATATAATATTTGTTTTAAAAATCTTTTATATCAATTTTGACACTATTTGGTATTTTGTTTTTGTGAAAGTCATCACAACTTGATTACTTTGAAAAAGATGCATTGATAAATCCCTAACATGTCATAGTCACCTATAAAATTCGTGGATGTCATAAAAACATTGAAATTTTATTTATTTTAATATTTATATTACCATTTATTTGATTCTTTCATTAATAAGGTAATTACTGCATCATCATTGTGTCATAAATAAATTTAATTATTTAATGTCTAAAAATTATAATTAAAATACAATTATCTAGGAAATATTTATATATTTCTAATTAATATTTATAATCGAATTTATCTTATGTATAACCCTATATTAAAAAAATTTTAGTTATTAAACTTTGATTTTAACCCTTTTAACTCTTCATTGAATTAAATAATAATAAATGTCCTAATCTAACCCCAGTGGACCTAAAGGGACATATTTTATTCCTAAAGTTTTATTTGGTCTAATTAAACTTATCAAATAGAATTAGGACATTTGTTAGGGTAATAATAATATCATTTTCACCCTTAATTACCCTATTTACTTTTTACCGAGGTAAATAAAAGTAAAAAGTTACGATTCAAAAAAAATTATTTTTATCTTATTGAACCAAATTTTACTCCTTGATATTAACCACGTCTCTCAGAGTTTTTAAATTCCACTCACAGAAGCGGTAAAATTATGTTTTATGTGAATTTACAAATTCTCCTAGAAGGTGTGTAAAAGACGGTGAAAAAGTTCAATTTTTTTATATATCTAAAATTATTACAAACTGCCTCCAATGAATTAAATTGAATTTATATTGGTGTTTTGTATCTATTTTGATCTAAAATAAATTTAAATAATTTAAATAAATTTTTAAATAAAAATCCGATTTTAAACAGTAACTCGTTGTTTTTCACTATTCATAAAAAATTGAATGTTTTCAGAAAATACCAAAAATTTACCCTAAGCTAATTTTGATATTCTGAATTCAATAATGAAGTCTATATTACCAAATTAAAAACATAGAAGTTTCATTTATTAATTTAAAATTAATTCCCATTGTTAAACCAAAAAGTGTGTTTTTAAGAAACAATAACTATCAAAAGATTGACACTTGTTTATGTTCGGTTTAAATGTGAAATTATGTCCAATGACGAACATTGGATTAAATGGTAAAAATATATTCAAAATATAATTTAAAACCACTAAAATTAATAATTTATCACTATTAATTATTTTGATTAAAATGTTGTTTTTAATAAAAATTTAGTAATTTTCACTATTCATCAAAATATGAATGTTATCCGAAAAGTACCAAAATTTCACCCTAGGCTAATTTTGATATTCTTAATCCAAAAATGAAGTCCATTTTGAGAGATAAAATTTATAAAATTTCAAAAAGTGGGTATTTCTATTCATAACAGCTACTTTGATTGGTCGTGGTGTGTGTTAGAACTCGAAGTTGTGTACAACACACGCTACTTTATTATTCAAAGAGAAGAATACCGTGAACGGTTTGGAACCGTTGGTATAGGCCTCCAAACCGTTGGTATAGCCTATACCAACGGTTTGGAGAACCGTAGCCAAGTAAGCCGTTGGGATAGGTCTATACCAACGGTTTTCCAAAAACCGTTGGTATAGACCTATGCCAACGGTTTTGGAAACCGTTGTTATAGGTAATATGAAATCTATACCAACGGTAATGGAACCGTTGGTATAGGTAATGTGAAATCTATACCAACGGTAATGGAACCGTTGGTATATAAATTCCAAAAATAAAACATCCGCTGGGATTTGATCCCTGGACCCCTCGTTTATAATCGAATGACTTAACCACTAAGCTAACATCAATTTTGTAAACATAATTTCATAAATATATATATATGTATTATCATAATTATTTAAAATATTGATTTATATAATGTTCTCGGTTAGTAGATCTGGAAAAAAATTGAAGAACCTATCCCAACGGTTTTCAAAACCGTTGGGAAAGGGCTATCCCAACGGTTTTCAAAACCGTTGGGATAGGTTAGGGTGGGTTGAATTTATTTAGGCCGAAGGTTGAAATTTTGGGTGTTTTTTCCCAACGGTTTTGGTAAACCGTTGGGAAAGAGGCTCAAAACACACCCTTTCCCAACAGTTTTGGTGAACCGCTGGGAAAGGTCACTATTTCCCAATGGTTTTGGTGAACTGTTGGGAAAGAGGCTCAAAACACAGCCTTTCCCAACGGTTTAGCATAAACCATTGGGAAAGAGTGACCCTTTCCCAACGGTTTGGAAAACTGTTGGGAAAGGTGGGGAAATCTATGGCTTTCCCAACGGTTTTGGTGAACTGTTGGGAAATGGTAGCTAGACCAACGGTTTTTACAAACCATTGGTATAGAAGTGTTGGGAAAGATCATCTTTACAGTAGTTCCTCAATCAATAAATTTCATCCTCGCAATTTTTTCTTGGTATTGGAGACTTGGGGTTGACGTTTCAAAATATCTTAGTTGATATCCCACATCGAAAAATGAATTAATGAGGCCTCTATTTAAAATAAAGAGTGGTAAGTATGAAGATTACCGAAAATAAAACATACTAGGGTTCCATGTAAGAAAATATGCTTATAGTAGAGAAATATAACCATCAATATCTGATGGAGAGTGGTAGAGAATATGGCTATGAAAATGCCAATAATCCCAAAGCCATAAATTAGTGATGATCTACAGTACCATATAGGACAACATTTTTGTTCTAAGTTCTATTTCTTAATATTGAGGAATTTATTTATGAGATTGGATAAGATCAGAAGGAGATATACTTAATTTATAATTAGAGTTTTATCCATTAATAAATTTCTACCACAAACTCATCTTTCACCCCAAAACATAATACAACTCAAAAATACTCTATTTATCATAATCGTATAGGGTTCCAAATATAATGAATTAATAATTCACATATCATACCATTTATGAAAAGAAACTACATTATACCATCCAGGAACTTCATGTAGTACAATGGTAGGCGATAAATCCCAATTTCACTATGGTTGTGGGTTCGATTCCTGCAGCTTTGTCCGACACGACGGGTCATCACACGGTCTGCGTGTTGTCCTTTTATAAAACTCCAAAAATAACCTTTCAAACATAATCCCTTCCAACCTTTATACTTATCCAAATTACTACTGTAAACTCTCAGTCCAAAATTTATATAAAAGGTAAACATAATGTAGATCCTTTTTACCCCATAATAGCATTGAATACGTTCATCATGTATTCTTTTAAAACACTGAAACATCCTGAATTACCATAAAACCTTATTGATTACATTCATGCTCCCTTATTCCATATAGAATACTTGATATACTTCATCCATCCAAAAATGATGTAAAATCCAACAATGATGGAATATACAGATATTTTATCAGTTTCAAGGCAGTCAAGAACATCGAATATAATTTACCCAATTCAAAAATATCCTATTCCAAAATTAGTACCTCAATATTAAGACCATATTAAGGTTTATCTTTCCTTCAACCATGTAATTTCCAAAAAGTTTAACTCTTTGTAGAGTAACTTTTCTTAGTACCATAAAATCTCAAATCCTCAATGAAATAGTACTTTAGTATAATCCTTATTT
The DNA here is from genome assembly GCA_963277665.1 of Viscum album. Lineage (NCBI taxonomy): Eukaryota > Viridiplantae > Streptophyta > Magnoliopsida > Santalales > Viscaceae > Viscum > Viscum album. The sequence continues at coordinate 925,130,350 of OY728145.1, read as the reverse complement.
ATTTCCAGTACATCATTGATACAACACTTGAATGAAATAATTCCAAAATGTCAACATAAGAATGCTGGTCATTCCTATTCATCTGTGGTAGTATCATAACTTGACTATTATCCAATAGAATCATTTGCGGCATAGTCTGATAACTGGGACATTGGTTAGCGTAGTGTCCAAACTCCTTACAGATGAAGCATTGTACATTTGAAACCTTTTTCATACCCTTGAAGTCACGTACTTGGGGTCCTTTTTCCCCACTCTTATAACATACCCCCATCCCCTTTAAGAATTTTCCAAGGTGATTCTTTCCACAGTTATCACATATGGGAAAATCCTTTTTTACCTTATTCCCTTTATCTATCCTTCTCTCTACCATACTTTCCTTCTCTGGCTTCCCTTCAAATCCATAAGACTCTGAGAATTCTTTAATTATCTTATCAACACATGATACTATTTCTTCATATGATGATAATACGTGGGAGACTACTTCCCTTCTATATTCTGGCTTAAGACAATGAAATATATGATCTTTCTTACTCTTTGGATCATGCGTATTGCTGGAGTTCTCATTCCTTCTAATGGGCACCATTTCTAAACAATGGAATACACTAGATTAGTTTATAGATTGAAATACCTAATCCCAAACTTGTAAAAAACATAATATAAATTAAACAGTTTGTGGATATAATCCATAATCATAAAAGGGTCTTTTTTGAGGAAGTATATATACATAAACCATTCATAATGGTTTGTAAAGAAAATGATAATTATCCTTAGCATATCCCCCGGGAGTGTCGTAACTAAGAGTGCAGAAAGACCCGTTGTCGTGCACCAGTTCCCATTCAAGTCTAGCTCAAAGAGATGTTTTCGGGTTTTACCCCTAGGTACATCTATGCCAGAGCCGCCTATACCTGCTCGTATCTAGACAGGGATGTATTGCTGGGAAAACCCACAAAATATCTACAATATCAAAATTCTAGGACGTTCTTCTCTAATAATCTTAAAATTCTATCTTAGGGATATGTGCTCTAATCAGAGTTTATCTAAATCTAGCTTCCAAGGTTATTTCTAAACTTCATCTGATACTAACTGTAATGCCCTGACCCCACTTACCCAGATTCGGTGCATTATTTTAATACATTGGCATGATTACAAGGAATCGAGTCCCGAAGGACCGATCGATTTAGCAGTCTTGGAAAATAGATTACATACATTAACATTAGATTAAAATTTCAAACATAAAACACAGAAAAAAATAGTTATTTGAGAACACCATTATTCCCTTTAGTTTAACCCTGCATATCAAATCATAATACCCTTCTTGGAATCATGGGAATAATAAAACATAGAAAGGGGTGAGCTCAAACACTCAGTAAGGGTAAGAAATACAGCGGTTAATTGACATAAATATTAAGCATGGTGAATAATTGAAACCACATGCCTTTACCAATAATAAACATGAATACTTTTATGGCAAGAATAGGAGTTCAGTAAATAATGCCATAATAAAACATAATCATGGGTATTCTACTAGTCGAATAACCACATGAACCATCAATATTATTTCCATAATAAGGGAATGTATAATGCCAGAGATTCTAAAACATTTTTTCAAGGCCTCGACCAAGACGTCTAAAATTATTAAGGCCTCGGCCAAAACCATAAACCAAATTGGGAAAGGGCCTCAGCCAATTCCACGTCTAGTTGTCTCATCAGACCTACCGATGCATCGAGGAGCTATAGTGGGCTCCACCCGTCACTTACTATGTTCAATACATTCCTCATATGAAATGGATGAAACTTAATATAATCATTCATATAAGAACTAGGATACGAAATATCAATACCTTAACCATAAACCATGAATGGTATAAAAATAACACATCCACAGTCAAACATATTACAAAACCTTCAACACAATATGGAAGATTTGAATCATGATAAATCAACTTCTAAACAAGTTTAAAATCCATTAAAGGATTTTGACGTTGATGAAAATAATTTGTAAAAATCTTTGAGATAAATACCCATTTTTCATGAAAACATTTAAAAGTCACACAATTTGAAAAAGAATTCATTTAAAGAAATTTTTGAATCCAGGTGTCCCTTACCACTTTGAAACTTTTTAAAGGAATTAACATTTTAAAAACATTCATGTTCATATAAATAAATCATTAAAAACCATTTTGAAGACATGGACATTAATGAAAAAGATTTAGAAGGATAAATATTTAAACCATTTGAAATGATGTTTTAGTAAAAGTCCCTTAAAATAATCCCTTTGAAAACTCTTTCATAAAACATGGACATGGATAATAAATATGTCCCAGTAGAAACTTACGTAAAAACAACCTTGGATAATAACAAGATTGTGAAATTAACCCTTACCAATTTGGTATCTTATGAAACATACAACCCATGAAAGAGGTATCATACAATGAATATGTAAATACACATAAATTAAAGTGTATTACACAAATAATATAATTATGGGCAGTACATACACCATACAAAATGTAATAGTGGAAATATGGCATGAATCTCACGGGAATAAGAAGTGAGATGAAAACCCCTTACCTTATACATTTCCTTTATTGAGGGTAGGGTAATATCTTTTATAATTGTTAAATTATTGTTATTAAATTATACAACAATAATATACATTAATATGATATCATATATGATCTTTTAACATTTCTTTGTTAATAATATCTTAGTATTATCATCGTTTTGGGTGTTAACTTACTCGTTTTATTTTATATGTTTTGTTACGTAAGCCATGTTTGTTATGAATAGGTTGTATCTTATACATATACAGAATGATATCAAGTCCCTAAACATTATTTTTAATCATAAAATGAGAATTATACTTGAATGGATATGATGAAGAATGAATCTCATCGCGTTCGTGGAGACGGTAGTCCGTACGTATGCACGAACGCTACTTCCATTTCATTTTTCATTTTAAAAGAAATCCAAACCAAATAATACATAGGTATATTATTATTAGAGTATAATATAATATCTTATATGTGTTACATATGTTCATTAATACCATCCTTTATATGTTCCATGTATGGTATAAACGAGTCATATCACTTTGAGGGGGCGGTAGTCTGCACTTCCTCAAATGAAATTATCGTATATATATATATATATACCATGAAACGAATAATGATATGACATAAAATGGAATTTTAGAAGATTATATATAAAATAAATATCATAAATATAATATTTAATTATAGTTTCATCATAATGGCCATCATGAGAGCTGGTAAGAGATAATTGAACAATCATCATTTCGTGAGGCGTTTGGTTGCCATCCACAGAAACATTATGTTCTTCACCAATTAGATGGAGATGTGTGTAAGTGTAGTTCTAATATTTCTCATAACAATATCCTAGTATATTTATGATACTGATTTTTTTACAAAATAAAATAATGAGAATAATTTAGGGGTTGGAGAAGTAAAATAAAAGAAAAGAAGATAAGAGAAATCGTTACCTTTAATTGGGGTAACACCCTTTGGTTTGAACCAAAAAGGACTCTTGAAGTGCCTTATGCATAAGGTGAGGATTATAGAATGAGGAGAGGGATGTAGGGAGCATAATTGGGTAGATTTTGGACGAGCCAAAAGTCTTGAGAGGTGTGAGGAATTGGTTATAAGTGGTGTCCTTTTATAAGGGGGGGAGGGGCTCTTTAGGAAAAACATAAAGTATTAATTTATAATAAATTCATATTCGGTTTATAATTGCTCAAAAGTGTATTTTTCAATGCCTAAGGCGGGGATGGGTCGAACTCCTTTCAACCAATAGATTTTAGATAGGTTTGGGGCATTATATTCACCTTATCTTTTAGTTTTAACTCTTGGTTAATTAGTTTGACACTTACCATGTCACTTTGTATTTTTATATTATATAGTTAATAAACTTACTATATACCTCCAAGAGACCCCAATTGTTCCATTAATGATAGACCTATCATGATACAGGTCCTTTGGCAGAACCTTATATATTTAAGAATTTAATATCAATTAATAAAATAATATTTGTTTAAAAAACTCTTTTATGTTAATTTTGACACTATTTGGTATTTTGTTGTGAAAGTCATCACAACTTGATTACTTCGAACAAGATACATTAAATCATCCATATCAAGTCATAGTAACCTAGAAAGTTCGTGTATGTCATAAAAACTTTGAAATTATTTCTATTTAAATATTTATATTACCATTTATTTGATTCTTTCATTTATAAGGTAATTACTGCATCATCATTGTATCATAAATAAATTTAATTATTTAACGTCTAAAAATTATAATTAAAATACCATTATCTAGGAAATCGTTTTAGCTTTATAATGAATATTTATAATCTAATTTATCACATGTATAACCCTATATTAAAAATGTTTTAGTTATTAAACATTGATTTTAACTCTTTTAACTCTTCTATGAATTAAATAATAATAAATGTCGTAATCTAATCCAAGTGGACTTAAAGGGTCATATTTTATTCCTATGTTTTTATTGGTTGAATTAAACTTATCTAATAGAATTAGTACATGTGTTAGGGTAATAATAATATCATTTGTACCCTTAATTATCCAATTTACTTTTTACCGTGGTAAATAAAAGTAAAAAGTTACTATTCACCAAAAAAATTTATCTTATTGAACAAAATTTTACTCCTTGATATTAACCGTGTCTCTCGGATTTTCTAAATTCCCCTCACAGAAGCGGTATAATTAAGTTTTATATGAATTTACAAATTCTCCTCAGAGGTGGGTAAAAGACGGTGAAAGAGATCAATTTTTTTATATATCTAAAATTATTATAAACTACCTCAAATGAATTACATTGAATTTATATAGGTTTTATGTATCTATTTTGACCAAAAATAAATTTAAATAATTTAAATAATAATTTAAATAAAAATCCGGTTTTAAACAGTAACTCAGTGTTTTTCACTATTCATCAAAAATTGAAAATTTTCAGAAAAATACCAAAAACATACCCTAATCTAATTTTGATATTTTGAATTCAATAATGAAGTATATTTTACCAAATTCAAAACATAGAAGTTTCATTTATTAATTTCAAATTAACTCCCATTGTTAAAACAAAAAAGCGTGTTTTTAAGAAACCATAACTATCAAAAGATTGACACTTGTTTATGTCCTGTTTAAATGTGAAATTATGTCCAATGACCAAAATTGGATTAAATGGTAAAAATATATTCTAAATATAATTTAAAACCACTCAAATTCATAATTTATCACTATTAATTATTGTGATTAAAAAGTTGTTTTTAATTAAAATTTAGTAATTTTCACTATTCATCAAAATATGAAAGTTATCTGAAAAGTACCAAAATTTCACCCAAGGATAATTTCGATATTCTAAATCCAAAAATGAAGTCCATTTTGAGACATAAAATTTATAAAATTTCAAAAAGTGGGTATTATTATTCATAAGGGTTACTTTGATTGGTAGTGGTGTGTGTTAGAACTCGAAGTTGCGTACAACACACACTACTGTATTATTCAAGGAGAAGCGTACCATGAAAGATCGGGGTGTTACATTCTCCCCCCCCTTCAATAAATTGCGTCCTAACAATTTGTGCTCTGTATTGGAAACTTGGGGTTGACGTTTCAAAATATCTTAGTTGAAATCCCACATCGAAAAATGAATTAATGAGGCCTCTATTTAAAATAAAGAGTAGTAAGTATGAAGATTACCGAAAATAACACATACTAGGGTTCCATGTAGGAAAATATGGATATGGAAGAGAAATATAACCATTAATATCTGATGGATAGTGGTAGAGAACATGGGTATGAAAAAACCAACAATCCCGAAGCCATAAATTAGTGATGATCTAAGGTACCATCTAGGACAACATTTTTGTTCTAAGTTCCTTTTCTTAATGTTGAGGAATTGTTTTATGAGATTGGATAAGATCAAAAGGATATATACTTACTTTATAATTAGATTATTATCCATTAATAAATTTCTACCACAAACTCATCTTTCACCGCAAAACATACTACAACTCAAAAATAATCTATTTATCCTAATCGTATAGGGTTCTAAATATAATGAATTTACAATTCACATATCAGACCCTGTATGAAAATAAACTACATTATACCATCCAGGATCTTCATGTAGTACAATGGTAAGAGATAAATCCCAATTGCACTATGGTTGTGGGTTCGATTCCTTCAGCTTTGTCTGACACGACAGGTCCTCACATGGTCTGCGTGTTGTCCTTTTTTAAAAATCCAAAAATAACATTTCAAACTTAATCCCTTCGAACCTTTATAATTATCCAAAGTAATTCTGTAAACTCTCAGTAAAAAATTTATATTAAAGGTAAAAATAATGTAGATCCTGTTTAACCCGTAATAGCATGTGAATACCTTCATCATGTATTCTCTTAAAACACTGAAACATCCTGAATTACCATAAAACCTTATTGATTACATTCATGCTCCCTTATTCATTATAGAATACTAGATATACTTCATCCATCCAAAAATGTTGTAAACTCAAACAATGATGGAATATACAAATCTTTAATCAGTTTCAAGGAAGTCAAGAATATCCAATATAATTTACCCAAATCAACCATATCTTATTCCAAAATCAGTACCTCAATATTTGGACCATATTAAGTTTTATCTTTCCTTCAACCATGTAATTTCAAAAATATTTAACTCGTTTTAGATTCACTTTTCTTAGTACCATAAAATATCAAATCCTCAATGAAATAGTACTGCAGTACAATCCTTATTTATTTCGAGTACATCATTGATACACAACTTCAATGAAATAATTCCAAAAATAAAAACATAAGGACCCTAGTCATTCCTCTTCATCTGTGGTAGTATCATAACTTGACTATTATCCAATAGAATCATTTTCTGAATACTCTGATAACTGGGACATCGGTTTGCGTAGTGTCCAAACTCATTGCAGATGGAGCATTGTACATTTGAAACATTTTTCTTACCCTTGAAGTCACGTACTTGGTGTCCTTTTTCTCCACTTTTATAACATAACCCCATTCCCTTCAAAAATTTTCCAAGGTGATTTTTCCACAATTATCACATATGGGAAAATCCTTCTCTACCTTATTCCCTTTATCTGTCCTTCTCTCTACCATGAATTTCTTCTCTAGCTTCCCTTCAAAGCCATAGGACTCCGAGAAATATTTACTTATCTTATCAACACATGATACTATTTATTAATATGATGATAATATATGGGAGATAATTTTACTTCTAAATTCTGGCTTAAGATAATGAAATATATGATCTTTCTTACTCTTTGGATCATGTGTATTGCTGGAGTTCTCATTCCTTCTACTGGGCGCCATTTCTAAACAATGGCATACACTAGATTAGTTTTTATATAGTAATAACTAATCCCAAACTTGTAAAACACTTAAAATAAATTAAACAGTTTGTGGATATAATGCATAATCATAAAAATTTCTTATTTGAGGAATTATATACTTAGAAACCATTCATAATGGTTTGTAAAGAAAATGAGAATTATCCTAAGTATATCCCCCGGGAGTGTCGTAACCAAGAGTGTAGTAAGGACCGTTATCGTGCACCAGTTCCCGTTCGAGTCTAGCTCAAAGTGGTGTTTTCTGATTTTACCCCTAGGTACATCTGTGCCAGAGCCGCCTCTACCTGCTCGTATCCAGACAGGGATGTATTGCTCGGAAAACTCAAAAAATATCTACAATATCAAAATTCTAGGAATTTTTTCTCTACTAATCCTCAAATTCTATCTTAGGGCTATGTGCTCTAATCAGAGTTTATCTAAATCTTGCTTCCAAGGTTATTTGTAAACTTCCTCTGATACCAACTATAATGCCCCGAACCCATTTACCCAGAGTCGGTGCATTATTTTAATACATTGACATGATTACAAGGAATCAATTCCCGAAGGAAAGATTGGTTTAGTTGTCTTGGAAAATAGATTACATACATTAACATTAAATTACAATTTCAAACATAAAACACAGTGTAAATAGTTCATTGAGAACACCATAATTCCCTTTAGCTTAACCCTGCATATCAAATCAGAATACACTTCTCGGAATCATGGAAAAAATAAAACATAGAAAGGGGTGAGCTCAAACACTCAGTAAGGGTAAGCAATACAGCGAAAAATGACATAAATATTAAGCATGGTGAATAATTAAAACCACATGCCTTTAACAATAATAAACATGAATACTTTTATGGAAAGAATATGAGTTGAGTAAATAATGCCATAATAAAACATAATCATGGGTATTCTACTAGTCGGATAACCACATGAACCATCTATATTATTTCCATAATGAGGGAATGTATAATGCCAGACATTCTAAAACATTTTTTCAAGGCCTCGGGCAAGACGTCTAAAATGATTAAGGCCTCGACCAAAACCAAAAAAACATTTGGGAAAGGGCCTCGACCAATTCCACATATAGTTGTCTCATTAGACCTACCGATGCATCGAGGAGCTATAGGGGGCTCCACCCGTCACTTACTATGTTCAATACATTCGTCATATGAAAAGGATGAAACTTAACATAAACATTCCTATAAGAACTAGGATACGAAATTTCAATAATTTAACCATTAACCATGAATGGTATAAAAATAACACTTCCACAGTCAAACATATCACAAAACCTTCAACAAAATATGGAAGATTTGTATCATGATAAATCAACTTCAAAACAAGTTTAAAATCCATTAAAGGATTTTGACATTGATGAAAATAATTTGTAAAACTATTTGGGAGAAATACCCCTTTTTAATGAAAACATTTTAAAGTAACACAATTTGGAAAAGAATTCATTTAAATAAATTTTTGAATCAAAGTTTCCCATACCACTTTGAAACTATTGAAATGAATTAACATTTTAAAAACATTCATGTCCTTATAAATAAATCCTTAAAAACCATTTTAAAGACTTGGAAATTAATGAGAAATATTTAGAAGGATAAATATGTAAAACATTTGAAATGATGTATTAGTAAATGTCCCTTAAAATAATCCATTTGAAGACTCTTTTATAAAACATGGACATGGATAATAAATATGTCCCAGTAGATACTTACGTAAAAACATGCTCGGATAATAAAGAGATTGTGAAATTAACCCTTACCAATTTGGTAACTTATGAAACATAAAACCCATGAAAGAGGTATCATAAAATTAATATGTAAATACATATAAATTAAAGTGTATTACACAAATAATATAATTATGGGCAGTACATACACCACAAAAATGTTAATAGTGGTAATATGGCATGAATCTCACAGGAATAAGAAGTGAGATGAAAACCCTTTACCTTGTAATTTTTCCTTTGTTGATGGTTGGGTAATCTCCTGTATAATGGTTAAATTATTTTTATTAAATTATACAAGAATAATATACATTAATATGATATCATATATGATCTTTTAACATTTCTTTGTTAATAATATCTTAGTATTATCGTTATTTCCGGTGTTAACTTACTCGTTTTATTTTATATGTTTTGTTACATAAGACATGTTTGTTATGGATAGGTTGTATCTTATACATAACAAGAATGATATAAATTAGTTAAACATTATTTTTAATCATCAAATGAGAATTATACTTTAATGGATAGGATGGGGAATGAATCTCATCACGTTCGTGGAGACGGTAGTTCGTACGTACGCACGAACGCTACTTCCATTTCATTTTTCATTTTAAAAGAAATCAAATTAAAATAATAAATAGTTATATTATTATTAAAATATAATATAATATATTATATGTGTTTCTTAAATTCATTAATACCATCTTTTATATGTTCCATGTATGGTATAAACGAGTCCTATCACTTTGAGGGGGCGGTAGTCCGCACTTCCTCAAATGAAATTATCGTATATATATACAACATGAAAAAAATAATGGTATTACATAAAATGGAATTAAAGAAGATTATATATAAAATAAATATCATTAATATCATATTTAATTATAGTTCCATCATAATGGCCACCATAAGAGGTGGAAGGAGATAATTGAACAATCATCGTTTCGTGAGGCATTTGGTTTCCATCCACAGAAACATCATGTTCTTCACCTATTAGATGGAGGTGTGTGAAAGTGTAGTTAGAATAATTCTCATAACAATATCCTAGTATATTTAGGATACTGGTTTTTTTACAAAAGAAAATTATGGGAAGAGTCTAGGGGTTGGAGAAGTAAAATAAAAGAAAAGAAGATAAGAGAAATCGTTACCGTTAATTGGGGTAACTCCCTTTGGTTTGAACCAAAAAGGCCTCTTGAAGTTCCCTTTGCCTAATTTTAGGATTCTAGGGGAAGGATAGGGATGTAATAAGCTTAATTGGGAAGAGGTTGGACGAGCCAAAAGGCTTGAGAGGTGTGAGGAATTGGTTATAAGTGGTGTCCTTTTATAACGGGGAGGAGGGTCTCTTTAGAAAAAACATAAAGTATCAATTTATAACAAATTCATATTCGGTTTCTAATGGATCCAAAGTGGATTATTCAAAGACTATGGTGGGGATGGGTAGAAATCCTTTCAACGAATTGATTTTAGACTGTTTTGGGTCATTATATTAACCGTATCTTTTAGTTTTAACTATTGGTTAATTAGTTTGACACTTACCATGTAACATTTTATTTTTATATTATATAGTTAATAAACATACTATATACCACCAAGAGACCCCCATGTGGTCCATTAATGATAAACCTATCATGATACAAGTCCTTTGGCCGAACCGTAGGTTTTTAGGAATTTAATATCAATTAATAATATAATATTTGTTTTAAAAAATCTTTTATGTGAATTTTGACACTATTTGATATTTTGTTTTTTTGAAAGACATCACAACATGAATACATATAAAACGATACATTGAATCAGCCCTAACATGTCATAGTCACCTAGAAAATTCGTGGATGTCATAAAAACATTGAAATTATATTTATTTTAATATTTATATTAGCATTTATTTGATTCTTTCATTAATAAGGTAATTACTGCATCATCATTGTGTAATAAATAAATTTAATTATATAATGTCTAAAAATTATAATTAAAATAAAATTATGTAGGAAATCGTTTTATCCTTCTAATTAATATTTATAATCTAATTTATCTTCTGTATAACCCTATATTAAAAATGTTTTAGTTATTAAACTTTGATTTTAACCCTTTAAACTCTACTTTGAATTAAATAATAATAAATGTCCTAATCTAATCCAAGTGAACCTAAAGGGTCATATTTTATTCCTAAGGTTGTTTTTGGTTGAATGAAACTTATCCAATTAAATTAGGAAACGTGTTAGGGTAATAGTAATGTCATTTTTATCCTCAATTACCCTATTTACTTTTTACCGTGGTAAAGAAAAGTAAAAAGTTACTATTCACCAAATATTATTTTAATCTTATTGAACCACATTTTACTCCTTGATATTAACCGTGTCTCTCAAATTTTCGAAATTCCACTCACAGAAGCTGTAAAATTACGTTTTATGTGTATTTACAAATTCTCTTAGGAGGTGGGTAAAAGACGGTGAAAAAGCTCATTTTTTATATATCTAAAATTATTATAAACTACCTCCAATGAATTACATTGAATTTATATAAATTTTATGTATCTATTTTTACCTAAATTAAAATAAAATAAATTTAATAATTATTTAAATAAAAATTTGGTTTTAAACAGTAACTCTGTGTTTTTCACTATTCTTCCAAAATTGAAAGTTTTCAGAAAAATACCAAATATTTATCCTAAGATAATTTTGATATTCTAAATTCAATAATGAAGTCTATTTTACCAAATTAAAAACATAGACATTTCATTTATTAATTTAAAATTAATTCCTGTTTGTAAAACAAAAAGCGTGTTTTTAAGAAACAATAACTATCAAAAGATTGACACTTGTTTATGTCCGGTTTAAATGTGAAATTATGTCCAATGGCCAACATTGGATTAAATGGTAAAAATATATTCTAAATATAATTTAAAACCACTCAAATTAATAATTTATCACTATTAATTATTTTTATTAAAAAAGTTGTTTTTAATTAAAATTTAATAATCTTCACTATTCATCAAAATATGAAAGTTATCCGAAAAGTACCAAAATTTCACCCTAGGCTAATTTCGAAATTCTAAATCCAAAAATGATGTCCATTTTGAGAGATAAAATTTATAAAATTTTAAAAAGTGGGTATTACTATTCATAACGGCTACTTTGATTGGCCGTGGTGTGTGATAGAACTTGAAGTTGCGTACACCACACACTACTGTATTATTAAAAGAGAAGCGTACCGTGTAATCTCGGGGTGTTACATTAGGTGTTTAATTTCATCAAATATTTTCAGAAACTTTTTCCTGATCATTAAAATGAATGACCAAGTGATTTGTAATATCTTTTTTGTAAATTAGTACAATGTTCGATAACAAATTTCAAACAAAAAACCAACCTAAAACAATTCAAAATAAATTATGTAGATATGTTTTTGAAACTTTATAAATAATCATTCATATTATACATAAAAGTATTGTAATAAATTATAAATTTATAAAAAATATTAGTAAGAACACCTAAATTATTAAAATGGTATTTTTTAATAAAAGTAGTTTTTATTTGTATACCATATTTTATTTAAATGAATGTTCTAAATATTAGAAAGTATAAATTTGAAAACATTTACTTCATTTTCTCATTTAACATGTCAAAATTTTCTCTTCAATAATTTTTGATATTTTTTTAAAATAATTGATTTTAAGGTAAATAGTAAAAAACATAGATTTTGCTAAAACCATCACATTTATTACATAATCATACTACAATAATGAATTAACATTAATATAAACTGTTATCTAGAAAAATAAATATATAAAATGTAACATAATTATTGAAAAAATATTATATTTTTTTTATGAAACCTATTTTTAACATTTTTGAAACATATGTAATATTTTACTTTAAATATTGTTTTTTTCAATTTTATTAAAAATATTTTTTCATCACCTATATATATTAAATATAAAATATTATATAAAATATTTTATTTTAGAATATTCATATTCGTTCTTATGAAAAATTTCATTTTTTGGAAAAAATGATTACTAGTATTAAAGTTTACTACAACGATAATAGAAAAAGTGTTTTTTTCAAATAATTGTTTTATTAACATTATTTAATTTTCATCTAGTAAAATAATTTTTTATATTATGAAAAATTACTCAATTAAAATTTTTAACACTATATATATATAAATTAAAAAAATTTCAAACGGTAATCTGTACTAAATTTGATTACAAACACATAATGTTAAAAACATCATTTTTCATTAAAATAGTTATTATATATATTAAAAGTTTTAATTTAAAATATAATTAAAATTATTTAGAAATTAAATTAGATTATATGGAGACAAAATATTGGGAAATAAAATAAAAATTTGGTAATAAAGCTTAGGTTATAATTTTAATTAAAAATAATCGTCAATAATAAAAATGTTTTTATATTAAAAAAATCAAAATGGTAAAATGTAATAATGAAGTCATTAAAGGATTGAAACATGTTTAATACCGGAGAGAATTCAATAAAGGTTGATTTATTGAAACTAAAAAAATTCACACTAAATTATTTATCATATTTAGAACAATTGACCCTAGAATAGTGTCATTCCAATGTTAAAAAATAATCAATTTTCACAAAAGTGTTGTTCTCTTTTCTTGTAAAAGGGAATCACTTCCAGCTTATTCAAATTGCACATTACAATATAAATTTCATTAAATAATCCTTATTTTCTCTCCTATATATCCATTTCATGTTTTATTTCCCTTTTTAGTATAGTTTATCCTAATCCCTACATTTAGAAGCATACTTTCAAGAAAAAGTTCAATGTCCCCAAGTGAGTATTGGTTAATTCATATCTCTTTCATCTTAATCATTCCATTTAAAACAAATCATGAACATAAAAATTTAGGTACTTAGTGTCATAATTATATTTACTTATTATTATATTAATGATTCAATTATTATTTATTCCATCCCATCCATATTGAAAAATAAAAAAACATTAACTGTGTGTTTTTACGGGCAACAACCTCCACAAAGCGACGTGTTCATTTTTTCAATCCCACCACTTTTAGTTTGAAATAATCATGGGTTTGAAGAATAAATTTTAAATACTTAATATAATGAATGTTATTTAGAGATAAATTAGAATCCAACTTCATTCCATCGCATCTTTTGAGAAATGAAAATGTTAACTGTGCATTATGCAGACTACAACCTCCAAAAAGATTTTTTTTTGAGTTATTAAAAAAAAAATATTTTTTATCTAAAATAATTAAAATATAAAAAATATATTCCTTTTTTATACTGAAATTATTGTAATGTAAAAAATTTCTTAACCATACCTGCTCGTTGAATTATGGTATGTTCATGCTTGGGTCAATCTAACTACCAAGTCAAACATTGTTATAAAATCCTATCATGGATGAATTTTGTAACATAATTACTAGTAATATTATAATTTAAATATAAAATCATAATTTATTTGTGGTACTTATATATTTATATTATTAAATTAAGATAATATTAAAATATCATCTTCCATCAATAAAATTACACTAAATAAGCTGACACTAATTCCATTTTCAGGAAAACAATAAATCATTTATCAAAAGAGATATTAAGATTTATAAATTAATATATATTATATAATTTAGTTCCATTAATTATCTATAAATTATAAATTTTTTATCAATTATTGGGTACCAATATCAAACTCATAAAGCATGTGTGAAACGATTACTTTTACTATCACCCTATTGCATAAAAAAACATTAACATACAAGTACATTAAAAATAATAGAAAACTAGTGTATATAAAAGTTAATGTATATAAATAAATTTATAAAATATAATTTTATGATACTTATGTTTGTTTCATAGAAGGTTAGAGTGAATTATACTAGGAGGGGAAATAATGTAATGGTTTCTTTGTCTTATTTTGAAATCCAAGAGACATGATCGATATTGTGTACCATCATTTATTTTGCTTGGTTTGATTACTAACTAATATATGTTTTTACCATATTAATGTATGTAATGATGTTTTATGATCCATATCATATCCATCTTTTAAATTTATATACCAATTAAAAATAAATCATAGTTCTGACAATATGAAATTTTAAAAGAAAATTATATTAGATAACATATATGATACACAACACTAAATTTAAACGACCAAGGAAATAATTTATTAAAATATGAATATTATAAACTAGCAATTAAATAGTATTATATTATTAGGATGAACAAGATTATTAAAATTATATAACCGAAACATGTATAAATTAAATTCTTTGGTTATCAATTGATTAGAAATGTTTTTGAAAGTATTGGAAAAATTATTCTAAAAAACTATTTTCATACAACCAATATGTTTTCATTTTAATAAATTAAATTAATTAATTTTTTTGAATTATTTTAATAAAATTTATATAATATATATTCATTATTATTTTTTTAACATTTTTCTAATATTTTTAATCATGGGATAAAAATTAATCCATTTTGTTAACTGTATTAAAAAAATGGTTTCATCAACTTTTGTGTAGTAATATTTAAAAAAACTTTTTTAAAAATATAGAAATTTATTGGAATAAATTAAATTATTTTTATTAATAATTTAATAATTATTTTGGAGTTAATTTATTATAATTTTTTGAAATGATTAATTTTTGATGAATAGTGAAAATATTGATTCTTAATAAAGCCTTCCTTTTCATTTAAAGAATTTTAAAAGATAAATTCAGTTTTAAAATTATTTTAAAAGTATTATTACATAAATTATTTTATGATTAATAAAATTTATGTCATTTTAATAATTATCATGAAATTTTTTGATATAGAAAATTTATTTTCTTAAGAAAACATTTCTTTTAGAAAAGGGATTTTCATCATGCTTATGGGTTCAATTTTAAATTATATTTTAATAATTATGTTATTTGAATTTTAAAAATTGATTTTATATTTTTAATTAGTGTGATTAATTTTTTTTTGTATTTTAAATGTAATTTATGGTGACAATGAATTTTAATAACTCTAAAAATTAATTGTGGTATTTAAGGAAAAAATGAGTTTACTGGGGGTTAAAATGAAATAATAATGTTTAAAATGAAAAAAATTAAAATTTTATATTTTATAAAAATATTTAAACCATATATCATTTAGGGACTAATAATGAGCTTTTTGAAATCCTTGTGGAATGCGTAAAACATGGGTATATCTTTTTCTTTTCAAACGTTCCAATTGTGACTTATCCCCCAGCTATAAAAGGATATACTTCCCATCCTATCCTCTCCACAATTAAATGTCTTCATATATGGGATACTATTTTCTTAAATACCATCTCTATACCCATCCCCATGATCTAGAGTTCTTTTCTTATCATAAAATCTATCTAGGAAAACTTATGTATAAAATTTAATAAGTTGTTTGAAGAAGTGGTAATGTTCTTAATAAAGCGTTTCTATTTTTTTTCTTATCCACACTCTTGAAAATATAAATGAACTATTCTAAAATAATGACACAAATATATACCATATACTGAATTGTTATTATTTTAATGGAATAACCTATATCCATATCCTTTTTAATCAAATGGGAAAAAAACTATCGAGTTAGAATGATGGAAAACCACCTCACGAACCAATGCAATTCGTTCTCTATGACCACATATCATGGAGTGATCTGTTTATGGATTTATTATATATATATATATTATATATATGAAATTATTATAATTCCCATATTATAACATAATTCCTAACTTATTACATTCCAATTATTTTAAAAATGGTAATGTCACTCATGCTTATGTGTGAACGACAACATCTACATAGAGATGTGGCATGTTTTTTATTTTAATTTGAAATGAATAGAAAATAAATATATATTTAATGAATATATTTGTTATATATGATATAAAAGACAAATCAAAAATTTTTGATTTAATATTTTCTTTTCTTTCCTTCCATCCATCAAAAAATTTAATATATCATTCATGAATATTTATATACATCCGTCTTCATGAATGATGTACCTTGTTTTCTATATATAAAAATAATGGTATCTTAAAAATACACTTATAAGTTATATATAATATATTTATACCATGGTTAGCATTCTTGTGATTATGGAACCATTGTAAAAGTATAAATACTGAAACTACTGAACCATAACATACATGAACGACAAATAAGTTGGTACATATAACCATATTTTAACAAATAATTGCATATAAATGTTTGATATAATGTTATAAGAAAATAACATAAGGTAAAATATATATTAGTATGTTTCTTTATTATATATATATATATATAATATTTGTTTATTATACTGGAGTTTTGGATATATATATAAAATAATTTTGAATTGATGTCAGGGTATCATATCTCACATTTACTTCCATGAGACATAGGTCATATTGTCCAATTATATAATTTGGGTGGTGTATATACTACCACTTTTATATTTTATATCATGAATATATTTATCTTAATGTAATTAAAATTTTCATTTCAATTTATTTATTTCATGAGGGTTATAAATAAAAATTTACCGTATTGCAGAGGGTTCATTTCACAATCTACTCATTATTTTGTGCATCGTTTAAATTTATGTCATTTTTAGGGGAATTATTTGAACATTAATTTTTAAACATAATATATTTTCTTCTCTTATAATTATTATTTAAATTAAAATATTTCCTTTTATTTTCTTCAATTAGTTATTCAAAATATCCAAAATAATGTTTTTACGGAAAACAAACAGTATTCCCTATTTATTAATAAATCCTTTCAATTCCATGTCCATGTTCTCTAAAAATGTTCTGAATATTTTTAAATAATTATATAATATTTTTTAATTTATTTTTTTCCCATGATAGAATTTTCCAAAACTATATTCAATGGAATATTTATAAAATTTTCTAAATGAGGTTCCAAGCATTGAAATACGTGTCATTAGACTAGTCAAAGAGACCACAACTATTTAGAATAGAATTTAATCTCCAAAATACCCAAACAACTATCCAAGGGTCTACCTCGTGAATCCCTTTTCAATAGATCTCCTCCCCACCACAAATGAATGGGGACGTGATGGAACTCTTTGTGACTCCAATTGAGCTCCACACCTTTGATAAAAGTTGACAAATGGATTCACGAGTCTGATGGAGACTTTTCTGTTTGTGGAGCCCACATTATAACAACCATAATATTTATTTCACAAATAAATATGACTTATTACATAAATATTCACTTGTTACAACATATAACATCAAGAGGTATAGTGACTTTGGGCATTAGGAAAATTACATAAAAACATAAAGCATGAAAAAAACATCTTTATTAAAAACTTGTTTTACATGTCCTCACACATTCCTTCATACATAACATTGCATGGGATAACCTAAGAACATGAATATGAAAAGGATGAGCTATAAAGCCTAGTAAGAGAGTAAAAAATCCATAACATGATGAATACATTAAATGTTAGGCAATGAGAATATCGAAGGAACATAAGAGAAACATGAACATAAAGGCATGATATAACATGATTATCGTAACATGGAATTGTGGAAACAACAGTTAACATAATTTTAGCATGATACTAGGCTCATTACACATGGATCATGAGTAAACCCACATTTCACTTGAATTAGCATGAGTAAACCCTCATTTCACTTGACGTATCATGATACTAATCTTTACCCAATTCATTGAAGCACTATTAAGGAACACCCTTAATAATCATTTCATTTCATGTGTAATTATACATAAAAAACTATAATAAAAATGTAAATGTTCATAATGGTGAATTTCATTGATAGAGAAATGGGAATGGTATTCACTACATGATGACTTCGGCTTGGAAAATCGTGGTGCAATTTCGACAGCATAACGACATGAAATAAAAAATCATAAAAAATTTTGATGATAGAGAAAGGGGTGTTTAATAATAATTACATGAAATTTACTGTAAGGAGGTCATATAGAAACATGTCTCAACATATGTAATGTAATTTCGATTCATAATATAAAAGAATTTCTTGAATATAAATGATGAGAGAGAAATCCCTTACCGAATTTTGGCATGGTAATAGGTGTAACTGGGAGGAATTAATGAGAGAGAAATGGGTGTCTCGGCATTCAAACATAATGAGGTAAGTATGGGGTATTTTTAAAATCATACCTCAAATTTTTTAAATGATATTAAAATGGTTTAACAACCAAATTAAATTTGGACAAAATTGATAAAGGAAGAAATGCCTTATCCAAAGGGTTTGAGTTAAGAGAAGTTGGAGATTTGGTGGGATTATATAGGAAAGTTGAAAGAATTATTTATTATTTTGGTTTTGGACACCATCCATTAAACCAATCAAAACCACAAACAATACAAGGTTTTTGCCCATGGTTTTTTCTAAAGGTGAGTGGAAAACATTATTTTATAAGGAAAATGGCCTAAAATCTTAAAATATCCGGCATTATTATATAGAGGCGAGTCACACTCTCAAGGAAATCAATTTAAAAAGTTAAAATGATTTATAAGTCTTGAAGGGTCCACTAAGGCACCATTAAATTAATCAAAAAAATATGAAATTACATTATTTTAAAGATAAAACATATATTGGCCGAATAATTCATTTATAATAATTTATTACATCACTTTTTTGTCCTTATGATTTCAAACAACATATTATATATTTAAACAGTATTTAATTTATACCCAAAAGTTCGATTACCTCAGAAAATTATGAAAAATTAATCATTGGAAAATTTTGACATCCTAATTCCAAAACTAATACTCATTTTATCTGAATAATTTACCAGAGATGTTAATTTTTACTTTTAAATTAAAAATAGACATTTAAAAAAATTGGCTGGTTTTGAAAAATATGACATTCGAACCATAATAAAAATTATAATTGTATTTATAAAAATTATATGATCATTGATATTTAATAAAAAGTAATTTATTAATAATATTTTATTAAAATATTTATTTTTTAAAAATACATTAATTCATCCAAATCGATTTTATAATTTAATATTAACTAAAAATACTATTGGTGCTTTAAAAACCATGTACAAATTAAAAATAATAAAATGAATGTATATTCTTTATTATATACAAAAATAATGTACATAATCGTAGTGCTAAGGTGCTATTACACAACCCCTTATAACACCTTCATTTGAACAAAGGGTAAGGTGTGCGATGGTGACAGACTCTTGGGGAGGCTTAAATAACATCAGTTAGGTGGTAATATCTATTAACTTCTACTTCTTTCGTAGACAGTTCTGCTCAAGCTCAATATGTGGAAACCCAGATTGGGAATGGTCAAAAGTGAACCCTAGTGATTCCACCTCCTTTCCAAGATCTGACAACCAAGCTTCGTATGAAGAAATTCTTCTTGATGAGACCATCAATTCCTCTGTCTGTGTAAATTGGATTTGGTAAAGCCCTATATTTATACTAATCATGTGATCTCGGTTTAATGACTATATTAGCTACAGTCACAATTCATAATTGTATTAAAATAAAAAAACATAAAACCAATGAAGTTCATATTCTATATAACCATTTTATAAAATAATACATTTATTTAGATCAAGGGTAATTTTCATTAATAAATGTTTGGTTCGTTACAATCTTCCCCCTTAAGATATTTCAACCTCAAAATTACATTTTTCCACACTACACTGATGTGGGTAACTCTGATTCATCACTTCCTCTGATTCCCCTATTACCTCTTCAATCTTGTGTTTTCACCACAACACCTTGATGAGGATAATTATCTTATTTTATAGAAATGTTTTCCTAAAATCTAAGATCTTCAACAGCTTCTCTTTATAGGAGAGGTAATTCTTCAATGGTACCACCTCTAGATTGAGTACATGCAATGAATCAGGTATATACTACCTCAAAAGTGATACATGGAATACATCGTGTACTTGAGACATGTTCGGTGGGAGTTCATTTTGATAGGACAATACTCCAATTTGATCAAGGATATCAAAATGGGTGATGTACCTCGAACAAAGATTTCATTTCTTCCCAAATCTCATAACACTTTTCCACAGTGATAGGTGGAGGAATACCATGTATCCGATATCAAACATGAGGTCCCATCAACAATTATCAACATATCTCTTTTATCATCTCTGAGTAGCTTTATTGTGATACTATATGGTCTTAACCTTCTCCAACATTTCATCATCCATTTCTAGTCCTCGGTGTTTTATCTCCCAAGCATCATCCCAAAATGCCGTTGTTGAGCACCTCTTCCCATATAAGGCTTCATAAAGATCCATTTGGATGCTTGAGTGAAAACTGTTATTGTAGGAGAAATCATCCAGAAGAAGATGTTGATCCCACACTCATTTAAAGTCCATTGGGAATTCTCTCAACATGTCAAGTGTTTGGATATTCCGCTTAAATTGGCCATCAATTTGAGGATGATCAGCCATACTAAAGTTCAGCTCAGTATTCAGAGCATGTTGGAGACTCTTCTAGAATATAGAGGTGAATATTGGATCTCTATCAGATACAATTGAGAGTGGTACTCCATGAATCCTTAAAACATATCTGATATATATCTTTTCTAGTTTATCCAATGAGAAATCCTCTTGAATTGCAATGAAGTGTGTAACCTTTTTAAGGAAATCTACAACAACCCAGATTGCATTGTTTCATTTTTATGTTTTTTATTTATTTTTAAAGTTGGGGCCAAAGCCTCATTTTTTATTATTAATGAAAAGAGAAGACCTCTTTAACTGGGTATAGGGAGACCCATTACATATCTCGTAGGCCCATTTGGCATTTATCCCACCAATAATTCACTTGGAGGTCTCGATACATCATTGTGTTTCAAGTGTTAATAGAGAATTTTAAACTATGTGAGTCACCAAAAAGTTAATTATTTAACTCCACATTTGATGGAACACATAGTCTTTTCCCAATTCTCACAATTACTTCTTCATTAACACTAAACTTCAATGATTTACATTTATTTGATAGTTTCCACTTTCTTCTAAATTCACACAACATCCTTTTGAGTATCATTTAATCTTTCCAAAAGAGATAGTTGAGCAATTATTTGTGAAAGGATGTATGATGTTACATTATTTATGATTTACATTTCTATCTTCATCAAATCTATAATGATTGGATCCTTTTCAATTCTCATCAATGATATCATTATTGGGTCCTTTCTACTTAGATCATCTTATAATTTGTTCACTTCATAGGGTGGTAATGGATTGGGAATTCATATACTTTGATCAGATATAACCATATTCATTGGAACATGTTATCCTCTTTCTATGTGAATATATACACATGGATTTTGTGATCTATATATATTTCACACTTCTCCCCAAATATTTAAACTCGCCAATTTTTTAAAGCAATGATTTCTGGAGCCAACTCCAGCTCATGTGTTGTATATTTTCTCTCATGAACTTTCAATTGCATTGAAGCATAGACAATTAATTTTTCATTTTTCATCAACACACAACTCATTCCTCTCTTCGAAGAATCATTGAATATAAAAAAAAGTTATCCACTTGGGGGTATTTTGAGAATGGGTACAGTGATAATAGAACTTTTCAACTCCTTGAAGATATCTTCAAATTCATCACTCCAATAAAACATTAATCCCTTCCGAGTTATCTTGGTAAGAGGGTTGGACAATCGTGAGAAATTTCTCACAAATCGGTAATAATATCCACCTAACCACAGGAAGCTACAGATATCCACTACCAATGTTGGCCTCATCCATCCCTCAATTGAGGCTATCTTATAGGGATCCAAAGATATCCCATTTCATGTGATGATATGAACCAATAATGCAACAACCTTCAATTAGAACTCACACATGATGTACTTTTCATATAGCTTATCTTTTCTCAAGGTCTCTAGTACAATGCTTAGATAAACCTCATACTTCTACTTGGTATTGGAGTATATTAGAATATAATCTATAAATAAAACCACCAATTTTTCAAGGTAATCTCTAAAGAATCTATTTATCATGTATAGAAAGATTTTTGGAGAATTAGTGAGTCAGAAAGGCATTAATATGAATTCATAGTGCCCATATCTTGTATGAAATGTAGTCTTGGGGATATTCTACTTCTTCACCCATATTGGGTAATATCTTGATCATAAATAATCCTTGGAGATGTATTGTGCTCTATGTATATGATAGAACAAGTCATAAATTTGTGTATGTTTATACTTGTTATTTATCGTGATTTTGTAGATCTCACAATAATCAATGCAAATGCGCATTGACCCATCGTTCTTCTTAATAAAGAGGACTGGTGCACCCCATGGTGAAGCACCTGGTCATATAAACCCTCTGTCCAGATTCTCATATAGTTGTTTTTTTCAAATATTCAAGGTCTAAACCAGCCATTCTATTTGACATCTTATATATTGGAAACTCCCCAAGTATAAGATCAATTGGAAATTCAATATCTCTTTTTGGAGGAAGACTAGGGAATTCCTCACAAAACACTTCAGAAAATTTTCTCACAATAGTCATGTATTCAAGGATGGTTTCTTCGTTAGACTCAATCATATGAGAAATATGTTTGTGCTCATAGGGAAGTAATATCCATTCTTTAGATGATAGTTCTAAAGAATATTCACCCTCATCCTTTCAATTGTATAGAATCTGGGGTCAATTCTCCATATGTATATTGATTTCACTCTCACAGAAATTTATGTTGTCTCTTTATAGGAAAAAAAAATCCATTCCCAGAATTGCATCATATTACACTATAGTAAGTATGAATAGGTTCTCCAAGAAGTTCAATCAATAAATTATGACTTGCGAGAAGTTATATTCATGGGATGCAATGATTTCCCCATGTTCTATTCTCACCAACATATTTACTTCCATGAATTTTTGTTGTGTTGGGATAGTTTTACTAAACATTTGGGCAATAAAATAATGCATAGAACTAGAATCAAAATGTACATTCGGTATTCTAGAATGAATAACTATTGTACCTATCACCACTTCGTTTTTAGGGTTCACTTGTATGGTAGTGATGGAAAAATCTCTTTGTTTCTCCCTTAGAGGTTGTTGGCTGCATCGAAAAACCCTTTTCAAAGGGAAATAGTTTAAAAATTTCTCTAGTTCATTGTAGTTGATGAAATGAACACCATGTTGAGGTTCGAACGGAGCATTAATATCCTCTATCGTAGCCACTGGTTTTGCTAGTCGGTAGTTAGTGGACATGTTCCCTTCACTTCCACACCTAAATCATTTCCTAATCCCCTTTAGGCAATTTCCATGGTGCTTCATTTCATACCATTGGAAAGTGAGGTGCTGGATTTTCGTAGCACCATAGGAATTATTCATCAGACCACCAGAATTGAAGTCCACCCTATGTTTCCTATCCCCATGATACCCCTGAGATTCTATGATCCCCATTTCGAATTTGAGGGCACATCTAAAAATTTCCTCATAGGTATCGAAGTCAGGGATCTATAGGGATTTCCGTAGATAAAGTTTTATGCAACCAAAGAAACGGCCAACCTTGCATTTAGGGGTAATGACAAAGACAAATGCATATCATGAAAGCCTTGTGATGTTTTCCTCATACGCTCTGATGGATTCATTATCATTTTTTAGGGGAAAGGAAGTACCTTTCCATATTAAGTTAGAGGTGCAAGGAAAATAATTATCAAAAAACATTTTCCAGAAATACTTCCATTTCAATGCATCTATCTTCTCATCATTCTTTGTATTTTCTATCAATGTCCACCATTGATTAGCTTCACCCCCTATATGATAAGTAGAAATAAGAACCTTCTCTTTTTCAGAACATTCAAGGATGGAGAATATATTTTCAATGATGTTGATCCATTATTCAGAAATAGAGGGATCAAAAGATCCATTAAAATTAAGAGGGCTTTGTCTCATGAAGATATCGATTTTGAATTGTTCTTTAATGGGTGGGGGGTTAAACTTTATTCTTGATCCATTATTCTATTCTAAACTTGAGTTAACTAGGAGAGTATCATGAAAACGTTTGTGATTCTTACTCCCATCAGATTAGGCATATTATTGGAATAGTCCTGAAATTGATCTTTGCATTAGTTTTTAGCCTGAGTCCTCCTATTACCATCCATTTCCTGAAAAAAAAGGAATGTTAGGTTTAGTACATAAAGGTTATCAATAGAAAAATATAAATTACATATAAATTACTTTTATTTTCATAACTGATGAATTTATAGTCTTTAATCTATGCTATCCATTATCTACATTCAAACATAAATTCTTAGGGGAATTATTTTTTATTCCATTAATAATGATTCTTACTAAGCTTATAAATTTACCAAAGCATATCGCCCGAGAGTGTCGAAACCAAGAGTGTTGCAAGTCTCATTTTCGTGCACCAGTTCTCATTTGAGTCTATCCAAAGTGTTGTTTTCAGGTTTTACACATAGATACATCTGTACCTAAGCCAACACTACCTACTTGTATCTTGACAGGGATGTATTTTTATGATAAATAATATACTCAAAACTGAAAAAATTATGTATGTTTTTATTATAATTAGAATTTTCCCTAAGCCTTTCACTAGGGTTTTCTAACCCTAATCCCGAAAATAATTAAACCTTCCGCTGATACCAGCTATAACAACCCAACTCATTATTTGAAACACAAACATAACTTATTAGAAAAAATATTAATTTGTTAAAACATTGAAGATTAAGAGGCCTAGTGTCTTTGGGGATTATTAACATTACATTACATCTTAAAACATGAAATGGACATCTTTATTGAAAACGTTTTTTACTTGACCACACATATTCCTTCGTACTTAGCATTGCATGGGATAACCTGAGGATGTGAATAAGAAAATGGTGAGATATAAAGCCTTGTAATGAAGTAAACATGAAATAACATGTATAATATAGTAAATTTTTGGCAAAACGCATATCAATTTATCACAAGAGAAATAGGAACATAAAGGCATGATATACCGTGATTATCCTAACATAGAATGTGGAAACAACATTTAACATGCTTTTAGAATGAGTTGATGCTCATTGCACATGGAGAAAGAGTAAACCCTCATTGAACTTTAATTATAATGTGTAAATCGTCATTTCACTTAAGGAATCACTATACTAATCTTTACCCAATGCATTGGAGTGCTATCAGGGGTCACCCTTTATAATGATTTCATTTCATGCATAATTGTGCCACAAGGATCATATAACATGAATTCATTAAACATCATAATTTATTACATGATAAAGGAATGTTAAATCAGAAACTAGTATCTATAATCAATAAGAAAATTTAAATAAAGATGAATACCCTTGACAGATAAATGGGCATGGTTTTCAATACACGATGACTTTGGATGGGAAAATTGCGGTGCAATTTTGGCAGCATAACAACATGACATAAGAATTCATAAAAATGGTTAATGAGATAGAAAGGGGTTTCCCATAACATTTACATGAAATTTATAGTAAGGGGGTAATATAGAAACATTTCCAATCATTTTAAATGAAATTTATATTCATAATATAAAATAATTGCTTGAATGTAAATGAGGAGAGAGAAATCCCTTAAGTAATTTTGGTATGGTAACGGGTGTACATGGGAGGAATTAATGAGAGATAAAGGGGTATCTAATCATTAAAACATAATAAGGTATGTATGGTATAGGTGATAAATAATAAATCAACATTTTTAATTGTAATTAATACGGAATAACATCATAATGAAATTTGGACGAAAATGAGAAAGGAAGAAATACTTTACGTGGAACTGTGTTCCCAAAGGCTTGGGATGTCATTTAGAGAGACTTATTGGGAGATTGGGGAAGCTTTGGAAACTTTTATAGTGATTAGGGTAGGGTAGGGACGTTCTCCAAGGGTTTTTAGTGATGATACGTGGGATCTTGCATGGGTTTATATAGGGAAGGGTAGGGAATTATTTATTATTTATGTTTTGGACACCACACATTAAAATATTCAAAACCACAAACCAACGCATGGTTTTTGCCCATATTTTTTTTCAAAGGAGATTGGAAAAAAAATTTAACAAATAAAATGGCCTAAAATTTTAAAATATTAGGCTTTCTTATGTGGAGGTGAGTCACACTCTCAAGAAAATCGATTTGAAAAGTTAAAATGTTTTATAAGTCTTGAAGGGTCTACAAAGGCACCATAAAATCCATCAAACAAATGTAAAATTACATTATTTTAAAGATAAATCATATATTGTATGAAAACCATATTTATAATTTTTTATTACATCACTATTGGGTAATTATTATGTTATCAAACACATTATATATTCAAACAGTGTTTAATTTTTACCCAAATATTCGACAGTCTCAGAAAATTATGAAAAAATCACAATTGGATAATTTCAATGTTCCGATTCCAAAAATAATATTAATTTATCTAATTTTTTTTCTAAATATGTGAATTTTTATTTTCAATAAAAAAAATTTCATTTATCAAAAATTCATGGGTTTTGACAAAAATGACTTTCAAACCATAATAAAAATTACAATTGTGTTCATAAAAATTATATAGTTATTTATATTTAATAAAATGTAATTTATTAATAATATTTTTAAAAAATATTATCTAATTCAAAAATCCATTAAGTCATCAAAATCTATTTTTTAATTGAATATTATATAAAAACACTATTTGTGCATGAAATTCCATTTACAATGTAACCATAATAAAATGAATGTGAATTCCTTATTATATACAACAATAATGCACAAAATCATAGTGCTAAGGTATTGTTACATAAACCCTTATAACAACAGCATATGACCTAAGGGTATGGTATGTGATGGTGATAGACTTTTGGGGAAGCTCATATAACATCACTCGGGTGGTAATCTCTATTTACTCCCACTTTTCCAGTATGTGGTTTCGCTCAAGCTTAACGTATTGAAGCTCTAATTAGGCTTGGTCAAGAGCAATACCCAATGACACCACATAATTTCAATGCTTTAAAAAATGGGCTTCTTATGAAGCAATTACACTAGATGAGTCAATCACCTCCTTTTTCTGAGTAAATATGATTTTTGAAGCCCTATATTTATACAAATCATATGATCGCTATTCAACAACTATATTAGCAACAATCACAATTTTTAAGGGTATTTTAAAATTATAAAACATAAAACTAGTAAAGTTCATATGTTTTTAATAATTTTACATAATAAGTCATTTAATCAGATCAATCAGAATATTCATTAATAAATATTTGGGTTGTTACACACATTTTCTTTGTGAAGAACCTCCTAGAATCACAAGATTGATTTTCATATAAATTCCCAGTTGATTCTACCATAAAGGGAAGGATAACTTGAACAATCAAATTATGATATCCAAATTCATGATGCACCTAATCAACGCAAACCAAATGAGAAATAAATCATTCAAGGTATTGGAGAATCGTGAAACCCTTGTTCCTTTATTCCCAACTACCTCCACCTAAGGTGGGAAATAATTTTGTAAAGTCTTATTCCCATTATTGAAGAAGAATCCCCTTAAGATACGTGAGGCTTTGTGGATAATTAATAATATGTGAATCACTCTTTTACCAACTCTTGCATTCACGCCAAGGGAGGGTCACCATGTTTTGCAAAGCCCCAAACCTTCATGAAGCACCCAATCATCATGAAATAACTTTTATTGAGGTCCCCTAATTCATGAAACGCTTCTGTTGTGCCTCTCCATGTTGCATCCCTTCAACATACACCTATTCATGATGGTTGAGTTCCCAAAGATTCTATACCCATCTAGGATTGTTTCAGTTGTACTTTAAATCCGTATGCGACATGTACTATCCATTTATGTGGATAACTCCACTTCAAGTGTGTCCTGAGATTCATGTTTACCTCTTTTTTCTGCATAGGTATGCTAATTTCTGTTTCATTTCATCATATTCATGCTAATGTGGACCTCATGAGTGATCATTCTTCTACACCATTCCAACTTGGCATTGTTGATGTGATGCCCCTCCCCATGGTTTATGTGCGATGGTTATGTAATCCCAGGGGGTGAGGAGTGAGTCCCCAACGTCTTATATTCATGACCTAAAACTATCTAACACCAAGTTACCTCAACTCAGGATGAAAATTGTGATCTCACCCTATGTGGAAAGACTAGGATGTCCCTATGTATGAAATTCATGGAATGATATCCTCCGCATAGGATTTTAGAAGGGATGGGAGCCGAGAACCTTTTTACCTCACGTGTTTTCAATCCTTTATCTATATCCCTTTAGAATTTGTTGATATGAAATTCTTCCAAATGTAATACCCACTCACCTAGAATGAGATCCTTCTCACAGGGAATAATATCTTCCACATTTAGATTCCATGCATGTTCCCCACATAATCTCTCATTGGCTCTTTTTTCATGACACTATAGTCATGTTTATTTCTACATCTTATTTCTCACATTGAGCATGACTCACGTGGGCTTAGAGGTTATCAACTACCATGAAATCCATCCTCTATATGGGATGATTCCATGTTTAATACCCAGTTTGTCCAATAGGCATTCCTCCTAGTGTAAACCCCATCATTCCCCCTCTATAAGGACTTCTTCCATTCCTAATTCCCAAAAATATTCTCCATGAAAAGATTACATGATTAAAACCCAATCACTTTTCCATTCTCAAACTAGGCGGGACTTGATTCCCAAACCAACTTGGATATTTCATAAGCTTCTTCATGGTCAAAACTTGTACCCTAAAAGTCTAATTCATTCCATACATTCCACCCAACTCTTCATAGATATCTATTCATATTTTACTGGAGCTTCCCCATCCCAGTAGAATCATGCCACCCACCTATATCATTTCTACACATAAGCCCCATCCAAATTACCACTACTACCTAAAGCAACAAGGTTACTACCATGTGTAATCCCCAGACAATCTAACATAATCCAATGAAGATATATCCTTTGGTAACAGGCATATCACATGCATAAGTCCCATGTCATCCATCAATCTATGTGGGTTTCTGTTCTTGTTTCATATACAGTGTATTTAATACACCTCCATGAGGTTCAATCCTAACCAATGGTAAACCTAGGTATCCCTATACTATGGTTTAATAACCATATCATTCTATATAAGTACCCAACCACGTCCTTTATTTTATGCAACACTATAAATTTAAAAACATTGCTTACCTAATGGTATATTTAATACTTGTGCATTAACAAGTTTTATATTCATTTCTTAAAAATATTCCTCAAATTACATACACCATGTGAATTTAAATCCTATTCATTTTAACATGGTAAATGGGTTAGAGAACTAAAAAAAACAAAAAAACCATTGATAGTAACTTTCTAAGCCTAGGAATCTTTGAAAATCCTTTATGTTCGCAAGTCTTTGAAATTATTTGAATACCATTATCATTGAGGGGTTAATAGATATTCAATACTTGTAGACAATATATTGAGGAAAATAAACTCTATTGAGACAAAATTAATTCTTACTATATTTCCCATACATGTACCTTTTTCTAAGAGTCTCTTGAATTATTTTTAGATGACTCTAACGATCTTTATAGCTCCTATAATATATCAAGATATTATTATTGTAAACCACCAAAATGTTATCAATATTCTCATTGAATACTGTATTTATTAGATATAACAGTGCATTATTTGAATTAGTCATTCTAAAATGTATTACTGGATACTAATAGTGTCCATAAATTTTTTGGAATGACATCTTTGTTATATCATCCTTCATCACCCTTAACTGATGATAACTAAGGAAAGAATCAATATTTCAAAAGTATTGGAATACATGAAATAGATAAAATAAGTCATCAATGTGTTGTAAATAATACATACTCTTTATATGGATTGAATTGATCTCTCTATAATCCAATCACAATCTCATGGACCCATCCTTCTTTTTTGTGAATAAAAAAGGGCCTCTGCATGGTGAAATGCTAGGGTTTATAAATCCCTTTTCTCTAAACTATTTCAACTATTTATTTAACTCTAAAACTGAATTGGTTCCATTCTATAATGAGTTTTAGATATGGTTCTTATATCCTCAATTATTTTAATAGAGGAATCTACTTCACGAGCTAGTGGATGGCCTTGTAATTATTCTAGAAAAATATAAATGAAATTTTGTACCACGTGTACATCATCAATTGTTATGATACCTTCATAATACATATATTACTCTTGATCTTCCTATTTTCCGATAATTTTATTAAGGATATATATTTTCGTTCGATTTATAAATGAATTAGAAGGTGATGTATCTCAATTCATATGATATAATGAATTTATGTCCATTTCCATTTCAATCATTCTTATAGTGAGAAAAAAATTTATTGGGACTTGATCCACTATTCATTTACAAATAGACTAGTATTTTAATATAATTTTAGAGGTTCTTGTTGCATGAATCAATACTCTAGAGTCACACCTATTGAATATTCATATTTTGTTCAATGAGGGTGATATTATTAGTCATAAACTGAAAGAACTGCCCTAATATGGTTATGATCAGATTATCCTCATCTTTATCTTCATTAACTTGTTTAGGGTGACATCCCTACATTGAATATGAGAATTGATATAGTTCTCATTAGTCCAATTTTTCTCTATGGTTCAAAAATATTATATAGATAACTATCTCATGAAATTGAATATTAAAATAAAATTTCTATTATATTTTCAAGATTGTTACCTAGAATTATGGATGGATTTCATATAACATGAGGTAACTTACTTATTTTATAGAAATATGAACACCAATATGGAAACTAAACATTATTTGATACAAATTATAACATCTCATACTCCAAGAGTGATGATTTTTTAGTTATATTACATAATTGGTACAAATTAAAAGAGTTACAAAAGGATCAATTAGTTTTTAGGCTTAGAAAACTAGAAACATAAATACTTTACACTTGAAATCATGAGATAAAATATAATTTTTTTGAGAAAATTAGTATACCTTTCATCTTTCCCCAAATATTAGACATAGACCACCTCTAGGTTTTTTAGGGATAAGAAAACAAATAAGGGTGAGATTAGATGCTCAGTAAGGTGTACTATATAGTGGAAGCTAACATAACATAAGCATAGAATAAATGGTATTGATAAAATAAATTAATAATATGAATTCATAATCAACTAAAACTACAGTCATAATATCTAAAATATAATAAATTAAAATAAGGATAATAATAATAATAATAATAATTGATCTCATACTGATGGAATGTATAATTTCGGGCATCAAAATGTTTTTTTGAAGCCCTTATGCTAAGACAGTTTACTTATGGTTGAGACCATAGTCAAGATATTATCCTAATAAGTGAAGACTCATAAAAAAACCCATAATGATTTCTATAATGAGGCCTATAAATGCATCAAGGTTCTATATAATGTCATCCCCCACCTATCAATTGTTTAAGTTCAATTAATTTAAATTATGTGTCACCAAGACTTTTTATACCATTCCCTGAGGGACACCATACTAAAAAGATCAATCTATATAATGAGATACATAGATATCAAATACTTCCCCACTCAATAGAATAATTTGGATGTTTATGAGAACATCGCTTAATAAACATGGATGCCATGGGGTATCATAAATGTTACATGAAGTAACCTTATCAAAGAAGTATAGTGGAAAGTGTACTTAAAATATACTAGGTTATCCATGGAAGAAATTAATTACACTCAATAGATTTCTTTAGTAGGATACCAATGCAATGATAGGAAAAATACTTCATCATGGTTCATTAATATGATGTGAATATTCAAGTGAATATCCCTCAAGCGTGTCTCACAAAGTGTTCAATTTTAAGCCCAATCGTTATTCTTTAGAGAGATGATTGATTTAATTTTAAACTAATCTATTTTGGGGTTATTACCCTTAGGTTCATCTATATAAAAGCCATATCCATATTCTAGTATCTAGAAAGGGATGTATTTTTTAAGAAATTACACACACATTTACATTACTAGAACTATTTCGTCCCTGAATACCACGTTGGGTTGGAATGGATTTTTTTGGTGTTGGTGGGATAAACTTCACATCATACACATATACAAATGTAATTTCTAAGTGGTTTTTAATGGGGTTTATTTATGGAATTGAAATCACCCAATGGCTCTTATATATGTTTTGACTCTTAGACCTACTTTCCAAAGATAGTCACTCATTTGGTAACTTATACAATGATACTTAATAACTCATATTTTTTGTGAGGATGGGGGTTTGGGATCATCACAACCTTTTAGTGGGAATTGCTTCCTACCCCAGGACTCACTGATAGATTTATGATATTTTCAAAAATTCAACATTGAATGTCAAGTTTGACTTCATTCACCCTTGAATTAACAATTAATTATTATCATTTATGGGATTTAGAATCATCTGTATGTATCTGAGGATCTTCATCAACAGAGATATATATATGTATCCAAGGTTATCCAGTGAAAGTACTTTATTTAATACATAATACATATAGTTTTTTCATTCATTATTACAACACTGATTTTTATCCACACAGTGGGGAACTGTAGAGTTTATCTTCATCAAGGGACACATGAGTTGTTTTGATGTCAGTATTGAAACTACGATATGAAATTCCTACATATCCTTTTGAAACAAATAAGAACCCATACAGTTCGGCATAACATCCAAGAATCTCCAAACCCAATTTTATTATATAGATATTTTATTAAATCAAATTATTTGTAATAAAAACCAACTAATATTGTTTTGAGACAATTTCCGTTGAAAACAATATGTGAAGTCAAGCGTTTTAATTAATTTAATTACAGTATTTATAATTAATTATATCTATTATTTACAGTTTTAAAATAAATATTCTAAACAAAAATATGGGTTTTCTTTTTAAAAAAAATAATAATTTAAAATAACAATTTTTATTATTTTTATAAGATAAAACTTATTTTTTTTAAAACATTTATTTAATAAAACATTTAAATGATTATAATATTAAAAATAATAATTAAGGTACTTTTTTAGGAAATTATTAATATTATTTTTTAGATAACATATTTTATAAATATATGAAAAATATTTTATGTTTTAGTATTATAAAATTTTTAAATGTATAAAATTATTTTACCGTAAAAAATGAAATTTTATAAATGTGTTTAA
Organism: Viscum album; assembly: GCA_963277665.1. NCBI lineage: Eukaryota > Viridiplantae > Streptophyta > Magnoliopsida > Santalales > Viscaceae > Viscum > Viscum album. The sequence goes on along the minus strand of OY728145.1, from coordinate 925,096,024 downwards.
AAAAATTATTTTATTTAGTTCTTAAAAAATGAATTATATATAAAAATAAATGAATATATATTTTGATATATATAAAAATGCTAAAATGATATATATATATAATTAATTTAAAATTATAAAAAAAAAATTGGGAAACACATTTTGTTTTAAATATATATAATTACTTTGTATATATTTATATATCTCAAAATGTGACTATATGTATATATATATTATTTTATTATATGTCTATTTTTTTATTATAAAATTATTTTTTAAAAATTTAATGAAAATTATTTAGTATTTTATAATTATTTGTATATAATTATTTTATTATGTTGTTAACATTTCATAATGATTTGTGTAGTAAATAATTATAGTGTGTATATTTGTATCATTTTTTTGTAAATCTAAATCAATAGTGTTGTACATACCCAAAATAGGATATAGGTTGAGTCATTACACAGAAAGGACCTGAAAAGAAAAATTAAAAAGTGGGAAAACATGATACACAAAAACAAACTTAAGAAACAAATAATAAATGATTAAAAATAAAGTGGTTTAAAAATTAGAATAAATTAAAAAAATAGAGAAGAAAATAGGTGTTAATGGGTGGGGTGTAGTGAGATGCTGATAAAGAGATGCACATATTTTTTAACCCTCCGATCAAGTGATTCTGATCCTAGCCATCCCCTTCAAATATTGATCGGCCCACTCTTAAAATATACTAGGGGTTAATCCCAACCATTGGATCAGGAGGTTTATCATCTGATTCATCCGCTATTTCCTCCTCTTCCTCATTGAGTCATGCTGCACATCAGGACAACCAAAAAGATTTAATCTAATCCATCCATTTTCTTATGCAAGATCTCAACCTCCCATCTTTGCTCAAATTGTCTTCTCCACACTGTCTGTTCGAGATGCAAGGGTCGACCACAAGTTTCTCTTCTTCCTTTACTATTCTTCTTCCTCATCCAACAAACCATTAAGAATCGACCTCCATCTACCTTCTTGTCCCCATACTCATATCCTTTTAAATCAACGATAAGATATGGTTATCTTAAAACCCAATCTGTTAACCAATCTTATATTCCTTCGATTTTATTAGATATTTATCTTCATTTTCTTTGATCACAACCCTAGTTTGATCCTATCAAATTATCCAAATGGGTCCAAATACACGGATAATTTTTCAAAAAGGTTTTTTTAATAAAAATGAATTTTTATTTAAACCCCCTATGCATACATTGATACACCTAACCCTATTCCTATCAAAGTCTTAGTTTCTTTCTATATGAAGATTTTGAAACCACAACTATATTTTAATCAAAAAAAGGTATAGGGATTATTATTTTCAACTTTTTTTGTCAGTGTCTAATTGTTTTAACAATTTGTTTTCTTTTTAAATAGACACACACACACACACAGATATATATATATATATATATCTGTGTGTGTGTGTGTTTTTGTATATATATACTCATAAGAATATCTAATTTTAGATATTCAAGATAAAGGTTTTTGTCTTAATCCTAAATTTCTAAAATTTATGTATGTAAGGGTTCATTTAGTTCTTTTAATTTTTATTGTTTTAAAAAGGTGATATATATATATATATATATATTATTGTGTGTGTGTATATATTTACACACATACAACCATCAATTTTTAAAATATAAGAGATTAGAATTTTGTTTAAGAATAATAATTTTTAAACCTACATTTGTAAGTGATTATTAATTATTTAAAAACATTTAATTCTGTTAAATTTTACATGTTCAAATTTCTATGAGAGATTTTATAAAATGGTGTTATTAAATTTATTTTCCATTTTTTATTATTTATTTTGTAAGGTGTTATTAAATTTATTTCTTATTCTATAGGGGTATATTTAATTTAATCAAAAATTTTGTTGGTTTACAAAGGGTAAATATATATATGTGGATGTATTTAAATACATCATTCTATTCTCATTAAAAATTCGTTGTAAGAATTTTGTACAAGAATATTTCAAAAATTTATACATATTTAAGGGCATATTTTATTTTATTGAATTAGGGTTATCGTACAAATAGTTAAATATATCTGTGTGTATATTTGTATATATACAGATATAGAAATAATTATTTATAGCATATATATATTATTTAAGGGTTATGTTCTAAATTATACCGTTAAAACTATATTTTGTAAGGGTCTAATTTACTTCATCAAATTATTTAATGTACAAATATATATATATATATATATAGACATGTGTATATACATGTATATATATGTATTTATGCATAAAAAATTACCAATTTTATGTGATGAGGGTTTTGATTTTAGTGATTATTATAAAACCTACGGTTTGAAAGGATTTAATTATTTTCAAATTATATGAATTTTTATTCATATGTATATATATATACACATGCACATGTAAGTGAATATAATTCTTTCTCTCTATTTTAAGAATTTATCAGAATTAAAAAACAGAAGTGTTAATGTTTTATCAAATGATTCTCTTCTAAAAAGATGTATATATATAAATATATGATATATATATATATACATTTTAATCCATTAAAATATTGTTCTTTTTTAAAAAAAATCCAATTTTCCCATATTAATATAATCTCTTATTTTTAATAGAAAAAAATAAAAAAAATCATGTTTTGTTTTTATGTTCCTTAAAATTTTAAAAGGAATTATTATTTTTTATCATAGTTATTATTTCATTTAAATATATATATCTTATTATTTTTTAAAATAGGTTAATATTTAATTTATAAATCCATATAAAAATATATAATTCATTGTTATTCTATTAATTGTTTGTTAGGATTATGTGTATCCATAGTATTTAAATAATAATAGCGATCATTTTATGTGAAAAGTATAAAAGAGTCATTATTTTATGTGTGCATACTGTCATTACATGTGAGAAACTGCATTTACACCTCTTGGTATATCATACATAGTAAGTTATGGACATCATCTAATTTATAAATGAGATTCTGTGCATTTTAGAGAGTATGTTTTTATTTATTTAATTATCTTGTTTATTTGTGTATTCAAAACAAATAAAGGTTATTTACATGTCGTATGTTTACATTGTTTATTTTTAACACCATTCATATGAAGAATGCATTGGATTTATTAAGTGATAGATGGGGCCCACTATATCCCCTTGATTCATTGGTACGTCTCATGAGACAAACTAGTGTCTTAGCACAAGGCTTTGATAGAATGGTTATGATGTCCCACATTATCCATTCATATGAAGAATGCATTGGATTTATTAAGTGAAAGATGGGGCCCATTATTCATTCCTCTTGGTATATAGAATTCATTATTATTCTATTAATTGTTCGTTAGGATTATGTGTAACCATAGTATTTAAATAATAATAGCGATCATTTTATGTGAAAAGTCTAAAAGAGTCATTATTTTATGTGTGCATGCTGTAATGACATGTGAGAAACTGCATTTACACCTCTTGGTATATCATACATAGTAAGTTATATACATAGTCTAATTTATAAATGAGATTCTATGAATTTTAGAGAGCATGTGTTTATTTATTTAATTATCTTGTTTATTTGTGTATTCAAAACAAATAAAGGTTATTTACATGTCGTATGCATACATTGTTTATTTTAAAACCCATTCATATGAAGAATACATTGGATTTATTAAGTTATAGATGGGGCCCACTATATAATTTAATAGTGGTTTGTTTCAACAACTTAATTTAGTTTAAATTCCATATAATAATAGATTTCACTCTAGAATTTGAAGGCTCTGTATGAATCCTACTATGGATGGAATTGAATAACATTATCGTTTTTGGATGATGTTATATAAGAAAAGATATTATAACCTTATTGATATACGAAAATAGGAATACATGTTAAATTTACCATCATATTTGGTAATCTAAGATAAAAAAAATGATGACAATCATCAGTGAGATTTAAAGATTGAATTGGGTGATAAAGTATTCCAAAAAATATTTCATTGGATGAAGGTTATGAGATTTGAAAAGAAATAAAAAATGATTCCTAGATATATTAATTCCTTTAAAATTCATTATCGTATCATGATGGTATAATATCACATGGTGACTCCACCAAATCACTCTAAATATCATGATATGTCCCATGTATCTCTCCAAATTAAGTATATACTTGATCAATTACATGTATTGAACTTAGAGGTCATACCAATGAAGAATGATCTATATAATGTGAAACAACTATTGGAAATTAGGAATAATTGAGATATTGTGATAATAAACTAAAAAACCCCCATGTTTAATGTTTTTTTGGAAAAACAGTAAATTCTGGGAAGCTTTCTGTGTACCCCAAGATGTGGTGTGGAAGAAGTATACCTTGTAGTTTGTATTAGAGTGGAGGAATTTAGAGGCAGAAATTATTATAATGGGGGTAGAATGTAACATAAATAGATATTAAAATTTCTTTTTGTTTAAATGGATTTAATTTCCTTGATAACATTATTTTCATGAAACATTAGGTTTAAACAAACCACAATATTCATTTAAATATTATTGATTATTATGAATGTTATCGCCAAGTAATTAGATTGACCGGTAACAATAATATTAAAAACACTTTGAAAAATATGTATTAAGGTTTTAATTAATTTAAATTTATTAATTAATTCATAGTAAACAAGTACTAGATTTTCAATAATGTCATTTTAAACATCAAAAATACGTTTTCTTTGAAAATGATAGTTATTTCATTTTATTCTTTGATATTCTAAACACTATGTTCCAAATTTAAAAATTTAATTTTTTAAAAAGGTTACTCTTTTTTAAATAATCACATCAAAACTATTATATAGTGAATATTTTGTAATTATATGAAACGTATAGTTTTAAGTGAATATTGTACATTCCAATTATTATAGAATGGTCTATTTTGTTTTCTACTATTTTAAAACCTCCAACATGAATTTGATTTGTTATTAAATTTCAGAAGTTTATTTTGGTTGAAAAAACAATATAATTTATACATTTTTATCAGTTTTAAACTTGATCATGGTATAGAAATGAATTTGTTCAGAAAATTATTTTTCAGAAACTATTTTTTGGCCTAAAAATTTCATTTTTCAGAAATCCATTTTTTTTACATTTTTATATTTAATTAATTCCTATTTTTTCTATAGACTAATCTTGAAATTTTTATTTTATATTTTTAAACCTTTTCTCCATTTTTAGTATTACATCTAATATCATTTTTTTTATTATGAATAGTTACTATGGTAAAAATATTACTCCGTCAAGAAAAATGATAAAAACTATTTTATAATTTGAAAAATAAGCGATAAGGAATAAATATTCATATTAATTGTTATTTGATGAATTTATTTCAACTAATATCACCTTAGACTAAAAAAATAATTTTTTGGTAGACTTATTCAAATATATGACTTAATAATATTTTAATACTTTAAAATTTTCATTGGGTGTCCTTCTCCCAATTATAAAAGGACACCCATCCACTCTCTTAATTACACCACCTTGATCAAACTGTATCAACAAAACCCTAAAAAATTATCTTATTAATGTCCCTATCCACGAAATATAGGTGATATTATTCTTTATAGACTATTCAAAGGGTCCTTAATATGGGATCAAAAGGAGGTATATAGAAGAAGATATAATCCCTTTTTTCCACTCTTTAAAAATTATTTCATCTTATATGACCAATAAGTATATTTTAACAATCATTAAAATGATATTATGATATCAAAAATATATTTATTTATTATTATTACAAAATAACCATTTTCAACCTCGTTTTATTCTACAGAAAGATAAATCATTTCTTGTGCATACATATGGGTTATCATCAAAACGTAGCAGTGTAATTGTTGTATGGTTTTATAGATAAAAAAAATGAATATATATATATATATAATATTTTATAAATAATTATGGTTTTTATATATAATATACCAATTAACTTTATACCCTTACTACTATTAAAATATTATAACTTAACTAGAGAGTACATGTAGACTACCTCCTCCATGAAGCTATGTGATTCATTTTTCTTGACTTCCTTTCATGAAAGATTTTGAATTTTTATAATTAGAATATATATGATATTTATTTCATTATTAAAATTTATCTAGATTATATAACCATTAATAGTATTAAAGGAATAAAATTATCCAAATGAAACATTTGAGAAAAATTAAACAATCGACACTAAAAAATGATAATTTTGAAAAATAATTATTAATAAATAGAAGTCAAAATATTTTAAGAGTTAAACCCAATAGACTTGATTATTTTCAATAATGGGTTAAGATGTACAATATCTTATAATGATAAGTGATGGTGTTGGTTAAGAATCACATAAAATGACTATTATTTATATCAAATGCAATGATTTTTGAACTAGACCTAAATTCCTAAGACATGTCTTTATTAATATTGGGGTGACATATTATTCATAAATTTTTAAAGAATATTTGTGAAGGGAAGAAATTGATCAAGGATCTGAAATGTAAATATTATTGAATGAGAAGTTATTTGATGGCCATGAATTTTCAATATAAATTTCTAAATATTTATATAATTGATTGATGTTAAGTTGAATATGTTGAATTATTATGAATTCTTTTTAAGTAATCCACGTAAAACAATAATACCAACCACATAATCCACAATTACTATTTTGATCTTGTTTATTGTTGGATAAACATCAACAATAAGGGAGAACCATCCTGAGAGGCTATCATGGTGACATGGGTGAGAGAACCTGCATGGGTGAGAGAGACTATATAGGTAACCTTTTAAGAACACAATGGTTTCCATAACTGCATGGGTGTGTAGATAGATGTGTAAGAGCCACTGTGTAGTGAAACATAGTTGTGTAAAGTAGTTTATATGGTGTAGTTTAAGAAGAAGACTTCAGTTTACTCATATTTTATGATCCCATGAAACATGAATTAATTTAAAGGATCAGTCGACCATGGATTGGTTTTATGTGTTGTAGTCGATGCACTATAATATTCACCTAATGTTAAAATATTACACATGAAATTATAAGCTTTAGATCCAATTAATGTGAGTTATCTAATCATCATAGGTGATCGTCTTCAACCTCTGAAGGGCATCGTTATATATGATTCTTACCCTTATGAGGTTATTCTGCTACCTTTATACGAGGCATGTTGATACACTTATTTGGAAGAGGAATTAGATAGATTGACCCATACACATTATCAGTCCTTACCCTTTTGTAGGAACTATGTAAAGAAAGAGATGTAACATTTCATAGCATTGCATAATATTAAAAACAAAGAAAACCATGTGGATATATCTCAAATTGGTAGATCATTGGGAATTCATTAACTATTTGATTGAAATTGTATCATTTTCAGAGCTATGTTAGTGAATACGAAATTATATAGAGGTGGACCTCTTATTATAAATATCGATAATTTTAATTGAGATATTTCTAGTTACTAATTGATATTGAGATAACACTGATTTTCTATAGAGAAAAATTCTACCATGAAATACTTTTTTTTGTAAAGTGTAGATATTTTTCTTGATTCATTTGAAAGAGAAGTGTTCTATAGCCTAGTTATTGAGTTTATTCTCCCACTATGTAATAAAAAGAAACTATGACTAATTTCTGTGTATCTACCATCATGTACGTGAAGAGGACTACAATGCGGTTACAAAAAATAATACTTGTTAATACATATGGTAGTTAAAAATTTTCACTGAGTAAAGAAGTATTATTAGTGTCATGTTCTGCCTTCAAATGATTTTTACTTATAGTTTTTACCCTTATATGATGTTGATTGAGACACCATCCACCCTTATGTGAAAACACAATGAACATGAAGATTGTAGTATGAGTAGTGAAGAAAATATTGCGTATACTTAGGCATATTTGAATGACTAATCACATAAGAAAATAACCGAAACACTTTCAAATAGAATATAAAATAATAAAGAAAGAAATATTATTCTTTAGGGTTTATAACTTTGAGAATAATCATTAACTTTATTATTCATGCATGAATTAATATTATTGATAATTAATTTAGAATTCTATAAGATGATGTGTTGAATTGTGGAAATTATTCTTGCATAAATTAATTCATAATGAAAATTATGCATCTCCTGAACACATCCATGTAAGGATGGAACTTCGAATATGGAAGGAGTAATTTTTCTGGCATTATTTACATAAATAAAGTGATCATACACATATGAATAGTCATATATGAGAAAGACCATCCTACTGAAAAGGTAAATGATCATATAAGAATGATCATTCCCGAACCTTCAAGCTCAGGGGGAAATATTAATAGACCATCGTATAATGTGAAAATAATTAATAAATAGAGGACTTTTTAATTAGTTTAAAGATCCTACCCTATAGAATTATGAGTGTATAGATGGTGAGGATTCGTGTAACACTATGTAAATCAGTATAAAGATAATCTTATTCGACTCAATATAGTGAAGTTTATTGTGGACTCAAGTGATACTATTAAAAGATGACTAAAGATCCTCATGTGTGGACTTATGAGTTATGATACACTGTGACTTAGTAATGAGAATTATAACTGATAATATTATTATAGTGGATAAACATGGGGGGGGGGGGGGGTCTAACCCACATTTCTAAGAATAAATCACTATACCAAACCATATAAATTATTGTGTTATGTTCCTTTGATGTACAACATTATTTGAGGTGATCATAATAACAACATGGTTACTTGATCGATGATTCAACTAGTCACCAAAGATGAATTCAAAAGGAAACATTTGTAAAATGAAAATGGATCAAAATTCACCCCCATACCTTTTAGTGGTCACTCAATAATATGAGATCTATAGTCGATATCAGATACTATGTTTCCACTGAAATATTAAAAAACAATACTGATGATGAAAAAAATTAGTTTAATAAATTTCAGGGATTTTCCAAAATCTAATTGTGATAAATATCATGGATGAAGAAATAAGATGATACTTTATCTTATATAACAATGGGTAGAAGTGGGAGATGTTTCTATAGTGGGATTTGCAAAAATTAATGATAGTTATTCTATGAATTTTCTAAATAATATTAATCATGAAACAGATGTAAATACACTAAATATAATCAATATTTCACTCACAAAGAAGGTTTTCAATAATGTTTTGGGACTTCTAACTACTTATGTGAATTGAGAAAAATTATTATGTATTTATTAGGGAAATATAAAAGTTAATTAATCTTAAGTAAATGTTTGGAGATGCATATTTGAAGATATTAAAATGGTTGATGATGAATGTATTGGTGATTACATTGCAAGATTAAGTGATATTTTTAGTAGCATCATAGGTTTTGATGAGAATATCATGAATCAATAATTTTGAATAAGGGAATGAGAAACTATATATATATTTTTTCCATACTAGTTTCTACAATATAATTATGAGAATATCTATCACAAGATGAAAATAAAATAGTCTCACAACGTAAGAAATGTTAATGATAGTAGGCCTTAAATAGAAATCAAAAGATGATATGGGTTTTTTAGAATTGATAACGTATAAAGTTTATGATATAGATAATATAAAATCTAATGATTATTAAAAACATGATAATAAAAAAGATTTATATTAAATAATATCATTATATAAAAATATATATAACAAATGTTGAATCAGAAAAGGAAATAATCCACTAAATTACCTTAATTATAATGGAATTATACATTTTTCTTATTAATACCCATTGAAGAAAATTAATATAACTGAGACTGCTGAGGAAGAATAATTACTCCAAGTAATATCTATGAAACTTAATAATAGTGACTGTAATAAGGAAAACTATGAATTTTAAGGAAAAAATTAAATTTTATGAGTATATAAGTTAATTAATATTTATCATCATGTAGTAGGAAAAAATCATAACAATCTTATATAAATAGGGTGTGTATAACCGAAAAATAAAAAATTACTATATAGAGTCTGGAAGGTATAAAAGTTTAATATTGAATTGAACTAGAATAGTTCTTCAAAGTTAATCTAGAAGGTAATCTTGAGAATGTGTTAATAAATAAAAGATACATCATAATGAGAAAATATAATATATGACAAATGTAACTAAGCTAGAAAGTAAACTAAAAGATTTTGATGAAAATCACCTGGAAGGGAAGAGGATAATAAGCATGTAATTTCTTTCAGTAAAGAAAACAATAAAAATTTATTAAAGAGATATTTATTTGAAAAAATATTGAATAATCTTAATGAACAATTTGTTGAGAAAGATGAAGAATTAACTGATTCCCAATCAATATACCCTTTATCTCAATATAATTTAAGGTGATAAAATAAGGATTCACCAAGATTGTTTAGCTTATGGGTGAATCTTGTAAATCTTCTAAGAAGAATTGTCCATATAAAAAATAATAATCTATACCTATTGAATCAAAATGTATTTTTTTTATTTTTAATAGTGAATATCTGAATGATCAGACTAAATCTATTTGGAAAATAATATTAGTGAAGGAGAAATCATCCAAAGAAGAATAATAGACTAATACTACTATATAGAATATTCTAAAAAACACCCAAAATATATGATATTACATTAACAACAATCTTCTAATAATAACTATTATCTCTCTAAAAGTACAAGGATCATAGGTTACTACTCTTTTTTGGAGTTTTCATCATAAATATTATTCATGCTAGTATAATAAGTCACTACCCAAAAAGATTCTTATATTAAGGGGCAGTAATGATAAATAGAAGAGATTATAATATCTGGGAGTGAAAAATGAAACTAAAAAATAATCTAAAATGTAAAAAAGATTAAATATGAGGTCTAGAATGAATTTTGTTTCATATGTGGTGAAAAAGGTCCCAAAGTTAGGAAATTTATAGTGATATTACTCATTTGGATTCATCAGAATGTAAATGGGAAAAGAACTAATATATATATGAAAGATAAAGTTATTAGTGAATTATTTCAGTGGCTTAATCAAACTATAAACTTCAAGAAAGAATGTTTATTCATCAATCATAACATATTAGATAATTATTAACAAATAGATAATGATAAGAAATATGACTATGAAAAGGGGTGAAAGTTGTGATAGTTGATAAAGTTAATGTTTATGAGAATTAAACTAAAAACGATGACTTGTATATTATGATGCAAAAAAAATGTGAATAACTGTTCATGAGACAAATTATTATATTCATATTCTACTGGAAAAAGAATAAATAATGAAAAATATATAGTAGAAATAAAGAAATTATTCTATTACGAAAGAGGAAAATTTATCCACTTCAAAAGTAGAGATTTTTCAAGAAAAATAAATCATATATTCTTAGTAATCTAAGAATGAAAACTCATCCAAATTTGATCATAAGAAGATGAATATGAAATAATGGATGAGAGGAAACTATTATAAAAAAATCCCTCTAGATTTTTTTAGGTCCATCCTTATTCAACTAATGTTTTTATTTGAACTAACATGTAGGGAATTAGATGTTAAAATATGTCTATAATGGAGAACACAAATTATCATGATGATGAATTGTGTGTGTTATTTTAGTAGCCACACCACCAAACTTTAGGTGTGATCATCACAATTGAATTTATTCCTTGATTATATGAAACTACCTTTCTAGGGGTAATGGATCATAAGAAATGTGAGATAAAGGGTGAGTATAATTTTATTCACATGAACTATTTCAATGTGATTGTTTCTGATGAATCCTAGTAATATCATGATTTTAATGTTTTCATAACCCCTTAAATGAATAAGTTGAATGACATTGAGGATGGAACCACATATATATAATTATCAGTGATAAATGTTATTCTTTGGTAACATCACTCTTCTGTTCTTCATCAATTTATCATATATATACCTAGAGTTTACTTATTAAAATATCATTTCTTAGAGAAATGATTTTATTGAATTCGTGTAGTTGGGAGGCCATACAATATATAAATATTATTTATAAAAAATTGAATGAATAAATAATAGATAATTAAGATATTTATTTTTTAACTCTTAAGTGTATTGAAATGAAATATAAATGCGAGATCGTTGAACCTGATAGAAAAGAATTATATTTACTGTCAATATAGCTTCAATACACATCAAATATTATTAGAAGATAAGTGGGGGTGTTTTTGAAGAATCATGGAGAATGATTATTCATCATATAGAATACGATGATTGTGGAACCAGACATTAATTATAAATACACATTACAGTTATTATAGGGTTGAAACATTGGTTACAACTTGTTTAATAACATTAGTGAAATATAAGAATGAATAAAGGCCATGAAAAAAATATTAATTCATGAGGTGTTATTTAAAGGCAGTTTATTTTCAAAAAGAGTTTATAATGATTGAGAAACTTTAATTCAATTAAATTTCATACTATAAATTATTATATTTTTATTATGAATTGTTCGTATACTAAAAAATAGGCCAACCACACATTCCACAAGGGTCATATTGATCTATATTAATATTGGAGTGAGAAAAACCTACAATGAGCTCCAACCCAAGAGGCTCACATGGATGCACGTGTGACGAGTCCTATATGGGTGAGAGCACATGCATAGGCTTAAGGGGTACACATATAGGAGCATAAGCATGAATTCATGTGTACATGGAGGTTCTAGATACTCTTTGTATAGTAGTATAGGGGTGTGTGTGAGTGTGTGAGGTGAGGCTCTTGGAGCAGTATAGTGACCCATCCTTTTCTTTCATTACTATTACATCATTTCAAAGATAAACAACATAATAGTATTACACATAGAGGATCAAAAGGTTTAGTGTCTTGGGAAAACTAGGACCACACATAACAAATACAACATCAACCATAAACATTTATTTAATTTCTTCTTCACTAGCTTCTTAGTGGCACTTGTCCTCTCCTTAGTACATGTAGCCACCTGAATATATACATCAAAAGTGGTGAGCTTAAAGCCCAGTAAGTGGATAGATAAGAACAATATATCATGGGGTGAGCATAATCATGACATAGGAAAATGATCATGAACTTGAGATGAGCATAAATAAAAGACTTGAAATGTGGAAATACATAAAAATGAAACATCATGTCTTACTGGTTAACTACCACACATATCTTTAAACCAAGATACCATCTTGTTCACACATAATTTCACATTTACTCATGATATTCATCACTTTACACAATGCATTCGAGCACTATATAATTTCAGGCACACCCGTCACATTTAAACATTTATATTGCGCTATATAATTTCGGGCGCACCCGTCACATCATAACATTATCATTATCATGATTTCCACATAGAACACATATCAAACATGTACATAAATAACCCATGGAAAGGAATGGGTTTCATCTCATAATAACACAATCATAAGCTTTGGGTTCCCAAAAGAAAGAGGGAACACCATACTTTATACAAGAACCATCAACCTTGAATGAGAGGTAAAAGGTGAGATCTTGAAAGAAGAGTTCTTTTGGAAAAAATTTTGATGGACATAAAAACCAGTGACCAACATGTATACCCCAGAAAATTAAAGGAAATGATGAACAAATGAGCTTTGAGGAGTAACCATATCAAAATGGAGTGAAAGAGGGAGAACCCGAAGGAAGAAAAATTGGGTTCGAGATTTCCCCTTACCTTGTACTCGAATGCCTCCTTCTCTTTAATGTCCTGTATAATGACATTATATTCCGTAATTATAAATTCCAGAACCTTTTATACATTAATAGGGTTCATTATGGTTTCATTATTTCATATTACGTTCCTTTTTATGACTTATAGATTTTAAAAAACATTGATCAGGGATGTTCGTTTTCATGGTTTTCTTGAGCGGTCCACTTGTATTCTTAAATTGATGTTTGGGTAGATCATGGGTAAACATACAGAAATTATTTTACATGTTATTAATGATATTACAGAAGATTGAATGATTTTATAATGAGTATTATTAGATCCATGTGGACAAATCATTAGATAAGAATTAAATGAAGATTATTTGGGTTAATTTGAGCGGTTTTTGGATCACAACGAACTTGTTTTAACTTTTCACATAGTAATATGGACATAGGTTATTTCCAGAACATCAAATAGAACATAATACATATAAAATATTCTGGTTCAAACATAAAAATTGTTTCATGACTAGATTGAAGGTAGGAATGGAAGAAGAGAACATGTCGTTTTTGAAGGTGATAAATTTAACACCTCACGAACAACGTTCTCTTTAATAAAATAAAAGGATGAGGGAAAGGGTGTGGGGTGATATAATATACCATTAGAATCATAAGATTACATTATATGTATAATAATGGAGTTACAAAACAATTTGGATGAAGATAGGTACGGAGAGATGAAGAAAGGAACTTGAACTTGAAAGGAAAATTAAAGGAGAAGAGGGACAGAAATTACCTTTAGAATCATCCTCTCGAGACCCTCCTTAAAAGCCTAATCTTGGTATTTTGATGAGACCATAAGCTCTTGGACGTGGGGGAAGGGATATGGAAGGTGTTCGGGAAGAGTTTAGAGAAGTATTAGAGCTTGAGAGGTGTGAGGAAAAGAGGGAATGAAGGGTGGCTTTTATAGTGGGGGGAGAGGGGTTTCCCTAATATAAAATTGATTCGTTTATTAATTTTACCTAAGACAAGGAATAGTGAGTCTTGGATGACCAAGAATATTAAATAAGGAATGTGAGTTCGGGATTTGGGATCTTACATCACTTTTGATGTCAGGAATAGTGGATTTTAATTAAAATGTATTTATATGGTAAATTAATGTATTCTACTATTCACCAAAAATTCAAGTTTCTCAGAAAAATCACAAAAATTTACCCCAACCATTGTTCGACCTGTAGTATCAAAAAATGAAGTCCATTTTTTAAAAATAATTTTTTAATATTATTAATTTAATATTTAATTAAAATCATAATTTACCAAAAAAGAGTTTTTAAAATTAAAATTGATTTTGTAGTTCTTTCAAAAATTACGTAGGGTCTTATCTAAAAACTATTAGACATTGATTCAATACCTTATGAATAAATTTCAGGGGAATAAATATTATTTTAAATTAATTAATTATTTATTTATTTATGACTTACAAATTAACAAAACGTTTACTAAGGTCAAATTGTCACTTTCTAAGATGTCTAAATTTTATTTTATTATTCATAGGTAATGTTACTCTTATTTACTATTCATAAGGGTCATATTAATATTCATAAGGGTAGGTTACTATTCATAAGGGTAGGTTACTATTCACCAAAAAATGATTTTCGTTTCATTAGACTCCAAAAACTATCTTGAACACAACCGTGTATGTCAGATTTTTAAAATTCGAAACATATGGGTGACAAAATTATGGTTAAAGGTCACTTATCACATAGTAGTTCATTATTTTGTGTTTTTATAAAATAAATATATGAAGGGAATTTTCCATTGAAATACTTTGGGTCGTTACATTCTTCCCCCCCTTAAGAAATTTCGCCCCCGAAATTTCACTTTACACAAACAGGTGAGGGTACATCTCCTTCATTGCCTCTTCTGGTTCCCAATTTGCTTCCTCAAAATTATGGTTCCTCCACAACACTTTGAAAAGGTGGGTTTTCTTGTTGCGTAGAACCTTATCACTTCTGTCCAAAATTTTTACCAGCTGCTCCTCATAGGAGAGATCATCTTCCAGCTGTACCACCTCTGATTTTAGTACATGTGAGGGTTCTGGTATATACTTCCTCAGTAGTGATACATGAAACACATCATGAACTTGAGCCATATTCGGTGGAAGTGCCAGACGATAGGCCACAGCTCCTATATTGTCAATGATCTCAAAGGGGCCAATGTACCTTGGGCTTAGCTTCCCTTTCTTCCAAAATCTCATGACTCTCTTCCATGGAGATATTCGAAGGAAGACTTTATCTCCAACGTTCAACTCCAAGTCCCTTCGATGGTTGTCGGCATAGCTCTTTTTCCAAATTTGAGCAGCTTTGACGTGTTTCTGGATGACTTGAACCTTCTCGGTCATCTCTTGAACAAGATCGGGACCAAGTAGCTTTCGTTCACCAACTTCATCCCAATAGGTTGGAGTTCTACATCGCTTCCCATAAAGAGCTTCATACAGAGCCATCTGAATACTCGAGTGGAAGCTATTGTTGTATGAGAACTCAACCAATGGGAGATACTGATCCCAACCACCATTGAATTCAAGAGAGCAGTCTCTTAGCATATCTTCAAGCGTCTGAATAGTCCTTCCAGATTGGCCATCAGTTTGGGGGTGATAGGTCGTGCTGAAATTTAATTCAGTACTCAAAGCATGTTGAAGGCTCCTCTAGAACTTAGATGTGAACCTTAGATCATGGTCAGAGATAATCGAGAGTGGAACACCATGCAATCTCACCACTTCCTTCACATATATCCTTGCATGTTGTTCAAGTGAGAGGTCTTCCTGAATAGCGATAAAATGGGAAGTCATGGTGAGTCGATCAACCACAACCCATATCGCATTATTTCCCTTTGAGGTCTTCGGGAGACCCGTGACAAATTACATAGTAACATTTTCCCATTTCCACATGGGTATAGGCAATGACTGCATCAAACCTTTGGACTTTTGTCGCTCAACTTTAACTTGCTGACATACCAAGAACCTTGATATATATTCCGCAATCTCCTTCTTCATGTTATCCCAACAGAAGTGATCTCAGAGATCACGATACATCTTGGTACTTCCATGATGGATAGAGAAAGTTGAGTTATGTGCATTATCCAATAACTCCTTCATTATCCTGGGTGATGAAGGCACACAAAGCCGCGTTCCAAAACAAATCACACCATCATCATCGATATGGAACTCTTGTAGATTCCCTTCCTTTACTGCATTCACCCTCTTCTGTATCTCCACACCATCCCTTTGTGCTTCCTTAATCTTCTCTTGGATGGATTGTTGCGCAATCATTTGGGAAAGGTAGAATTTATCCCCTACCCTTATCATTTCCAAATCCATCCTTTGCAAATCCAAGAAGATAGGGTCTTTCTCAATCCTCAACATGGATAGAGTAGCAGGTTCTCTTCTACATAGAGCATCAGCTACCTTGTTCGCCTTTCCAGGATGATAGTGAATAGAGCAATCGTAATCCTTGATTATCTCTAACCGTCTCCTTTGACACATGTTGAGCTCCTTTTGTGTGAATATATACTTTAGGCTATTTTGGTCAGTGCATATGTCACACTTCTCGCCATAAAGGTAATGCCGCCAGATTTTCAAGGAAAAAATCACGGCATCCAGCTCTAGATCATGCATCGGGTAGTTCTTCTCAAGGATCTTCAACTGTCGGGAGGTGTAGGCTATCACATTATCATTTTTCATGAGTACACAACCCAAGCCTTTCTTTGAAGCATCGCTATATATCACAAAACGTTCTCCACTTTTCGGTAGTGTGAGTACAGGTGTAGTGATCAGCCTTCTCTTTATCTCCTTGAAGCTTCCCTCACATTCTTCCATCCATACATACTTTACCCCTTTCCTTGTTAACTTAGTTAGCGGGCTTGACAATAGTGAGAATTTTCTTAGAAAACGTCGATAGTACCCAGCTAATCCTAGAAAACTACGGATTTATGTGACACTAGAGGGCCTGGGACATTCTTCAATCACCTTTGTCTTTGAAGGGTCAACAGAAATTCCCTCGCTTGTGATCACATGTCCCAAGAACGTGACTTGATTCATCCAAAAGTCACACTTTCTGAACTTGGCATACAACTTCTCCTTTTTCAATGTCGCCAAAACAAGTCTTAGTTGTTCATCATGTTCCTCCTTGCTCTTGGAGTAGATGAGAATATCATCGATAAACACTACCACAAATTTGTCAAGGTAATGTCTAAAGACTATATTCATCAAATCCTTGAAGATTGCAGGGGCATTAGTAAGTTCGAAGGGCATCACCAAAAACTCATAGTTCCCATACCTTGTACGGAAGGCAGTCTTCTGAATAGCTTCCTTCTCCACCTTTACTCGATGATATCCAGAACGAAGATCCACCTTTGAGAAGTATTAAGCTCCTCTTAACTGGTCGAACAAGTCATCAATCCTTGGGAGAGGATACATGTTCTTTATGGTGATCTTGTTGAGTTCCCGATAATCGATACACAACCGCATGGTTCCATCCTTCTTCTTTACAAAGAGCACTGGCGCACCCCAAGGTGATGCACAAGGGCGTATGAACCCTTTGTCCAGATGCTCTTGCAGCTGCTTCTTTAACTCCTCCATTTCGATAGGAGCCATCCTATAGGGGCACTTCGAGATAGGAGTAGCTCCGGGTATGAGTTCAATTGAGAACTCTACCTCACGATCCGAGGGAATTTCGGGTAACTCTTTGGGAAATACATCACTATATTCCCTCACGATGGGCATTTCCTCAGGGTTGTCACTTTCCTTCGACTCAACCATTTGGGTGAGGTATGATTCTTCTTAGTGAATAAACACCCACACCATTGAAGTATTTTTCAAAGGATATTCATGATCTTCCTTGCATTTGTAGAGGAGCATGGGATGGTTCGGAATATGAAAATATATTTCCTTTTCCCGCAGTTGATATGAGCTCTATATAACGAGAGCCAATCCATTCCCATTATAGCATCGAATTCCACAAAGGGAAGTATTATGAGATTTGCCTAAATAATCTTCCCACATACTCAACAGAAGAAGAGTCAAACACCTGGGTTGTAATGATTGCACCACTTGGTGTTTTTACAGATACATCTACTTCAAGGTTTTGGGGATTTGATTCTATAGTTCTAGAAAACGTGCAATATATAAAGGAATGCGTAGAACCAGAATCAAATATGAATTTTTCCATTCTTGAGTGAATAGAAAGTATACCTTGTACAACTTCATTATCTTGTTCCACCTCCACAGTAGTGATGGCATAAGAATTCCCTTGTTCCTTTGTCTTTGGTGGTTGTTGGCGCTGATTACCCTCAGGAGCTCGAGGTTTAGTGCACTGGTTTGAATAGTTCCCTAGCTCCCTACAGTTGTAGCATTGAACCACGAGTGGTTCTCTCCTTTCATCGGCTACATTATCCTTCCTTTTCATGTCTTTTCGACACTCTTGAGATTGGTGTCCTTATTTCCCACACTTAAAGAATTTCCCCGTACCTTTGAGGTAGTTCCCATGGCGCAACTTCCCACATTTTTGGGATGTGGGTTGTTGATTTTTCTTCCCACCTTTGTCACTAGATCCACCAGCTTGAAACTCCATCTTTCTTTTCTTATCACCATAGCCATGGGACCATTCTCCAAACTCCATCTCCACTTTGAGAGCACACCGAACAACTTATTCATAACTCCCAAAGTCTCGAATTTCAAGATCATTTCAAAGATGTGGTTTTAATCCACTAAAGAATCTATCAATTTTGATATCATTGTTGATAACAAAACCCAAAGCATACCTTGAGAGCCTTGGGAAATTTTCTTCATAGGTTGTGACAGATTCTCCTTCTTTTTTCTTGAGCTCTATGAATTATCTCTCCATATTCGTGCAAAGAGTTCGTGGGAAGTAATTATTAAGAAACATTATCTTAAAGTCTTACCATTCCATCTCTTCAATTTCCTCCATTGTCTTGGTGTTCTTAATAAAATCCCACCATTGATCAGCTTCTCCATCTAGATGATAAACTGGTAGAGTCACCTTCTCCGTCTCGGAACAGTGAAGAAAAAAAAAATCTTCTCCATGTAGTTGACCCACTGTTCTGCATCTAGTGGATCAGAAGATCCATAAAACTTCAGTGGTCGTTGACACATAAAACATTTTATAGCTAGTTTCTCCCTCTCTGGTGAAGGAGTACGTTCCCCATTATTATGGTTATTATTCATAACCCGAGATAATTGGGTAAACATCACCATGAATTTTTGAACTCCACCTCCAAAATCATTGGGGATGTCGTTCGGGCAATCGTTGCATTGGTCCTCGCAAGAGTTGTTGGCCTGATTTCTCTTGATACCCACCATTTTCTAAAATAAAAAGGTTAGAACAAAACATAAGTAAAAAAGTCATGAAAAACTTATTAATTTAAACAATTATACCAAAAACATAACATATGGGATCCCTAGGTAAATATTCTTGTGTACATATTTGTACTGATTCTCATGCTAGAGGTTTTCTCTAGGGTTTACTAACCCTAATTCCCAAATTAACTAAACCTTTCCTATGATACAACCTATAGTGACCCTACCTTTTCATTCATTACTATTACATCATTTAAAAGATAAACAACATAATAACATTTCACATAGAGGATACAAAGGTTTAGTGTCTTGGGAAAACGAGGACCACACATAACAAATTCAACATCAACCATAAACATTTATTTAATTTCTTATTCACTAGCTTCTTAGTGGAACTTGTCCTCTCCTTAGTACATGTAGACACCTGAAGATATACATCAAAAGGGGTGAGATAAAATCCCAATAAGAGGATAGATAAGAACAATATATCATGGGATGAGCATAATCATGACATAGGAAAATGATCATGAACACGAGATTAGCATAAATAAAAGACTTGAAATGTGACAATGCAGAAACATTAAACATCATGTCTTAGTGGTTAAATACCACACATATTTGTGAACCAAGTTAGAATATTGTTCACACATCATTTCACATTTACTCATGAGATTCATCACTTTACCCAATGCATTGGAGCACTATATAATTTCGGGCGCACCCGTCACATTTAAACATTCATATTGCGCTATATAATTCCAGGCGCACTCGTCACATCATAACATTATCATTATCATGATTTCCACATAGAACACATATCAAAAATGTACATAAAGAACCCATGGAATGTAATGGGTTTCATATCATAATAACACATTCATAAGCTTTGGGTTCCCAAAAGAAAGAGGGAACAACATACTTGATACAAGAACCATCAACTTTGAATAAGAGGTAAAAGGTGAGATCTTGAAAGAAGTGTTCTTTTGGAAAACATTTTGATGGACATAAAAACTAGTGAAAAACATTTATATCTCAGAAAATTATGGGAAATGATGAAGAAATGATCTTTGAGGAGTAACCATATCAAAATAGAGTGAAAGAGGGAGAACCCGAAGGAAGAAAAATTGGGTTCGAGATTTCCCCTTACCTTGTACTCGAATGCCTCCTTCTGTTTAATGTCCTGTATAATGACATTATATTCATTAATTATAAATTCCTGAACATTTTATACATCAATAGGTTTCATTATAGTTTCATTATTTTATATTATATTCCTTTGGATGACATATAGAGTTTAAGAAACATTGATCGGGGATGTTCGTTTTCATGGTTTTCTTGAGCGGTCCACTTGTTTTCTTAAATTGATGTTTGGGTAGATCATGGGTAAACATACAGAACTGATTTTATAGGTTATTAATTATATTAAAAAAGATTTAATGATTTTATAATGAGTTATATTAGATCAATGTGGACAAATCATTAGATAAGAATTAAATGAAGATTATTTAGGTTAATTTGAGCGGTTTTTGGATCACAACGAACTCGTTTTAACATTTCACATAGTAATATGGCCATAGGTTATTTAATGAACGTAAAATAGAACATAATACATATAAAATATTCTGTTTCAACCATAAAAATTGTTTCATGACCAGATTTAAGTTAGAAATGGAAGAAGAGAACAAGTCGTTTTTGAAGGCGATAAATTTAACACCTCATGAACAACGTTCTCTTTAATAAAATAAAAGGAAGAGGGAAAGGGTGTGGGGTGATATAATATACCATTAGAATCATAATATTACAGTATATGTATAATAATGGAGTTAAAAGACAATTTGTATGAAGATAGGTAGGGAGAGATCAAGAAAAGAACTTGGACTTGAAAGGAAAATTAAAGGAGAAGAGGGAGAGAAATTTCCTTTATAATCCTCCTCTTGAGAACCTCCTTAAGGGCCTAATCATGGTCTTTTGATGAGACCAGAAGCTCTTAGACGTGGGGGAGGGGATAGGTATGGTGTTTGGGAAGAGCTTAGAGAAGTCCTGGAACTTGAGAGGTGTGAGTAAAAGAGGGAGTGTAGGGTGGCTTTTATAGTGGAGGGGAGAGGGGTTTCCTTAATATAAAATTGATTAGTTTATTAATTTCACCTATGAAAAGGAATAGCAAGTCTTGGATGACCAAGAATAGTAAATAAGTCATGTGAGTTCGGGATTTGGGTGCTTACATCACTTGTGATGTCAGGAATAGTGGGGTTTAATTAAAATGTATTTATATGGTAAATTAATGTAATCTACTATTCACCAAAAATTCAAGTTTCGCAGAAAAATCCCAAAAATTTACCCCAACCATTTTTTGACGTGTAGAATCCAAAAATGAATTCAATTTTTCAAAAATAATTTTATATTCATTATTAATTTAATATTTAATTAAAATCATAATTTACTAAAAAAAAGTTTTTAAAATTAAAATTTATATTGTAGTTCTTTCAAAAATTACATAGGGTCTTATCTAAAAACTATTATACATTGATTCAATACTTTATGAATACATTTCAGGGGAATAAATATTCTTTTAAATTAATTAATTATTTATTTATTTATGACTTACAAATTACCAAAACGTTTACTAAGGTCAAATTGTCACTTTCTATGATGTCTAAATTTTATTTTATTATTCATGGGTAATGTTACTCTTATTTACTATTCATAAGGGTCATATTACTATTCATAAGGGTAGGTTACTATTGATAAGGGGATGTTACTATTCATAAGAGTAGGTTACTATTCACCAAAAAATTATTTTTGTTTCATTTGACTCCAAATAATATCTTGAACACAACCCTGTATGTTGGATTTTTAAAATTCCAAACATAGGGGTGATGTTTGGTCCACAATGCTGAATACCCTGAGGGGGGGGGGGGTGAATCAGGGTATGAATAATTTAAAATTAATGCCCGTTCTGATCTTGTTTCGCTGTTGAACAAAACTCTCTTATCTCTTTTCCTGTTGCACAAAGTAAATAGAAAGCGAAGTATGCACAGGAAACAACAATTTTATTTGGTTCACCGCAAAGGGCTACGTCCAAGGAGCATACACCGACAAGTTGCCGGTCGTACCAAATTCCAGTAATCTTAACTAGCTGTGGATTACAAGGTTCGGGCTAGATCACTTCTAAGCCCATGCTCACTGCCTTTACAAGTTTAGGGTCAGCTCACTACTTTCCCAAGGGTCACTCCCTGTTTATCTCTCTCTCTGGCTCACTGCCGGTGGGGAGGATCGCCTTCTTCCTCTTCCTAAGCTCACTGCTCTTGGAAGGAATCCACTCACAGTTTATAGACCTGTAGGTCACTTCATTTGCATGAATGAATGCATCTTCCTCTATGTGTAGATGCTCTGTTGAAGTACAACTTTCACCCGTAGATGAATATCTCTTTGCACCGAAGGTATCGGGAAACATACCAGCTTCCACGTAGTCCGAGAAGCACTGTTGGAACAAAACCTTACTTGGCGCGCAAGTCAATCTCGGCGCGCAAGTATCGGCGCGCAAGTCACAACGGGCGCGCAAGTCCTCCTCAGAAACTTGCGCGACTAAAGCTTCCTCAACTCCAAACTTGCGCGACTCTCTTCCTTTTATGTCTAAACAAATATTGCTGCGCAACTGCCAACCGGCGCGCAACTTCTAACACCGGCGCACAACTTCAACTACTAGCGCGCAAATTCACCTGCGCGACCCACATTCACCACTTGCGCGACCACCACACCTGCGCGACGGGAGCTTTGATTTCTCAAAGTGTTGAACTCCGTTCAAAATGAGGAGGGGTGGTCCAGTATTTATAGGCAATCTGACCACCCTGCGCGACGGCGTGCAAGTCACCTGCGCGACCCACTTTCGGCGAGCATGTCCCCTGTCATTTTAGACACTTGCGCGACCAACTCCCAAACTTGTGCGATCCTCTTTACTTTCCCATATTTTGATATTCTGATCTTGAAAAACATATGGAGCGCAAGTTTCCTACACTGCAAGTCCTCAGCGCGCAAGTCCTTTTGCCAAAAACACTTTTCTTCATTTGCCGATTTTCAGGCCCTAAAATTTGGAAAACAGTGGAGAACGGTGCCACCTTGTATCTGTTCTTTTGTACCTCCTCCAGATCATCCATTACCTTTATCGACGTTCTTGGAGAAAACATGGATCGTTGACCTCAGCTCTTGAACTCGACATTCCACCATGAAATCCTCTTTTTCAACAAATTTGTATGTCATTGTTTTTCTTTGTCAACAATGACTACTCAAATGTCCACTTTGTCAACAAACACAATCGCCTCAAAAATGCTTCAATGATACCTTGAGGGATTTTTTCCCAACAGGTGACAAAATTATGTTTAAAGGTAAGTTATCACTTATTAGTTCATTATTTTGTGATTTATGACATAAATATAAGAAGGTATTTTTCCATTGAAATACTTTGGGTTGTTACAAGCAGACATTGGGCTACTCACATTTGTTGATCCCATGTAATGTGAAGTAATATAAAAAAGTGTTTTACTAAGAAAAGGATGAATGTTGGTCCATGGACACACTAAACTATTCATCGTTCATTAGAATGTTACACATATATGACTATTCATCTGATCATCCCAACGTGAGTCATGTAACCATCATTAGATTCCATCATCAATCTCTTTATTCTAGCTTTACATATGGTTATTTATCTAACATGATAATTATGCTAAATTTTTTAGGCTATTAGAAACACTTATATAGATAAGGTATTGTTCTTAGTGAACCATACACAATGTCTATTCATTTCATGACCCGGAGACTTTATGAAGGAATATATTTCATTTTTATCAGTATTACATGGTATGAAAAATAAATAAGCTATGTGAATATATTTCAAACATATAGATCTTTGGGAATAAAAAATTATTAATTGGCATGAAAGTTTTATAAGAGACAAGTAGGTGAATTCATGGGTATAATGTTGTTGAACTATTCATAAAAATACCAACAATATAATATTTTAGATTTCTTCTATCGAATGAGACTGAAAATGATCTCACTTTCCAGATATAAATAGAGAACCACAAAACCATTGTTTTATTAATAGTAGATCTTAGTGAATAATTCACACAAAGTAAAAGTGTTTCATGAGCTAGTTCTTGATTAATACACTATTACTATGTTAAATTAAGAATCAATGAATATGGTACATTCAATTGTCCCATCTTATGTGTAAAGAAATATATTGAGGATATGTGATGTTATACTGGTTATCATATAGAGTATTTTCACATTCACGAAGATTAATTAAGAATGGAATCAACACATGATACCCGTATGTGGAGTGGATTAAGAGTGATTATAATTATGGGGTTTTAATTAAGACAACATCCACCATTATGCAAAGGGACATTGACATTGAAATTGCATAGTATAGTATAAGGCATGAGGAAAATCATGTTCATAATTAAATACATGAATACATGTATGAATAATCATTTGAAAAAAAATGAGAACTCTTATATGGAAAAAATAAAAAATAAATATTGAAATTTTATGTTCTGGGAATTATAACATTAATAATAACTAAGAAATTTTTTATTCATTCAATAAGTTCCCCTGTTGATATTGAATTAAGAAACCAATATGAGTGTGCATTTAATTGTTAGTGTTTATTATTTAATAATATAATTCATGCAGAAATTGGGTGAATTTTTCTCACACATCTATGTGATATTAAAACTTCATCCCCAAATGGAAGAATTACCATATATGTTTCAAACTAAGTCTACTAATCATACACTGTTGAGCATACATATTTGATCAAGACAAACGAGCTGTAGAGGTACTTGAATAGTTGTACACGAGTTGGTCAGGTCATACAATATTATAGTTTAATATCATGAAATCATTCGATAGTGGATCAAGTAATGAGGAGTAGAAGAGTGTGTAATTATATAAAAAAATCTTCATGTGTGGACTTAGGAGTAAAAATATTGTGTTGATCTTGGTAACACTATGTGATGTAGTATAAAGATCAAAATGTAAGTATAATGAGATTAATGGATTTTCTAGAATCTTATAACACATTGTATAATAGTAAAAATATCTCCATGTGTGGAATTATGAATTAATATGCATAGTGGTGCTATATCAACCATTTTAATTTATTATAAGATTATATTAGAGAATAAAATGTTGGGGAGTCTAACCAACATGGAAAATTGATGGTAATTATATTGAAACTTTTATATAAATGTGTTATGTTACATTGATTTAAACCATAGTTCAAGGAAAGGATGCGGAGAATAAGAAGTGATGAATGATGATTTAATTAACCATATATGTTAAATTGAGAAGGATTATTTTTTAAAAGAAAAGAAGTCATTGTATCACCCACTCCCCCACTATGTGATATCGGACTAATTCAGGATGTACAGTTTGTTGATCTTCTATGATATTATAAATATGCACATGGTTATGTTTTAGAAGAATAATAAATTCAAATATAATATATTGTATATTAAAATCATATACAAAGAATGTCAAAAATTCTGTAATGGTTTCTTTAAAAATGTAATTATTATTTGGTATTGATTATGTTTATGTTTTTGTTAGTGGAATGGTATGATGTATCTATCATTAACCCAATATAAGTTCATATCATCCACTTATTGTAGGAAGTGAAATTTGTTACTTTCCTTATTTTTATCACTATTCTGAATAGTGAAAATAAATTTTCTAAGGAAACCCAACTGTGTTTTTATTTCAGTTAGGAATATTTTTTTTTCAATTCCCATGTTTTGGTTAAAATATTTTAAAAAATGTTTTTATTATTCTGTAATGATTTATTAAAGTCATTTTCACCAATGAATAAGTTTTTATAAAATTATTTTAAAGGAATCATGTTTTTATTTTTGGACCAGGGTTATTTTTACCGAATTGTTCAACCGAATCATTTTTTAATGTAGAGACTACAAAAATTTTCTCATATCATTAATGCTACGCATTAACTTCAAGATTTATTTATATGATTATATTTTTCCTTCAAAATAAAATTTTATTATTCATATTTTGAAAAAAATTTACATTTTAATTAATGATTTTGAAAAGAAAAGGGAATTTTGTATAAGAAAACATTGATCATTATTTTAATAGTGATTTCATCTATATCACCATCCTTTGATGAATCATATTTATTACAGGGGATATACTTATATGGTATAACCCAACGTATTTATATGGATGGATTATGATGGTTTTGACTGGGAAAGTATTAAAAAAATTTATTTGAGTTATTTTAATATGGTTAGTTATAAATTATTATGGCATGTTGATTATGTTATATTGTTTATTTATCTAATCAATACATAAGGACTTATGATGTTATGGATGTGGATCAAAATTATATATCCCCTTGAGGAATTTTTCTCTATCATGAGAAAATATTTTTTTGAGTATTTGGATAAGGTCCTTCATACATATGTTATATTCCTTTGTATAAGGATTAAAATTGAACTTTAGGATGCCCAGTAGTATGTATTACATAATTATAAAATCAGTTATTGATTTCCATGTGATTATTCATATAATAATTTCTTCCATGAATATGTTTCAATCAAATGTGATTATATATTTAGAATTATTTGATCACTATTTATTACATAAATATTATTAATGTTCTATTTATATTATGATATATCTCGCAATACATTTTCTCTTACTAATCATCTAATCTCACCCTTAAGTTTCATTTCCTTTTTCTCAGATACTCAGAAGTGTAAAATGATGAATTTGAAAGGATTTGTAATAGGTAATGATAATGTTTTCAAAGAAAATATTATGTTTTATTTTATGTTTTCAAATGTTATTTAATATTGAATTATGTATTTAATTTTTCAATACTACTAAACTATTAAATATATTGATATGTAACTATATGATGTGAGTGAAAAATTAAATGAGTTAACCACTGGATTAAGGATACTAGGGTTGGGGTTGTTACATGAGAGACACTATTATTTTCCAATAAATGGTAGGGTAATAAGTTATGTAATATATTATTATTAAATAATAATAATGTCACTAATACTATATATATATATATTCATTTGTTCTATATTTTTAACCATCCATATAATCTAGTGATGAAAAGTTACACACATCCCTTTATGGAGGAGGTAGTCCAAATGTATTTTTGAGTAATTTTTTCATTTTATATAGGGTCAAAAAGGTGATAAAAAATCATTTTATAAGGAATGTAATTAAATATTATTATGGAATATTAAAATTTTATTTTTTTAGCTGGATTAAAAAATATTTGATTGAGGTTTGAGAACTAAAAAATATTTTTCACTTTGTTAAGAATTATATATTTTATTTAGAAAAACTCACTTCGATTAGACCTTAATCCTTTATTGTTTACTCTCTTGGTTATAGAAAAACTCTAATATATGTTGATTTGTGTCATGAAATAATTAGACCATGTATTTTCCATGATAGTGTTCATATGTGTGTGAATATGTGGGGAGAGGAGATGGTACTCTTTTACATAAGGGTAGTGAAATTTTCAAAATACTTAAAACATTTACATATATTATATATCTTCCTTAATGTAATGTGGGAAAAAAATTGATAAATTGATAATCCAATATATTTAATGGTTGATATCCACTCAACCACACATATTATTCCAGTATTTAGTGATAGTTTATGTCATATATTTTAGTTTTACCCAATGTTAACACTTTTAACAATTACTTGGTTTATACAGTTTTACGATGGTAACTATTAATTAAAAAAATAAATATAAAAAATTAAAAAAATTTATCCTCAAGAATTCAAATATGATATATATCATTTTTGGAATAGATTTTTACAAGTGGTAGAAATTATTTAAAAAAATACATACAATAATGAAAATAGTTTTTAGAAAAAACCCCTTTTATGAATTCAATTTATTTTTTACAAAAGTAAAATATATTATTGATCCATATGTTGGTACTTGAATTATTAATAGTCCAATGGATATATGTTAACAACATAATCAATCGAAAATGGAAAAATAAATTTTAAGTACATATAATGAAATGAAAATTTTAATAAAAATTTGTATTATTTCACTATACTCCCATAAATAAATATTTTGAAAAAAATATAAAAAAGTAACCTTAACGTATATTTGAATTTATGAATCCAAAAATGAATTAAATTTTATCATATTAAAATTATACCTTTAACTTTAACATAAAAATTAAACAATTTAATTCATGAAAAAATCATTTATTAAACTAAAATTATTCCTTTTTCAACTGAATATTTATTTTTACCTTAGTTATTAAACAATGATGAATATGAATCTATATAATGGATATATATATATATATATTATGATTCAATTATTTATAGGATTATGTTTTCTCATAGAAAATTTTTTATAGATCATATTTTCATGATTCTGGTAAGAGGAATTATAGAATTTTATGGTTCAGAAATCATAAATGTTATTGGGATGGTTCATCTTGTGAATAAGAATACTAATATTGGATATAAAGACTCAATGAAGTGGGAAAACATTAAAATATACATTTACCATTAATATGTATTATTTAATGATAAGAACTCATGATACAATATATATGGAGCTTGTGAAACCATCGGGGCCTTGGGTGATTTAATGATTGAGTCATTTAACATCAAAAAAAATTTCTTCCTCCACCATGTTGGATTTTAAAATATCATTACCATAATAAATCATTTAAATTCGAATTTTATCAAAAAAATTACCATATTATTTTCAAAACAAGTGAACCTATCTTAGTCTATAGTATAAACAAGCTAAGGGATCTATGATGTGAGGTGCTTTATGCTGTCCAACTATCTTAATGTAACTATTGATGGATATATATTCATATTGTAAGTTAATATTACTACTGAAATTATAGTACCTTATGAAAGAATGAACATATAGTGTTTCCCTATATCATTAATCTATCTGTTTAATTTGGGCATTATCTAAGACTTCCCTCTATTTATTGATCAATATTTATTAAAATTGTCTACGTTTACTTGATAAAAACATAAAAATATCATCATAAAACATTTCAATACGTATTATATTATGAATTTTAATAGAGTCTTGAAATTATTACATATATAAACTTGGTGATAATTGAATATTCACCCATTCTAAAATGTTTCCCTTCAATTTTTGTAGTATAATTTAGAACATGACCCATGCATTTCTTTATGTGGGAGCATTTCATGAGTTAAATACTAGTGATTTTAATGATTTAGAATCCACCCATCCTTTTTATGAATAGAATGATACAAATATGAACCAAATAACCTTTGATATCAATAATCATTTAAGAGTGACCGAAAATGGGATGATCTATATGGGAGTTAGTCATGGGTGAGAACTATGTAATTATCTGTAACATAGGAAACATGTCATACCAAATCTATATTTTTCTACATTATATATATATTTTTTCTATATTTGGGTCTAACTCCATTGATTTACAGGTTCATAAGAAATCTTTGGTCTTGGAATTCTAATAAGAAATCAATATCATTACATAAGAAAAATCCCCATTTTATGATAGAACATTTCATGAATGGTATTTAAGTAACCATATAAACATTAATATGGTGGTGAAAATATTTAATGAACTCGGAATAAATTATATTATTCCAAAAGATCAAAATATTAGCATTAAATGGGATTTTATTCATGTGGTTATCTGTATTCCTCAAGAAATAAAATTTCAGGATAAATCATGCCTTTTGTTTTTGTTACAAAATAATAAGAAACAAAATTCATTTTCCCTAATAAATTTTGAATATGATAAATTTTTTTCAAGGAACCTTGATATATGATTTTATTAGACATATATCATAGTGTAATATATATTTCATATGGTGCGACATAGATCCAACCAAGACATATCATATTCTATTGGGCAGATTATATCATAAGGTATGAAATAAGGATTTCATGCCCCACCTTAAGTATATTTTATTGAATTATTAGTTTATTTCAAATGGAATAATGAATTATTTTGTACAATACAAATTTAAATCTACTATCGATCAAGGTGTTAGAAGGTTAAAGGGTTTGTTTTTTGATCCAAAAACCACAAGATATATCATTGAAAATAGTTGTTTTATTTAATCAAGTGCATGGGATATTGAATTAATTTATGGCCATAAAGAGTTATATCTATATGAATTTACTCAAAAAAATGAGTGATGAGAATAAATTTTAATGAGTATCTATAATAGTTTCATATATGGTTCTTCTCTATGATATTATTATTTCTTAATCCTTATTATGATCTTACTAATTTTCTATTTCCCTATGTTTTGATATCCTCATTCAACTACTAATCAAAATTCATGTATATAATGGAAGTTAAGAGAATCTACACTAGATTTTTGAGTGATTCATTTTAACCCGTGGATACACAATGGTGGGAGATGCTTATTGTATTTCTCTTAATGATCTTCATCAGGAACATTGATAGAAGAAAAAAACGATAGCTTTAATCAATTATAGTTATAAATTTGTTCATTATATTAGATAAATATGGTTCTTGTTCATTGACGGATGATCCTAGTTTTAGGTGTAACGCCCCGACCCCAGTTACCCAGAGTCGGTGCATTATTTTAATGAATTTCCATGATTACAAGGAATCAAGTCCCGAAGGACTGATCGGTTTAGCAGTCTTGGAAAATAGATTACATACATTAACATTACATTACAATTTCAAACATAAAACACAACATAAATAGTTCTTTGAGAACACCATTATTCTCTTTAGCTTAACCCTGCATATCAAATCACAATACACTTCTTGGAATCCTGGGGAAAATAAAACATAGAAAGGGGTGAGATCAAATGCTCAGTAAGGGTAAGAAATACAACAGAATATGACATAAATATTATGCATGGTGAATAATTGAAACCACATGCCTTTACCAATAATAAACATGAATACTTTTATGGTAGGAATACGAGTTGAGTAAATAATGCCATAATAAAACATAATCATGGGTATTCTACTAGTCGAATAACCACATGAACCGTCAATATTATTTCTATAATGAGGGAATGTATAATGCCAGACCTTCTAAAACATTTTGTGAGGGCCTCGGCCAAGACGTCTAAAATTATTAAGGCCTCTTCCAAAACCATAAATCAAATTGGGAAAGGGCCTCAGCCAATTCCACATCTATTTGTCTCATGAGACCTACCGATGCATCGAGGAGCTATAGCGGGCTCCACCCATCACTTACTATGTCCAATACATTTCTCAAATGAAAAGGATGAAAAATAACATAAAAATTCGTATAAGAACTAGGATACGACGTGTCAATACTTTAACCATAAACCATGAATGGTATAAAAATAACACATCCATAGTCAAACATATCACAAAACCTTCAACACAATATGGATGATTTGTATCATGATAAATCAACTTCAAAACAAGTTTAAAATCCATTTAAGGAATTCGACGTTGATGAAAATAATTTGTAAAACTCTTTGAGAGAAATACCACTTTTTCATGAAAACAATAAAAAGTCACACAATTCGGAAAATAATTCATTTAAAGAAATTCTTGAATCAAAGTGTCCCATACCACTTTGAAACTTTTGAAAGGAATTAACATTTTAAAAACATTCATGTTCATATAAATAAATCCTTAAAAATAATTTTGAAGACATGGACATTAATGAGAATGATTTAGAAGGATAAATATTTAAAACATTTGAAATGATGTTTTAGTAAATGTCGCTTAAAATAATCCATTTTGAAGCTCTTTTATAAAACATGGACATCGATAATAAATATGTCCCAGTAGATACTTATGTAAAACCAACCTCAGATAATAAAGAGATTGTGAAATTAACCCTTACCAATTTTGTAACTTACAAAACATAAAACCCATGAAAGAGGTATCATACAATGAATATGTAAATACACATAAATTAAAGTGTATTAAAAAAGAATATAATTATGTACAGTACATACACCACACAAAAGGTAATAGTGGCAATATGACATGAATCTCATGGAAATAAGAAGTGAGATGAAAACCCCTTACCTTGTACTTTTCCTTTGTCGAGGGTAGGGTAATTTCATGTATAATGGTTAAATTATTGTTATTAAATTATACAAGAATAATATACATTAATATTATATCATATATGATCTTTTAACATTTCTTTGTTAATAATATCTTTGTATTATCGTTGATTCGGTTGTTAACTTACTCATTTTATTTTATATATATTTTTTACATAAGCCATGTTTGTTAAGGATATGTTATATCTTATACATATAAATAATGATATCAAGTCCTTAAACATTATTTTTAATAATAAAATGAGAATTAGACTTGAATGGGTATGATGGGGAATGAATCTCATCGTGTTCGTGGAGACGGTAGTCCGTACGTACGCACGAACGCTACTTCTATTTCACTTTTCATTTTAAAAGGAATCGAAACCAAATAATACATAGGTATATTATTATTAAATTATAATATAATATCTTATATGTTTTAATTAAGTTCATTAATACCATCCTTTATATGTTCCATGTATTGTATAAATGAGTCATATCACTTTGAGGGGGCGGTAGTCCACACTTCCTCAAATGAAATTATCGTATATATATATAAAATGAAACGAATAATGGTATGAAATAAAATGTAATTACAGAAGATTATATATAAAATAAATATCATTAATATCATATTTAATTATAGTTCCATCGTAATGTCCATCATGAGATGTGGTAGGAGGTAATTGAACAATCATCATTTCGGGAGGCATTTGGTTTCCATCCACAGAAACATTATGTTCTTCACCCATTAGATTGAGGTGTGTTTAATTTTAGTTCGAATAATTCTCATAACAATATCCTAGTATATTTAGGATACTGGTTTTGTAACAAAAGAAAATAATTAGAAGATTTTTGGGGTTGGATAAGTAAAATAAAAGAAAAGAAGCTAAGAGAAATCATTACCTTTAATTGGGGTAACTCCATTTGGTTTGAACCATAAAAGGACTCTTGAAGTGCCTTCTACCAAAGGTGAGGCTTCTAGGAGGAGGAGAGGGATTTATGGAGATTAATTGGGCAGAGGTTGGACGAGAAAAAAGTCTTGAGAGGTGTGAGGAATTGGTTATAAGTGGTGTCCTTTTATAAGGGGGAGGAGGGGCTCTTTAGAAAAAACATAAAGTATAAATTTATAATAAATTCATATTCGGTTTCTAATTGCTCAAAAGTGGATTATTCAAAGAATAAGGTGGGGATGGATCGAAATCCTTTGAACAAATAGATTTTAGATAGGTTTGGGTCATTATATTAACCTTATATTTTAGTTTTAACTCTTGGTTAATTAGTTTGACACTTTCCATGTCACTTTGTATTTTTATATTATGTAGTTAATAAACATACTATATACCTCCAAGAGACCCCCAAGTGGTCCATTAATGACAAAAATATCATGATAAAAGTCCTTTGACCGAACCATAGATTTTTAGGAATTTAATACTAATTAATAATATAATATTTGTTTTAAAAACTCTTTTATATCAACTTTGACACTATTTGGTATTTTGTTTTTGTGAAAGTCATCACAACTTGATTACTTTGAACAAGATGCATTGAATCATCCCTAACATGTAATAGTCACCTAGAAAATTCGTGGATGTCATAAAAACGTTGAAATTTTATTTATTTTAATATTTATATTACCATTTATTTGATTCTTTCATTAATAAGGTAATTACTGCATCATCATTGTGTCATAAATAAATTTAATTATTTAATGTATAAAAATTATAATTAAAATACCATTATCTAGAAAATATTTTTATATTTCTAATTAATATTTATAATCTAATTTATATTATGTATAACCCTATATTAAAAATGTTTTAGTTATTAAACATTGATTTTATCTCTTTTTACTCTTCTTTGAATTAAATAATAATAAATGTCCTAATCTAATCCCAGTATACCTAAAGGGCATTATTTTATTCCTAATGTTTTTTTTGGTCGAATTAAACTTATCAAATAGAATTAGGACATTTGTTAGGGTAATAATAATATAATTTGTACCCTTAATTACCCTATTTACTTTTTACCGAGGTAAATAAAAGTAAAAAGTTACGATTCAAAAAAAATTATTTTTATATTATTGAACCAAATTATACTCCTTGGTATTAACCACGTCTCTCAGAGTTTTTAAATTCCACTCACAAAAGAGGTAAAATTATGTTTTACGTGAATTTACAAATTCTCCTAGAAGGTGTGTAAAAGACGGTGAAAAAGTTCAACTTTTTTATATATCTATAATTATTATAAACTTCCTCCAATGAATTACATTGAATTTATATTGGTTTTTTGTATCTATTTTGATATAAAATAAATTTAAATAATTTAAATAATTTTTTAAATAAAAATCCGGTTTTAAACAGTAACTCGGTGTTTTTCATTATTCATAAAAAATTGAATGTTTTCAGAAAATACCAAAAATTTACCCTAAGATAATTTTGATTTTTCGAATTTAATAATGAAGTCTATATTACCAAATTCAAAACATAAAAGTTTCATTTATTAATTTAAAATTAATTCCCATTGTTAAAAAAAAGTGTGTTTTTATGAAACAATAACTATCAAAATATTGACACTTGTTTATATTCGGTTTAAATGTGAAATTATGTCCAATGACCAACATTGGATTAAATGGTAAAAATATATTCTAAATATAATTTAAAACCACTCAAATTAATAATTTATCACTATTAATTATTTTGATTAAAAAGGTTGTTTTTAATTAAAATTTAGTAATTTTCACTATTCATCAAAATATGAAAGTTATCCAAAAAGTACCAAAATTTCACCCTAGTCTAACTTTGATATTCTTAATCCAAAAATGAAGTCCATTTTGAGAGATAAAATTTATAAAATTTCAAAAAGTGGGTATTTCTATTCATAACAGCTACTTTGATTGGTCGTGGTGTGTGTTAGAACTCGAAGTTGTGTACAACACATGCTATTGTATTATTCAAAGAGAAGAATATAGGGGAAGCTTGGGGTGTTACATTCTCCCCTCAATCAATAAATTGCATCCTCGCAATTTGTGCTTGGTATTGGAGACTTGGGGTTGACGTTTCAAAATATCTTAGTTGAAATCCCACATCAAAAAATGAATTAATGAGGCCTCTATTGAAAATAAAGAGTGGTAAGTATGAAGATTACCAAAAATAACACATAATAGGGTTCCATGTAGGAAAATATGCTTATATTAGAGAAATATAACCATCAATATCTGATAGAGAGTGGTAGAGAATATGGCTATGAAAATTCCAACCATCCCAAAGCCATAAATTACTGATGATCTAAGGTACCATATAGGACAACATTTTTGTTCTAAGTTCCGTTTAATAATATTGAGGAATTCATTTATGAGATTGGGTAAGATCAGAAAGAGATATACTTAGTTTATAATTAGAGTTTTATCCATTAATAAATTTCTACCACAAACTCATCTTTCACCCCAAAACATAATACAACTCAAAAATACTCTATTTATCCTAATCGTATAGGGTTCCAAATATAATGAATTAATAATTCACATATCATACCCTTTATGAAAAGAAACTACATTATACCATCCAGGAACTTCATGTAGTACAATGGTAGGTGATAAATCCCAATTGCACAATGGTTGT
The DNA here is from genome assembly GCA_963277665.1 of Viscum album. Classification (NCBI taxonomy): domain Eukaryota; kingdom Viridiplantae; phylum Streptophyta; class Magnoliopsida; order Santalales; family Viscaceae; genus Viscum; species Viscum album. Next base: position 925,059,258 of record OY728145.1, on the reverse strand, counting down.
GGGTTCGATTCCTGCAGCTTTGTCCGACACGACGGGTCATCACACGGTGTGCGTGTTGTCCTTTTATAAAACTCCAAAAATAACCTTTCAAATTTAATCCCTTACAACCTTTATACATATCCAAAGTACTTCTGTAAACTCTCAGTCCAAAATTTATATAAAAGGTAAACATAATGTAGATCCTTTTTACCCCGTAATAGCATGTGAATACCTTCATCATGTATTCATTTAAAACACTGAAACATCCTGAATTTCCATAAAACCTTATTGATTACATTCATGCTCCCTTATTCCATATAGAATACTTGATATACTTCATCCATCCAAAAATGTTGTAAAATCCAACAATGATGGAATATACAAATATTTTATCAGTTTCAAGGCAGTCAAGAACACCCAATATAATTTACCCAAATCAAACATATCATATTCCAAAATACGTACCACAATATTAGGACCATATTAAGGTTTATCTTTCCTTCAACCATGTAATTTCCAAAAAGTTTAACTCTTTGTAGAGTCACTTTTCATAGAACCATAAAATCTCAAATCCTCAATGAAATAGTACTTTACTATAATCCTTATTTATTTCCAGTACATCATTGATACAACACTTGAATGAAATAATTCCAAAATATCAATATAATAACGCTGGTCATTCCTCTTCATCTGTGCTAGTATCATAACTTGGGAATTATCTAATAGCATCATTTGAGGCATAGTCTGATAACTGGGACATTGGTTCGCGTAGTGTCCAAACTCCTTACAGATGAAGCATTGTACATTTGAAACCTTTTTCATACCCTTGAAGTCACGTACTTGGGGTCCTTTTTCTCCACTCTTATAACATACCCCAATCACCTTCAAGAATTTTCCAAGGTGATTCTTTCCACCGTTATCACATATGGGAAAATCCTTCTTTACCTTATTCCCTTTATCTGTCCTTCTCTCTACCATCCTTTCCTTCTCTGGCTTCCCTTCAAAGCCATAAGACTCTGATAATTGTTTAATTATCTTATCAACACATGATACTATTTCTTCATATGATGATAATACGTGGGAGACTATTTCCCTTCTATATTTTGGCTTAAGACAATGAAATATATGATCTTTCTTACTCTTTGGATCATGCGTATTGCTGGAGTTCTCATTCCTTCTAATGGGCACCATTTCTAAACAATGGCATACACTAGATTAGTTTATAGATTGAAATACCTAATCCAAAACTTGTAAAAAACTTAATATAAATTAAACAGTTTGTGGATATAATCCATAATCATAAAAAGGTCTTTTTTGAGGAAGTATATACTCATAAACCATTCATAATGGTTTGTAAAGAAAATTATAATTATCCGTAGCATATCCCCCGGGAGTGTCGTAACTAAGAGTGCAGAAAGACCCGTTGTCGTGCACCAGTTCCCGTTCATGTCCAGCTTAAAGCGGTGTTTTCGGGTTTTACCCCTAGGTACATCTATGCTAGAGCCGCCTATACCTGCTCGTATCTAGACAGGGATGTATTGCTTGGAAAACCCACAAAATATCTACAATATCAAAATTCTAGGAAGTTCTTCTCTACTAATCCTCAAATTCTATCTTAGGGCTATGTGCTCTAATCAGAGTTTATCTGAATCTAGCTTCCAAGGTTATTGCTAAACTTCATCTGATACCAATTGTAATGCCCTGACCCCAGTTACCCAGATTCGGTGCATTATTTTAATACATTTTTATGATTACAAGGAATCGAGTCCAGAAGGACCGATCGATTTAGCAGTCTTGGAAAATAGATTACATAAATTAACATTACATTAAAATTTCAAACATAAAACACAAAAAAAAAATAGTTCTTTGAGAACACCATTATTCCCTTTAGCTTAACCATGCATATCAAATCATTATACCCTTCTTGGAATCATGGGAAAAATAAAACATAGAAAGGGGTGATCTCAAACTCTCAGTAAGGGTAAGAAATACAGCGGAAAAATGACATAAATATTAAGCATGGTGAATAATTGAAACCACATGCCCTTACCAATAATAAACATGAATACTTTTACGGCAAGAATATGAGTTGAGTAAATAATGACATAATAAAACATAATCATGGGTATTCTACCAGTCGAATAACCACATGAACCATCAATATTATTTCCATAATAAGGGAATGTATAATGCCAGATATTTTAAAACATTTTTTCAAGGCCTTGGCCAAGACGTCTAAAATTATTAAGGCCTCGACCAAAACCATAAATCAAATTGGGAAAGGGCCTCAGCTAATTCCACGTCTATTTGTCTCATCAGACCTACCGATGCATCGAGGAGCTATAGTGGGCTCCACCCGTCACTTACTATGTTCAATACATTCCTCATATAAAATGGATGAAACTTAATAAAATCATTCGTATAAGAACTAGGATACGAAATGTCAATACCTTAACCATAAACCATGAATGGTATAAAAATAAAACATCCATAGTCAAACATATTTCAAAACCTTCAACACAATATGGAAGATTTGAATCATGATAAATCAACTTCAAAACAAGTTTAAAATCCATTAATGGATTTTGACGTTGATGAAAATAATTTGTAAAACTATTTGAGATAAATACCCCTTTTTCATGAAAACATTTAAAAGTCACAGAATTTGAAAAAGAATTCATTTAAATTTTTTTTTTGAATCAAAGTTTCCCTTACCACTTTGAAACTTTTGAAACAAATTAACATTTTAAAAACATTCATGTTCATATAAATAAATCCTTAAAACCCATTTTGAAGACATGGACATTAATGAAAAATATTTAGAAGGATAAATATTTAAAACATTTTAAATGATGTTTTAGTAAAAGTCCCTTAAAATAATCCCTTTGAAAACTATTTCATAAAACATGGACATGGATAATAAATATGTCCCAGTAGATACTTACGTAAAAACAACCTCGGATAATAACAAGATTGTGAAATTAACCCTTACCAATTTGGTAACTTATGAAACATACAACCCATGAAAGAGGTATCATACAATGAATATGTAAATACACATAAATTAAAGTGTATTACACAAATAATATAATTATGGGCAGTACATACACTACACAAAAGGTAATAGTGGCAATATGGCATGAATCTCACACGAATAAGAAGTGAGATGAAAACCCCTTACCTTATACATTTCCTTTATTGAGGGTAGGGTAATATCTTGTATAATGGTTATATTATTGTTATTAAATTATACAAGAATAATATATATTAATATGATATCATATATGATCTTTTAAAATTTCATTGTTAATAATATCTTAGTATTATCGTCGTTTTGGTTGTTAACTTACTCGTTTTATTTTATATGTTTTGTTACATAAGCCATGTTTGTTATGGATAGGTTGTATCTTATACATATCCAGAATCATATCAAGTCCCTAAAAATTATTTTTAATCATAAAATGAGAATTATACTTGAATGGATATGATGAGGAATGAATCTCATCGCGTTCGTGGAGACGGTAGTCCGTACGTATGAACGAACGCTACTTCCATTTCATTTTTCATTTTAAAAGAAATCCAAACCAAATAATACATAGGTATGTTATTATTAGAGTATAATATAATATCTTATATGTGTTACATATGTTCATTAATACCATACTTTATATGTTCCATGTATGGTATAAACGAGTCATATCACTTTGAGGGGGAGGTAGTCTGCACTTCCTCAAATGAAATTAACATATATATATATATATAACATTAAATGAATAATGATATGACATAAAATGGAATTATAAAAGATTATATATAAAATAAATATCATAAATATAATATTTAATTATAGTTTCATACTAATGGCCATCATGAGAGCTGGTAAGAGATAATTGAACAATCATCGTTTCGTGAGGCGTTTGGTTTCCATCCACAGAAACATTATGTTCTTCACCCATTAGATGGAGATGTGCGTAAGTGTAGTTATAATATTTCTCATTACAATATCCTAGTATATTTATGATACTGGTTTTTTTACAAAAGAAAATAATGAGAAGAGTTTAGGGTTTGGAGAAGTAAAATAAAAGAAAAGAAGCTAAGAGAAATCGTTACCTTTATTTGGGGTAACACCCTTTGGTTTGAACCAAAAAGGACTCTTGAACTGCCTTCTGCCTAAGGTGAGGATTATAGAATGAGGAGAGGGATGTAGGGAGCATAATTGGGTAGAGTTTAGATGATCCAAAAGTCTTGAGAGGTGTGAGGAATTGGTTATAAGTGGTGTCCTTTTATAAGGGGGAGGAGGGGCTCTTTAGAAAAAACATAAATTATTAATTTATTATAAATTCATATTCGGTTTATAATTGATCCAAAGTGTATTTTTCAAAGACTAAGGCAGGGATGGGTCGAACCCCTTTCAACCAATCGATTTTAGACAGGTTTGGGTCATTATATTAACCTTATATTTTATTTTTAACTCTTGGTTAATTAGTTTGACACTTACCATGTCACATTGTATTTTTATATTATATAGTTAATAAACTGACTATATACCTCTAGGAGACCCCAATTGTTCCATTAATGATAAACCTATCATGATACAAGTCCTTTGGCAGATCCTTATATTTTTAAGAATTTAATATCAATTAATAAAATAATATTTGTTTAAAAAACTCTTTTATGTCAATTTTGACGCTATTTGGTATTTTTTTGTGAAAGTCATCACAACTTGAATACTTCGAACAAGATACATTAAATCATACATATCATGTCATAGTCACCTAGAAAGTTCATGGATGTCATAAAAACTTTGAAATTATTTTTATTTAAATATTTATATTACCATTTATTTGATTCTTTCATTAATAAGGTTATTACTGCATCATCATTGTGTCATAAATAATTTAAATTATTTAACGTCTAAAAATTATAATTAAAATACCATTATCTAGGAAATATTTTTAGCTTTATAATGAATATTTATAATCTAATTTATCTCATGTATAACCCTGTATTAAAATTTTTTTAGTTATTAAACATTGATTTTATATCTTTTAACTCTTGTTTGAATTAAATAACAATAAATGTCGTAATCTAATCCAAGTGGACATAAAGGGTAATATTTTATTCCTAAGTTTTTATTGGTTGAATTAAACTTATCGAATAGAATTAGTACATGTGTTAGGGTAATAATAATATCATTTGTACCCTTAATTACCCAATTTACTTTTTACCGTGGTAAATAAAAGTAAAAAGTTACTATTCACCAAAAAAATTTATCTTATTGAACGAAATTTTGCTCCTTGATATTAACCGTGTCTCTCATATTTTCGAAATTCCCCTCACAGAAGCGGTAAAATTAAGTTTTATGTAAATTTACAAATTCTCCTCGGAGGTGGGTAAAAGACGATGAAAGAGGTTAATTTTTTTATATATCTAAAATTATTATAAACTACCTCCAATGAATTACATTGAATTTATATAGGTTTTATTTATCTATTTTGACCAAAAATAAATTTAAATAATTTAAATAATAATTTAAATAAAAAGCCGGTTTTAAATAGTAACTCAGTGTTTTTCACTATTCATCAAAAATTGAAAATTTTCAGAAAAATACCAAAAGCTTAACCTAATGTAATTTTGATATTCTGAATTCAATAATGAAGTCTATTTTACCAAATTCAAAACATAAAAGTTTCATTTATTAATTTCAAATTAATTCCCGTTGTTAAAACAAAAAAGCGTGTTTTTAAGAAACAACAACTATCAAAAGATTGACACTTGTTTATGTCCTCTTTAAATGTGAAATTATGTACAAGGAACAAAATTGGATTAAATGGTAAAAATATATTCTAAATATAATTTAAAACCACTCAAATTCATAATTTATCACTATTAATTATTGTGATTAAAAAGTTGTTTTTAATTAAAATTTAGTAATTTTCACTATTCATCAAAAAATGAAAGTTATCTGAAAAGTACCAAAATTTCACCCAACTATAATTTCGATATTCTGAATCCAAAAATGAAGTCCATTTTGAGACATAAAATTTATAAAATTTCAAAAAGTGGGTATTATTATTCATTAGGGTTACTTTGATTGGTAGTGGTGTGTGTTAGAACTCGAAGTTGCATACAACACACGCTACTGTATTATTCAAGGAGAAGCGTACCATGGAAGATCGGGGTGTTACATTCTCCCCTCCTTCATGAAATTGCGTCCTCGCAATTTGTGCTCTGTATTGGAAACTTGGGGTTGACGTTTCAAAATATCTTAGTTGAAATCCCACATCAAAAAACGAATTAATGAGGCCTCTATTTAAAATAAAGAGTAGTAAGTATGAAGATTACCGAAAATAACACATACTAGGGTTCCATGTAGGAAAATATGGATATGTAAGAGAAATCTAACCATTAATATCTGATGGAGTGTGGTAGAGAACATGGCTATTAAAAGGCCAACAATACCAAAGCCATAAATTAGTGATGATCTAAGGTACCATCTAGGACAACATTTTTGTTCTAAGTTCCTTTTCTTAATGTTGAGGAATTTGTTTATGAGATTGGATAAGATCAAAAGGAGATATAATTACTTTATAATTAGATTATTATCCATTAATAAATTTCTACCACAAACTCATCTTTCACCGCAAAACAGACTACAACTCAAAAATAATCTATTTATCCTAATCGTATAGGGTTCTAAATATAATGAATTTATAATTCACATATCAGAGTCTGTATGAAAATAAACTACATTATACCATCCAAGATCTACATGTAGTACAATGGTAAGAGATAAATACCAATTGCACTATAGTTGTGGGTTCGATTCCTACAGCTTTGTCTGACACGACGGGTCATCACATGGTCTGCATGTTGTCCTTTTATAAAAATCCAAAAATAACCTTTCAAACTTAATCCCTTCCAACCTTTATAATTATCCAAAGTAATTCTGTAAACTCTCAGTCAAAAATTTTTATGAAAGGTAAAAATAATGTAGATCCTTTTTACCCCGTAATAGCAAGTGAATTCCTTCATCATTTATTCTCTTAAAACACTAAAACATCCTTAATTACCATAAAACCTTATTGATTACATTCATGCACCCTTATTCCTTATAGAATACTAGATATACTTCATCCATCCAAAAATGTTGTAAACTCAAACAATGATGGAATATACAAATCTTTAATCAGTTTCAAGGAAGTCAAGAATATCCAATTTAATTTACCCAAATCAACCATATCTTATTACAAAATCAGTACCTCAATATTTGGACCATATTAAGTTTTATCTTTCCTTCAACCATGTAATTTCCAAAATATTTAACTCGTTGTAGAGTCACTTTTATTAATACTATAAAATCTCAAATCCTCAATGAAATAGTACTGCAGTACAATCCTTATTTATTTCCAGTACATCGTTGATACACCACTTCAATGAAATAATTCCAAAATAACAACATAAGGACCCTAGTCATTCATCTTCATCTGTGGTAGTATCATAACTTGGCTATTATCCAATAGCATCATTTACAGAATACTCTGATAACTGGGACATCGGTTCGCGTAGTGTCCAAACTCCTTAAAGATGGAGCATTGTACATTTGAAACCTTTTTCTTACCCTTGCAGTCACGTACTTGGTGTCCTTTTTCTCCACTTTTATAAAATACCCCCATTCCCTTCAAATATTTTCCAAGGTGATTTTTTCCACAGTTATCACATATGGGAAAATCCTTCTTTACCTTATTCTCTTTATCTATCCTTCTCTGTACCATGCATTGCTTCTCAAGCTTCCCTTCAAAGCTATATGACTCCGAGATATATTTACTTATCTTATCAACACATGATACTATTTATTAATATGATGATAATACGTGGGAGACAATTTTACTTCTAAATTCTGGCTTAAGACAATGAAATATATGATCTTTCTTACTCTTTGGATCATGCGTATTGCTGGAGTTCTCATTCCTTCTACTGGGCGCCATTTCTAAACAATGACATACACTAGATTAGTTTTTAGATAGAAATACCTAATCCCAAACTTGTAAAACACTTAACATAAATTAAACAGTTTTTCAATATAATGCATAATCATAAAAATTTCTTATTTGAGGAATTATATACCCAGAAACCATTTATAATGGTTTGTAAAGAAAATGAGAATTATCCTAAGTATATCCCCCGGGAGTGTCGTAACCAAGAGTGTAGCAAGGCCCGTTGTCGTGTGCCAGTTCCCGTTCGAGTCTAGCTCAAAGTGATGTTTTCGGATTTTACCCCTAGGTACATCTGTGCCAGAGCCGCCTCCACCTGCTCGTATCCAGACAGGGATGTATTGCTCGGAAAACTCAAAAAATCACTCCAATATCAAAATTCTAGGAAGTTCTTCTCAACTAATCCTAAAATTCTATCTTAGGGCTATGTTCTATAATCAGAGTTTATCTAAATCTTGCTTCCAAGGTTATTTCTAAACTTCCTCTGATACCAACTGTAACGCCCCGAACCCATTTACCCAGAGCCGGTGCATTATTTTAATACATTGGCATGATTACAAAGAATCAATTCCTGAAGGAAAGATTGGTTTAGTTGTCTTGGAAAATAGATTACATACATTAACATTACATTATAATTTCAAACATAAAACAATGAGTAAATAGTTTATTGAGAACACCATTATTCCCTTTAGCTTAACCCTGCATATCAAATCAGAATACACTTCTTGGAATCATGTAAAAAATAAAACATAGAAAGGGGTGAGCTCAAACGCTCAGTAAGGGTAAGCAATAAAGCGAAAAATGACATAAATATTAAGCATGGTGAATAATTGAAACCACATGCCTTTAACAATAATAAACATTAATACTTTTATGGAAATAATATGAGTTGAGTAAATAATTCCATAATAAAACATAATCATGGGTATTCTACTAGTCGGATAACCACATGAACCATCAATATTATTTCCATAATGAGGGAATGTATAATTCCAGAGATTCTAAAACATTTTGTCAAGGCGTCAGCCAAGACATCTAAAATGATTAAGGCCTCGACCAAAACCAAAAATCTATTTGGGAAAGGGCCTCAGCCAATTCCACATATAGTTGTCTCATTAGACCTACCGATGCATCGAGGAGCTATATGGGGCTCCACCCGTCACTTACTATGTTCAATACATTCCTCATATGAAAAGGATGAAACATAACATAAACATTCCTATAAGAACTAGGATATGAAATTTCAATAATTTAACCATAAACAATGAATGGTATAAAAATAACACTTCCACAGTCAAGTATATCACAAAACCTTCAACATAATATGGAAGATTTGTATCATGATAAATTAACTTCAAAACAAGTTTAAAATCCATTAAAGGATTTTGACATTGATGAAAATAATTTGTAAAACTCTTTGAGAGAAATACCCCTTTATAATGAAAACATTTAATAGTAACACAATTTGGAAAATAATTCATTTAAATAAATTTTTGAATCAAAGTGTCCCATACCACTTTGAAACTTTTGAAATGAATTAACATTTTAAAAACATTCATGTCCATATAAATAAATCCTTAAAAACCATTTTGAAGACATGGACAGTAATGAGAAAGATTTAGAAGGATAAATATGTAAGACATTTGAAATGATGTATTAGTAAAAGTCCCTTAAAAGAATCCATTTGAAGACTCTTTTATAAAACATGGACACAGATAATAAATATGTCCCAGTAGATACTTACGTAAAAACATGCTCGGATAATAAAGAGATTGTGAAATTAACCCTTACCAATTTGGTAACTTATGAAACATAAAACCCATGAAAGAGGTATCATAAAATGAATATGTAAATACATATAAATTAAAGTGTATCACATAAAGAATATAATTATGGGCAGTACATACATAACACAAAAGTTAATAGTGGCAATATGGCATGAATCTCACAGGAATAAGAAGTGAAATGAAAACCCCTTACCTTGTAATTTTCCTTTGCCGATGGTAGGGTAATCTCATGTATAATGGTTAAATTATTGTTATTAAATTATACAAGAATAATATACATTAATATGATATCATATATGATCTTTTAACATTTCTTTGTTAATAATATCTTAGTATTATCGTCGTTTCCGGTGTTAACTTACTCATTTTATTTTATATGTTTTGTTACATAAGCCATGTTTGTTATGGATAGGTTGTATCTTATACATATCAAGAATGATATAATGTACTTAAACATTATTTTTAATCATCAAATGATAATTAGACTTGAATGGATAGGATGTGGAATGAATCTCATCACGTTCGTGGTGACGGTAGTCCGTACGTACACACGAACGCTACTTCCATTTCATTTTTCATTTTAAAAGGAATCAAATTAAAATAATACATAGTTATATTATTATTAAAATATAATATAATATATTATATGTGTTACTTAAATTCATTAATAACATATTTTATATGTTCCATGTATGGTATAAACGAGTCATATCACTTTGAGGGGGCGGTAGTCCGCACTTCCTCAAATGAAATTATCGTATATATATACAACATGAAACAAATAATGGTATTACCTAAAATGGAATTAAAGAACATTATATATAAAATAAATATCATTAATATCATATTTAATTACAGTTCCATAATAATGGCCACCATAAGAGGTGGTAGGAGATAATTGAGCAATCATCGTTTCGTGAGGCGTTTGGTTTCCATCCACAGAAACATTATGTTTTTCACCTATTAGATGGAGGTGTGTGTAAGCGTAGTTCGAATAATTCTCATAAAAATATCCTAGTATATTTAGGATACTGGTTTTGTTACAAAAGAAAAGTATGGGAAGAGTTTAGGGGTTGGAGAAGTAAAATAAAAGAAAAGAAGATAAGAGAAATCGTTACCGTTAATTGGGGTAACTCCCTTTAGTTTGAACCAAAAAGGCCTCTTGAAGTGCCTTTTGCCTAAGTTTAGGATTCTAGGGGAAGGATAGGGATGTAAGGAGCTTAATTGGGCAGAGTTTGGACGAGCCAAAAGACTTGAGAGGTGTGAGGAATTGGTTATAAGTGGTGTCCTTTTATAAGGGGGAGGAGGGGCTCTTTAGAAAAAACATAAAGTATTAATTTATAACAAATTCATATTCGGTTTCTAATGAATCAAAAGTTGATTATTGAAAGCATATGGTGGGGATGGGTATAAATCCTTTCAACCAATTGATTTTAGACTGTTTTGGGTCATTATATTAACCATATCTTTTAGTTTTAACTCTTGGTTAATTAGTTTGACACTTACCATGTAACTTTTTATTTTTATATTATATAGTTAATAAACATACTATATACCACCAAGAGACCCCCAAGTGTTCCATTAATGATAAACCTATCATGATACAAGTCCTTTGGCCGAACCTTTGGTTTTTAGGAATTTAATATCAATTAATAATATAATATTTGTTTTAAAAAATCTTTTATGTGCATTTTTACACTATTTGATATTTTGTTTTTTTGAAAGTTATCACAACATGAATACTTAGAAAATGATACATTGAATCATCCCTAACATGTCATAGTCACCTAGAAAATTTGTGGATGTCATAAAAACATTGAAATTATATTTATTTTAATATTTATATTACCATTTATTTGATTCTTTCATTAAAAAGGTAATTACTGCATCATCATTATGTCATAAATAAATTTAATTATTTAATGTCTAAAAATTATAATTAAAATACAATTATGTAGGAAATCTTTTTATCCTTCTAATTAATATTTATAATATAATTTATCATATGTATATCCCTATATTAAAAATGTTTTAGTTATTAAACTTTGATTTTAACCCTTTTAACTCTTCTTTGAATTAAATAATAATAAATGTCCTAATCTAATCCAAGTGAACCTAAAGGGTCATATTTTATTCCTAAGGTTGTTTTTGGTTGAATGAAACTTATCCAATTAAATTAGGAAATGTGTTAGGGTAATAGTAATATCATTTTTATCCTCAATTACCCTATTTACTTTTTACCGTGGTAAAGAAAAGTAAAAAGTTACTATTCACCAAAAATTATTTTAATCATATTGAACCAAATTTTATTCCCTGATATTAAACGTGTCTCTCAGATTTTCGAAATTCCACTCACAGAAGTGGTAAAATTACGTTTTATGTGTATTTACAAATTCTCCTAGGAGGTGGGTAAAAGACGGTGAAAAAGCTCAATTTTTTATATATCTAAAATTATTATAAACTGCCTCCAATGAATTACATTGAATTTATATAGGTGTTATGTATCTATTTTGACCTAAAATAAATTAAAATAATTTAAATAATTATTTAAATAAAAATTTGGTTTTAAACAGTAACTCTGTGTTTTTCACTATTCATCAAAAATTGAAAGTTTTCCGAAAAATACCAAAAATTTATCCTAAGCTAATTTTGATATTCTGAATCAATAATGAAGTCTATTTTACCTAATTCAAAACATAGATGTTTCATTTATTAATTTAAAATTAATTCCCGTTTGTAATACAAAAAACGTGTTTTTAAGAAACAATAACTGTCAAATGATTGACACTTGTTTATGTCCAATGGACAACATTGGATTAAATGATAAAAATATACTCTAAATATAATTTTAAACCACTCAAATTAATAATTTATCACTATTAATTATTTTGATTAAAAAAGTTGTTTTTAATTAAAATTTAATAATCTTTAATATTCATCAAAATATGAAAGTTATCCGAAAAGTACCAAAATTTCACCCTGGGCTAATTTCGAAATTCTGAATCCAAAAATGATGTGAATTTTGAGAGATAAAATTTATAAAATTTTAAAAAGTGGGTATTACTATTCATAACGGCTGCTTTGATTGGTCGTGGTGTGTGTTAGAACTCGAAGTTGCGTACACCACACACTACTGTATTATTCAAAGAGAAGCATACCATGTTACCTCAGGGTGTTACATTAGGTGTTTAATTTCATCAAATATTTTCAACAACTTTTTCCCGATCATTAAATTGAATGACCAAGTGATTTTTAATATATTTTTTGTAAATTAGTACAATGTTTGATAACATATTTCAAACAAAAAACCAACCTAAAACAATTCAAAATAAATTATGTAGATATGTGTTTGAAACATTATAAATAATCATTGATATAATACATAAAAGTATTGTAATAAATTATAAATTTATAAAAAATATTAGTAAGACACCTAAATTATTAAAATGGTATTTTTTAATAAAATTAGTTTTTACTTATATACCATATTTTATTTAAATTAATGATCTAAATATTAGAAAGTATAAATTTGAAAACATTTACTTCGTTTTCTCATTTATCATGTCAAAATTTTCTCTTCAAGAATTTTTGATATTTTTTTTAAAATAATTGATTTTAAGGTAAATAGTGAAAAACATAGATTTTGCTAAAACCATCACATTTATTACATAATCATACTACAAGAATGAATTAACGTTAATCTATACTGTTATCTAGAAAAATAAATATATAAAATGTAACATAATTATTTAAAAAATATTATATTTTTTTTATAAAACCTATTTTTAACATTTTTGAAACATATGTAATGTTTTACTTTAAATATTGTTTTTTTCAATTATATTAAAAATAATTTTTCATCACCTATATAGATTAAATATATAATATTATATAAAATATTTTATTTTAGAATATTCATATTTGTTCTTATGAAAAATTTCATTTTTAGGAAAAAATGATTACTAGTATTTAAGTTAACTACAACGATAATAGAAAAAGTGTTTTTTTCAAATAATTGTTTTATAAAAATTATTTAATTTTCATCTAGTAAAATAATTTTTTATATTATGAAAAATTACTCAATTAAAATTTTTAATAATATATACATATATATAAATTAAAAAAAATTCAAATGGTAATCTGTACTAAATTTGATTACAAACACATAATGTTAAAAACATCATTTTTCATTAAAATAATTATTCTATATATTAAAAGTTTTAATTTAAAAAATAATTAAATTTTTTTTGAAATTAAATTTGATTATATGGAGACAAAATATTGGGAAATAAAATAAAAATTCGGTAATAAAGTTTGGGTTATATTTTTAATTAAAAATAAACGTCAATAATAAAAATGTTTTTATATTAAAAAAATCAAAATGGTAAAATGTAATAATGAAGTCATTAAAGGATTGAAACATGTTTAATACCAGAGGGAATTCAATAAAGGTTGATTTAATGAAATTAAAAAAATTACACTAAATTATTTATCATATTTAGAACAATTGACCCTAGAATAATGTCATTACAATGTTGAAAAATAATCAATTTTCACAAAAGTGTTGTTCTCTTTTCTTGTAAAAGGGCATCAATTCCACCTTATTCAAATTGCACATTACAATATAAATTTCATTAAATAATCCTTATCTTCTCTCTTATATATCCATTTCATGTTTTATTTCCCTTCTTAGTATAGTTTATCCTAATCCCTACATTTAGAAGAATACTTTCAAGAGAAAGTTCAATGTCCCAAAGTGAGTATTGGTTAATTCATATCTCTTTTTCTTAATCATTCCATTTAAAACATATCATGAACATAACAATTTATGTACTTAGTTTCAAAATTATATTTATTTATTATTATATTAATGATTTAATTATTATTTATTCCATCCAATCCATATTGAAAAATAAAAAAACATTAACTGTGTGTTTTTACGGGCAAAAACCTCCACAAAGTGACGTGTTCATTTTTTCAATCCCACCTCTTTTAGTTTGAAATAAGCATGGGTTTGAAGAATAAAGTTTAAATACTTAATATAATTAATGTTATTTAGAGATAAATTATAATCCACCTTCATTCCATCACATCTTTTGAGAAATGAAAATGTTAACTATGCATTATGCAGACTACAACCTCCAAAAAGTATTTTTTTTAGTTTTCATAAAAAATTTATTTATTTATCTAAAATAAATAAAATATAAAAAATATATTCCTTTTTTATACTGAAATTATTGTAATGTAAAAAATTTCTTAACCGTACCTGCTCGTTGAATTATGGTATGTTCATGCTTGGGTCAATCTAACTACCAAGTCAAATATTGTTATAAAATCCTATCATGGATGAATTTTGTAACATAATTACTAGTAATATTATAATTTAAATATAAAATCATAATTGTTTTGTGGTACTGATATATTTATATTATTAAATTAAGTTAATATTAAAATATCATCTTCCATCAATAAAATTACACAAAATAAGCTAACACTAATTCCATTTTCAAGAAAACAATAAATCTTTTATCAAAAGAGATATTAAGATTTATAAATTAATATATATTATATAATTTAGTTCCATTAATTATCTATAAATTATAAATTTTTTATCAATTATTGGGTACCAATATCAACCTCATAAAGCATGTTTGAAACGATTACTTTTACTATCACCCCATTGCATAAAAAAACTTTAACATACAAGTACATTAAAAATAATAGAAATATAGTGCATATAAAAGTTAATGTATATAAATAAATTTATAAAATATAATATTATGATACTTGTGTTTGTTTCATAGTAGGTTAGAGTGAAATATTCTAGGAGGGGAAATAATGTAATGATTTCTTTGTCTTATTTTGAAATCCAAGAGACATGATCGATATTGTGTACCATCATTTATTTTTCTTGGTTTGATTACTAACTAATATACTTTTTTACCATATTAATGTATGTAATGATGTTTTATGATCCATATCATATCCATATTTAAAATTTATATACCAATTAAAATGAAATCATAGTTCTAACAATATGAAATTTTAAAATAAAATTATATTAAATAACATATATGATACACAACACTAATATTAAACGACCAAGGAAATAATTTATTAAAATATGAATATTATAAACTAGAAATTAAATAGGATTATATTATTAGGATGAACAAGATTATTAAAATTATATAATTGACACATGTATAAATTAAATTCGTTGGTTATCAATTGATTAGAAATGTTTTTGAAAGTTTTGGAAAAATTATTCTAAACAACTATTTTCATGGAACCAATATGTTTTCATTTTAATAAATTAAATTAATTAATTTTTTTGAATTATTTTAATAAAATTTATATAATATATATTCATTCTTAATTTTTAACATTTTTCTAATATTTTTAGGCATGGGATAAAAATTAATCCATTTTTTTAACTGTATTAAAAAAATGGTTTCATCAAATTTTGTGTAGTAATATTAAAAAAAACTTTTTAAAAATATATAAATTTATTGGAATAAATTAAATTATTTTTATTAATAATTTAATAATTATTTTTGAGTTAATTTATTATAATTTTTCGATGAATAGTGAAAATACTGATTCTCTGTAAAGCCTTCCTTTTCATTTAAATAATTTTAAAAGATAAATTTAGTTTTAAAATTATTTTAAAAGTATTATTACATAAATTATTTTATGATTAATAAAATTTATGTCATTTTAATAATTATCATGAAATTTTTTGATATAAAAAATTTATTTTCTTAAGAAAACATTTCTTTTAGAAAAGGGATTTTTATCATGCTTATGGGTTCAATTTTAAATTATATTTTAATAATTATGTTATTTGAATTTAAAAAATTGATTTTATATTTTAAATTATTGTGATTAAAATTAGTTAGTATTTTAAATGTAATTTATGGTGACAATGAATTTTAATAACTCTAAAAATTAATTGTGGTATTTAAAGAAAAAAATGAGTTTACTGGGGGTTAAAATGAAATAATAATGTTTAAAGTGAAAAAAATTAAAATTTTATATTTTATAAAAATATTTAAACCATATATCATTTAGGGACTGATAATAAGATTTTTGAAATCCTTCTGGAATGCGTAAAACATGGGTATATCTTTTTCTTTTCAAACATTCCAATTGTGACTTATCCCCCAGCTATAAAAGGATATACATCCCCTCATATCCTCTCCACAATTAAATATCATCATATATGGGATACTATTTTCTTAAATACCATCTCTATACCCATCCCCATGACCTAGAGTTCTTTTCTTATCATAAAATCTATCTAGGAAAACTTATGTATAAAATTTAATAGGTTGTTCGAAGAAGTGGTAATGTTCTTAATAAAGCGTTTCTAATTTTATTCTTATCCACACTCTTGAAAATATAAATGCACTATTCTAAAATAATGACACAAATATATACCATATACTGAATTGTTATTATTTTAAGG
The DNA here is from genome assembly GCA_963277665.1 of Viscum album. NCBI lineage: Eukaryota > Viridiplantae > Streptophyta > Magnoliopsida > Santalales > Viscaceae > Viscum > Viscum album. The sequence goes on along the minus strand of OY728145.1, from coordinate 925,042,027 downwards.
GAATAACCTATATCCATATCCTTTTTAATCAAGTGGGAAAAAACTATCGAGTTAGAATGATGGAAAACCACCTCACGAACCAATGCAATTCGTTCTCTATTACCACATATCATGGAGTGATCTATTTATGGATTTATTATATATATATATATATATTGTATATGAAATTATTATAATTCCCATATTATAACATAATTTCTAACTTATTACATTCCAATTATTTTAAAAATGGTTATGTCACTCATGCTTATGTGTTAATGACAACATCTACATTGAGATGTGGCATGTTTTTTATTTTAATTTGAAATGAATAGAAAATAAATATATATTTAATGAATATATTTGTTATATATGATATAAAAGATGAATCTAAAATTTTTGTGTTAATATTTTCTTTTCTTTCCTTCCATCCATCAAAAAATTTAATATATCATTCATGAATATTTATAGTCATCAGTCTTCATGAACGATGCACCTTGTTTTCTATATATAAAAATAATGGTATCTTAAAAATACACTTATAAGTTATATGTAATATATTTATATCATGGTTATCATTCTTGTGATTATGGAACCATTGTCAAAGTATAAATACTGAAACTACTGAACCATAACTTACAACAACGACAAATAAGTTGTTACATATAACCATATTTTAACAAATAATTGCATATAAATGTTTGATATAATGTTATAAGAAAATAACATAAGGTAAAATATATATTATTATGTTTTTTTATTATATATATATATAATATTTGTTTATTATACTAGAGGTTTGGATATATATATAAAATAATTTTGAATTGATGTCAGGGTATCATATCTCACATTTACTTCCATGAGACATATGTCATATTGTCCAATTCTATAATTTGGGTGGTGTATATACTACCACTTTTATATTTTATATCATGAATATATTTACCTTAATGTAATTAAAATTTTCATTTAAATTTATTTATTTCATGAGGGTTATAAATAAAAATTTACCATAGTACAAAGGGTTTATTTCACAATCTAGTCATTATTTTTTGCATCGTTTAAATTTAAGTCATTTTTAGGGGAATTATTTGAAAATTAATTTTTAAACATAATATATTTTCTTCTCTTATAGTTATTATTTAAATTAAAATATTTCCTTTTATTTTCTTCAATCAGTTATTCAAAATATCCAAAATAATGTTTTTAAGAAAAACAAACAGTATTCCCTATTTATTAATAAATCCTTTCTATTCCATGTCCATGTTCTCTAAAAATGTTCTGAATATTTTTAAATATTTATATAATATTTTTTAATTTATTTTTTCCCATGATAGATTTTTCAAAAACTATATTCAATGGAATATTTATAAAATTTTCTAAATGAGGTTCCAACCACTGAAATACGTGTCATTGGACTAGTCAAAGAGACCACAACTATTTGGAAGAGAATTTAAGCTCAAAAATACCCAAACAACTATCCAAGGGTCTACCTCGTGAATCCCTTTTCAATAGATCTCCTCCCCAACACAAATGCATGGGGACATGATGGAACTCTTTGTGACTCGAATTGAGCTCCACGCCTTTGATGAAAGTTGACAAATGGCTTCGCGAGTATGATGGAGACTTTTCTGTTTGTGGAGACCACATTATAACAACCATAATATTTATTTCACAAATAAATATGACTTATTACATAAATATTCACTAGTTACAACATAGAACATCGAGAGGTATAGTGACTTTTGGGATTAGGAAAATTACATAAAAACATAAAACATGAAAAAAACATCTTTATTAAAAACTTGTTTTACATGTCCTCACACATTCCTTCATACATAGCATTGCATGGGATAACCTAAGAACATGAATATGAAAAGGATGAGCTATAAATCCTAGTAAGAGAGTAAAAAATCCATAACATGAAGAATACATTAAATGTTAGGCAATAAGAATATCGAAGGAACATAAGAGAAACATGAACATAAAGGCATGATATAACATGATTATCGTAACATGGAATTGTGGAAACAACAATTAACATAATTTTAGCATGATACTAGGCTCATTACACATGGATCATGAGTAAACCCACATTTCACTTGAATTAGCATGAGTAAACCCTCATTTCACTTGACGTATCATGATACTAATCATTAACCAATTCATTGAAGCGCTATCAAGGAACACTGTTAATAATCATTTCATTTCATGTGTAATTATAAATAAAACAATATAAAAAAAATGTAAATGTTCATAATGGTGAATTTCATTGATAGAGAAATGGGAATGGTATTCACTACACGATGACTTTGGCTTGGAAAATCGTGGTGCAATTTCGACAGCATAACGACATGAAATAAAAAATCATAAAATTTTTGATGATAGAGAAATGGGTGTCTAATAATAATTACATGAAATTTACTATAATTCGGTCAAATAGAAACATGTCTCAACATATGTAATGTAATTTCGATTCATAATATAAAAGAATTTCTTGAATATAAATGATGAGAGAGAAATCCCTTACCGAATTTTGGCATGGTAATATGTGTACATGGGAGGAATTAATTAGAGAGAAATGGGTGTCTCAGCATTCAAACATAATGAGGGAAGTATAGGGTATTTTTAAAATCATACCTCAAATTGTTTAAATGATATTAAAATGGTATAACAACCAAATTAAATTTGGACAAAAATGAGAAAGGAAGAAATGCCTTACTTGTAAGTGTGAACCCAATGGCTTGGGAGGGGCTTGAGAAAGGATTTATAGTATCCTGGGGCATCTTGGGAGGATTTCAGAAAGATTAGGTCATGGTAGGTATGTTATCCAAAGGGTTTGAGTTAAGAGAAGTTGGAGATTTGGTGGGAGTATATAGGAAAGTTGAAAGAATTCTTTATTATTTTGGTTCTGGAAACCATCCATTAAACCAATCAAAACCACAAACAATACATGGTTTTTGCCCATGGTTTTTTCTAATGGTGAGTGGAAAACATTATTTTATAAGGACAATGGCCTAAAATCTTAAAATATCAGGCTTTATTATATAGAGGTGAGTCACACTCTCAAGGAAATCAATTTAAAAAGTTAAAATGATTTATAAGTCTTGAAGGGTCCACTAAGGCACCATTAAATTAATCAAAGAAATATGAAATTACATTATTTTAAGGATAAAACATATATTGGCCGAATAATTCATTTATAATAATTTATTACATCACTTTTTTGTCCTTATGATTTCAAACAACATATTATATATTTAAACAGTATTTAATTTTTACCCAAAAGTTCGATTGCCTCAGAAAATTATGAAAAATTCATCATTGGAAAATTTTGACATCCTAATTCCAAAACTAATACCCATTTTATCTGAATAATTTACCATAGATGTTAATTTTTACTTTTAAATTAAAAATAGACATTTACAAAAAATTGACTGGTTCTAAAAAATATGACATTCGAACCATAATAAAAATTATAATTGTAATTATAAAAATTATATGATCATTGATATTTAATAAAAAGTAATTTATTAATAATATTTTATTAAAATAATATTTTAAAAAAAATACATTAATTCATCCAAATAGATTTCATAATTTAATATTAACTAAAAATACTATTGGTGCTTTAAAACCATGTACAAATTAAAAATAATAAAATGAATGTATATTCTTTATTATATACAAAATTAATGTACATAATCGTAGTGCTAAGGTGCTATTACACAACCCCTTATAACACCTTCATTTGAGCAAAGGGTAAGGTGTGCGATGGTGATAGACTCTTGGGGAGGCTCAAATAACATCAGTTAGGTGGTAATATCTATTAACATCTACTTATTTCGTAGACAGTTCTGCTCAAGCTCAACGTGTGGAAACTCAGATTGGGCATGGTCAAAAGTGAAGCCTAGTGATTCCACCTCCTTTCCATGATCTGACAACCGAGCTTCGTACGAAGAAATTATTCTTGATGAGACCATCAATTCTTTTGTCTGAGTAAATTGGATTTGTTAAAGCCCTATATTTATACTAATCATGTGATCTCGGTTTAATGACTATATTAGCTACAGTCAAAATTCATAATGGTATTAAAATAAAAAAACATAAAACCAATGAAGTTCAAATTCTATATAACCATTTTATATAATAATACATTTTTTTAGATCAAGGGTAATTTTCATTAATAAATGTTTGGTTCGTTACAATCTTCCCCCCTTAAGAAATTTCACCCTCAAAATTACATTTTTCCACACTAAACTAATGTGGGTAACTCTGATTCATCACTTCCTCTGATTCCCCTATTACCTCTTCAATCTTGTGTTTTCACCACAACACCTTGATGAGGAGAATTATCTTATTTTATAGAAATATTTTCCTAAAATCTAAGATCTTCACTGGCTTCTCTTTATAAGAGAGGTAATTCTTCAATGGTACCACCTCTAGATTGAGTACATGCAATGAATCAGGTATATACTACCTCAAATGTGATACAAGGGATACATCGTGTACTTGAGACATGTTCGGTGGGAGTTATTTTTGATAGAACAATACTCCAATGTGATCAAGGATATCAAAAGGGGTGATGTACCTCGAACTAAGATTTCATTTCTTCCCAAATCTCATAACACTTTTCCACAGTGATAGGTAGAGGAATACCATGTATCTGATATCAAACATGAGGTCTCATCAACAATTATCAGCATATCTCTTTTGTCATCTCTGGGTAGCTTTAATATGATACTGGATGGTCTTAACCTTCACCAACATTTCATCATCCATTTCTAGACCTCGGTGTTTTATCTCCCAAGCATCATCCCAAAATGTCGTTGTTGAGTACCTCTTCCCATATAAGGCTTCATAAAGATCCATTTGGATGCTTGAGTGAAAACTGTTATTGTAGGAGAAATCATCCAGAAGAAGATGTTGATCCCACACTCATTTAAAGTCCATTGGGAATTCTATCAACATGTCAAGTGTTTGGATATTCCGCTTAGATTAGCCATCAATTTGAGGATGATCAGCCATACAAAAGTTCATCTCAGTATTCAGAGCATGTTGGAGACTCTTCTAGAACATAGAGGTGTATATTGGATCTCTATCAGATACAATTGATAGCGGTACTCCATGAATCCTTAAAACTTCTCTGATATATATCTTTTCTTGTTTATCCAATGAGAAATCCTCTTGAATTTCAATGAAGTGAGTAACCTTTTTAAGGAAATCTACAACAACCCAGATTGCATTGTTTCATTTTTATGTTTTTTATTTATTTTTAAAGTTGGGGCCAAAGCCTCATTTTTTATTATTAATGAAAAGAAAAGACCTCTTTAACCGTGTAGAGGGAGACCCATTACATATCTCGTAGGCCCAGTGGGCATTTTTCCCACCAATAATTCACTTGGAGGTCTCGATACATCATTGTGTTTCATGTGTTAATAGAGAATTTTAAACTATGTGAGTCACCAAAAAGTTAATTATTTAACTCCACATTTGATGGAACACATAGTATATTCCCAATTCTCACAATTACTTCTTCATTAACACTAAACTTCAAGGATTTACATTTTTTATTGTTTCCACTTTCTTCTGAATTCACACATCATCCTTTTGAGTATCCTTTAATATTTCCAAGAGAGACAATTGAGAAATTATTTGTGAAAGGATATATGAGGATACATTATTTTTGATTTACATTTCTATCTTCATCAAATCTATAATGATTGGATCCTTTTCAATTCTCATCACTGATAGCATTATTGGGTCCTTTCTACTTAGATCATCTTACAATTTGTTCACTTCATAGGGTGGTAATGGATTGGGAATTCTTATACTTCGATCAGATATAACCATATTCGTTGGTACATGTTATCCTCTTTCTATGTGAATATATACATATGGATTTTGTAATCTGTATATATTTCACACTTCTCCCCAAATATTTAATCTCGCCAATTTTTTAAAGCTATGATTTTTGGATCCAACTCCAGCTCATGTGTTGTATAGTTTTTTTCATGAACTTTCAATTGCATTGAAGCATAGACAATGAATTTTTCATTTTTCATCAACACACAACTCATTCCTCTCTTCGAAGAATCACTGAATATCAGAAAAAGTTATCCACTTGGGGGTATTTTGAGAATGGGTGCAGTGATAATCCAACTTTTCAACTCCTTGAAGATATCTGCAAATTCATCACTCCAATAAAACATTAATCTCTTCCGAGTTATCTTGGTAAGAGGGTTGGACAATCGTGAGAAATTTCTCACAAATTGGCAATAATATCCACCTAACCAAAGGAAACTACAGATATCCTTTACCAATGTTGGCCTCATCCATACCTCAATTGATGCTATCTTAGAGGGATCCATAGATATCCTTTCTCTTGTGATGATATGAACCAATAATGCAATAGACTTCAATTAGAAGTCACACTTGATGTACTTTTCATATAGCTTATCTTTTCTCAAGGTCTCTAGTATAGTGCTTAGATAAACCTCATACTTCTACTTGGTATTGGAGTATATTAGAATATAGTCTATAAATAAAACCACCAATTTTTCAAGGTAATCTCTAAAGAATCTATTTATCATGTATAGAATTATTTTTGGAGAATTAGTGACTCAAAAATGCATTAATATGAATTCATAGTGCCTATATCTTGTATGAAATGTAGTCTTGGGGATATTCTACTTCTTCACCCATACTGGGTAATATCTTGATCACAAATAATCCTTGGAGATATATTGTGCTCTATGAATATGATAGAACAAGTCATAAATTGGTGTATGTTGATACTTGTTCTTTATCGTGATTTTGTAGATCTCACGATAATCAATGCAAAGGCGCATTGACCCATCCTTCATCTTAATAAAGAGGACTGGTGCACGTCATGGTGAAGCACCTATTCATATAAACCCTTTGTCCAGATTCTCATATAGTTGTTTTTTTTCAAATATTCAAGATCTAAACCAGCCATTCTATTTGGCATCTTATATATTGGAAACTCCCCAAGTATAAGATCAATTGGGAATTCAACATCTCTTATTGGAGGAAGACTATGGAATTCCTCAGAAAACACTTCAGAAAATTTTCTCACAATAGTCATGTATTCAAGGATGGTTTCTTCCTTAGACTCAATAATATGATAAATATATGTGTGATCATAGGGAAGTAATATCCATTCTTGAGATGATAGTGCTAAAGAAGATTCACCCTCCTCCTTTAACTTGTATAGAATCTGGGGTCAATTCGCCATATGTAGATTGATTTCACTCTCACAGAAATTAATGTGGTCTCTTTATAGGGAAAACAAATCCATTCCCAGAATTGCAACATATTACACTAGAGTGAGTATGAAAAGGTTCTCCAAGAAGTTCAATCAATAAATTATGACTTGGGAGAAGTTATATTCATGGGATGCAATGATTGCCCCATTTTCTATTCTCACCAACATATTTACTTCTGTGATTTTTTTTTGTTGGGATAGTTCTACTAAACATTTGGGAAATAAAATAATGCATAGAACTAGAATCAAAATGTACATTCGGTATTCTGGAATGAATAACGGTTATACCTATCACCACTTCGTTTTTAGGGTTCACTTGTATGGTAGTGATGGAAAAAGCTCTCTTTTTCTCCCTTGGAGGTTGTTGGCTGCATCCAAAAACCCTTTTCATAGGGAAATAGTTTTAAAAGTTCTCTAGTTCATTGTAGTTGATGCAAAGAACAACATGTTGAGGTTCAAATGGAGCATTACTCTCCTCTATCGTAGCCACTGGTTTTGCTATTCAGTAGTTAATGGATAGGTTCCCTTCACTTCCACACCTAAAGCCTTTCCTAATCCCCTTTAGGCAATTTCCATGGTGCTTCTTTTCATACCATTGGAAAGTGAGGTGCTGGATTTTCGTAGCACCATTGGAATTATTCATCAGACCACCAGAATTGAAGTCCACCCTATGTTTCCTATCCCCATGATACCCCTGAGATTCGATGATCCCTATTTCGAATTTGAGGACACATCAAAAAATTTCTTCATAGGTATCGAAGTCAGGGATCTATAGGGCTTTCCGTAGATAAAGTTTTATGCAACCAAAGAAACGGTCAACCTTGCATTTGGTGGTAATGACAAAGCCAGATGCATATCACGAAAGCCTTGCGATGTTTTCCTCGTATGCTCTGATGGATTCATTATCATTTTTTAGGGGAAAGGAAGTACCTTTCCATATTAAGCTAGAGGTGCAAGGAAAATATTTATCAAAAAACATTTTCTAGAAATACTTCAATTTCAATGCATCTATCTTCTCCTCATTCTTTGTATTTTTTTATCAATGTCCACCATTAATTAGCTTCACCCCTATACGATAAGTTGTAATAAGAACCTTCTCTTTTTTAGAACATTGAAGGATGGAGAATATCTTTTCAATGATGTTGATCCATTATTCAGCAATAGAGGGATCAAACGATCCATTAAAATTAAGAGGGCTTTGTCTCATGAAGATTTCGATTTTGAATTGTTCTTTCATGGGGGGGGGGGGGGGTTGAACTTTATTCTTGATCCATTATTCTATTCTAATCTTGAGTTAACTAGGAGAGTATCATGAAAAAGTGTGTGATTCTTGCTCCCATCAGATTAGGCATCTTATTGGAATAGTCCTGAAATTGATCTTCACATCAGTTTTTATCCTGAGTCCTCCTATTACCATCCATTTTCTAGGAAAAAAGGAAAGTTAGGTTTAGTACATAAAGGTTAATCCATAAGAAAATATAAATTACTTATAAATTACTTTTATTTTCATAACTGATGAATATATAGTCTTTAATCTATGCTATCCATTATCTACATTCAAACATAAATTCTTAGGGGAATTATTTTTTATTACATTAATAATGATTCTTATTAAGCTTATAAATTTACCAAAGCATATCCCCCGGGAGTGTCAAAACCAAGAGTGCTGCAAGTCTCATTTTCGTGCACCAGTTCTCATTTGAGTCTATCCAAAGTGTTGTTTTCGGGTTTTACACATAGATACATCTGTACCTAAGCCACCTCTACCTACTTGTATCTAGACAGGGATGTATTTTTATGATAAATCATATACTCAAAACTGAAAAAATTATGTATGTTTTTATTATACTTATCCTTTTCCCTAAGGCTTTCACTAGGGTTTTCTAATCCTAATCCCGAAAATAATTAAACCTGCCTCTGATACCAACTATAACAACCCAACTCATTTTTGAAACACAAACATAACTTATTAGAAAAAATATTAATTTGTTAAAACATTGAAGATTAAGAGGCCTAGTGTCTTTGGGGCTTATTAACATTACATTACATCTTAAAACATGAAATGAACATCTTTATTGAAAACGTTTTTTACATGACCACACATATTCCTTCATACTTAGCATTGCATGGGATAACCTGAGGACGTGCATAAGAAAATGGTGAGATATAAAGCCTTGTAAATAAGTAAACAAGAAATAACATGTATAATATAGTAAATTTTTGGCAATAGGCATATCAATTGATCATAAGAGAAATAGGAACATAAAGGCATGATATACCATGATTATCCTAACATAGAATGTAGAAACAACATTTAACATGCTTTTAGCATGAGTTGATGCTCATTGCACATGGAGAAAGATTAAACCCTCATTGAACTTGAATTATAATGTGTAAATCATCATTTCACTTAAGGAATCACTATACTAATCTTTACCCAATGCATTGGAGTGCTATCAGGGGTCACTATTCATAATGATTTCATTTCATGCATAATTGTGCCACAAGGATCATATAACAATAATTCATTAAACATCATAATTTTTTCCATGATAAAGGAATGTTAAATCAGAAATTATTATCTATAATCAATAAGAAAATTTAAATAAAGATGAATACCCTTGACAGATAAATGGGCATGTTATTCAATACACGATGACTTTGGCTTGGAAAATTGCAGTGCAATTTTGGCAGCATAACAGCATGACATAAGAATTCATAAAAATGGTTGATGAGATAGAAAGGGGTGTCTCATAACATGTACATGAAATTGATATTATGGGGGTCATATATAAACATTTCCCAACATTTTAAATGAAATTTATATTCATAATATAAAATAATTGCTTGAATGTAAATGAGGAGAGAGAAATCCCTTAAGTAATTTTAGCATGGTAACAGGTGTACATGGGAGGAATTAATGAGAGATAAAGGAGTATCTCATCATTAAAACAAACTAAGGTTTGTATGGTAGAGGTGATAAATAATAAATCAACATTTTTAATTGAAATTAATACGGTATAACATCATAATGAAGTTTGGACAAAAATGAGAAAGGAAGAAATCCTTTACGTGGAACTGTGTTCCCAAAGGCTTGGGATGTCAATTAGAGAGACTTATTGGGAGATTGGGGAACCTTTGGAAAATTTCATAGTGATTAGGGTAGGGTAGGGACGTTCTCCAAGGGTTTTTAGTGATGATACGTGGGATCTTGCATGGGTTTATATAGGGAAGGGTAGGGAATTATTTATTATTTATGTTTTGGACACCACACATTAAAATAACCAAAACCACAAACCAACGCATGGTTTTTGCCCATATTTTTTTCTCAAAGGATATTAGAAAATAAATTTAACAAATAAAATAACCTAAAATTTAAAATATTAGGCTTTCTTATGTGGAGGTGAGTCACACTCTCAATAAAATCGATTTGAAAAGTTAAAATGTTTTATAAGTCTTGAAGGGTCTACTAAGGCACCATAAAATCCATCAAACAAATGTAAAATTACATTATTTTAAAGATAAAGAATATATTGTATGAAAACCTTATTTATAATTTTTTATTACATCACTATTGGGTAATTATTATGTTATAAAACACATTATATATTCAAACAGTGTTTAATTTTTACCCAAAAATTCGACAGTCTCAGAAAATTATAAAAAATTCACCATTGGATAATTTCAATGTTCTGATTACAAAAATAATATTCATTTATCTAAATTTTTTTTCTAAATATGTGAAATTTTATTTTTAATAAAAAATTGTCATTTATAAAAAATTCATGGGTTTTGACAAAAATGACTTTCAAAAAATAATAAAAATTACAATTGTGTTCATAAAAATTATATAGTCATTTATATTTAATAAAATGTAATTTATTAATAATATTTTAAAAAATATTATTTAATTCAAAAATCCATTAAGTCATCAAAATCTATTTTTTAATTGAATATTATATAAAAACACTATTTGTGCATGAAATTCCATTTACAATGTAAGCAGAATAAAATGAATGTGAATTCCTTATTATATACAAAAATAATGCAAAAAATCATAGTGCTAAGGTATTGTTACATAAACCCTTATAACACCTGCATATGACCTAAGGGTATGGTATGTGATGGTGATAGAATTTTGGGGAAGCTCATATAACATGACTCCGGTGGTAATCTCTATTTACTTCCACTTTTCCAGTCTGTGGTTCCGCTCAAGCTTAACGTATTGAAGCTCTAATTAGGCTTGGTCAAGAGCAATACCCAATGACACCACATCATTTAAAAGCTTTAAAAAATGGGCTTCTTATAAAGAAATTACACTAGATTAGTCCATCACCTCCTTTTTCTGAGTAAATATGATTTTTGAAGCCCTATATTTATACAAATCATATGATCGCTGTTCAACAACTATATTTGCAACAATCACAATTTTTAATGGTATTTTAAAATTATAAAACATAAAACTAGTAAAGTTCATATGTTATTTAATAATTTTACATAATAATTCATTTAATCAAATCAATCAGAATATTCATTAGTAAATGTTTGGGTTGTTACACACATTTTCTTCGTGAAGAGCCTCCTAGAATCACAAGATTGATTTTTATATAAATTCCCAGTTGATTCTACCATAAAGGGAAGGATAACCTAAACAATCAAATTATGATATCCCAATTCATGATGCACCTAATCAATGCAAACCAAATGAGAAATAAATCATTCAAGGTATTGGAGCATCGTGAAACCCTTGTTCCTTTATTCCCAACTACCTCCACCTAAGGTGGGAAATAATTTTGTAAAGTCTTATTCCCATTATGGAAGAAGAATCCCCTTCAGATACGTGAGGCTTTGTGGATAATTATTAATATTTGAATCACTCTTTTACCAACTCTTGCATTCACGCCAAGGGAGGGTCACCATGTTTTGCAAAGCCCCAAACCTTCATGAAGCACCCAATCATCATGAAATAACTTATATTGAGGTCCCCTAACCCATGAAACGCTTCTGTTGTGCCTCTCCATGTTGCATCCCTTCAACTTACACCTATTCATGATGGTTGAGTTCCCAAAGATTCTATACCGATCCAGGATTGTTTCAGTTGTACTTTAAATCCAGATGCGACATGTACTATCCATTTATGTGGACCACTCCACATCAAGTGTGTGTTGAGATTCATGTTTACCTCTTTTTTTTTGCATAGGTATGCTAATTTCTGTTTCATTTCATCATATTCATGCTAATGTGGACCTCATGAGTGATCATTCTTCTACACCATTCCAACTTGGCATTGTTGATGTGATGCCCCTCCCCAGGGTTTATGTGTGATGGTTATGTAATCCCAGGGGGTGAGGAGTGAGTCCCCAATGTCTTATATTCTCGACCTAAAACTATCTAACACCAAATTACCTCAAATCAGGATGAAAATTGTGATCTCACCCTATGTGGAAACACTAGGATGTCCCTATGTATGAAATTCATGGAATGATATCCTCCACGTAGGATTTGAGAAGGGATGAGAACCAAGAACCTTTTTACCTCTCGTGCTTTCAATCCTTTATCCATATCCCTTTAGAATTTGTCGATATGGGATTCTTCCACATGTAATCCCCACTCACCTGGAATGAGATCCTTCTCACAAGGAATAATATCTTCCACATTTAGCTTCCATGAATGTTCCCCACATCATCTCTCATTGGCTCTTTTTTCATGACACTATAGTCATGTTTATTTCTACATCTTATTTCGCATATTGAGCATGACTCACGTGGGCTTAGAGGTCATCAACTACCATGAAATCCATCCTCCATATGGGATGATTCCATGTTTAATCCCCAGTTTGTCCAACAGGCATTCCTCCTAGTGTAAACCCCATCATTCCCCCCTCTATAAGGACTTCTTCCATTCCTAATTCCCAAAAATATTCTCCATGGAAAGATTACATGATTAAAACCCAATCACTTTTCCCTTCTCAAACTAGGTGGGACTTGATTCCCAAACCAACTGGGATATTTCATAAGCTTCTTCATGGTCAAAACCTATACCTGAAAAGTCTAATTCATTCCATACATTCCACCCAACTCTTCACACATATCCATTCATATTTTACTGGAGCTTCCCCATCCCAGTAGAATCATGAAACCCACCTATATCATTTCTACACATAAGCCCCATCCACATTATCACTACTACCTAAAGAACCCAGGTTATTACCATGTGTAAGCCCCACACAATCTAACATAATCCAATGAAGATATATCCTCTGGTAACAGGTATATCACATGCATAAGGCCCATGTCATCCATCAATCTATGTGGGTTTTGGTTCTTGTTTCATATATAGGGTATGTAATACACCTCCATGAGGTTCAATCCTAACCAATGGTAAACCTAGGTATCCCTATACTATGGTTTGATAACCATATCATTCCATATAAGTACCCAACCAAGTCCTTTATTTTATGCATCACTATAAATTTAAAAACCTTGTTTACCTAATGGTATATTTAATACTTGTGCATTAACAAGTTTTATATTCATTTCTTAAAAACATTCCTCAAATTACATAGACCATGTGAATTTAAATCCTATACATTTTAACATGGTAAATGGGTTAGAGAACTAGAAAAAAAACAAAAAAACCATTGATAGTAACCTTTTAAGCCTAGGAATCTTTGAAAATCCTTTATGTTCGCAAGTCTATGAACTTATTTGAATACCATTATATTCGAGGGGTGAAGTGCCCAGATCAGTGTGAATCACTGAGAGGGGGAGGGGGTGAATCAGTGATCCCTTAAAACTTTTTACTAATTGATTCTTAATCAATTAAACCTCTATGGCTTGTTAAGGCCTCGATCCACTCTTCTTGTATCTATCAACCTTTCCCGAATAATGCAGTAATGAAAAGGCACAGGACACAAGGATTTACAAGGTTCGGCACCAAAGGCCTACATCCTTGCCATGCTCTCCCAGCATGGATTCTCCCATTATAATCGGTTAGTATTACAATGGTCGATACAGCTTCCCACCGTATCTCTCCTGAGTCCCACAGGAGGGTCTTTATACTGCTTCACACAGTGTTACCAGAGTCCCACTGGCCTGCTCCAGAATCCCACTGAAGACTTCTTCTCCCTGAGTCCCACAGGGTCTTCTCTTGGCTCCTCGAGTCACACGAGTAGCTCTTCTTCACTTTAAGTTCTTCAAGTATCCTCAGCAGCCTGGGATAAAGGCTGCTGGCCTTGCTCTTCTTATGATCACTTGTGGTGAACATGTCTTCTCGTCTTGCTCAGGCTTTATCACCTTCTTCTCAGGATGACCTGGCTTCTCTCTCCAACTACTGAATACTCAGACAACTGATATCTTTAACTTTGGTCTGGTCCAGTCTCACTACATCACAACTTCATGCACTGAGTGCATGGCATCTCTACTTCCTCATGCACTGACTGCATGGCCTTCTCAATTGCTTCAAGATCCTCTGGTCTTGGACTCCTCAAATACACACAAGCAGATTTGACTTGTTTATGTGTGCACGTGCATGCATGAATGCATGTACTCCCTTTCTCTTCTTCTAGGTGCAGTAAACCCACAATGGGTGTAAATACTTTTAGCACACACACCTTCTTCCTGCTTCACGCTTTGTTCTTTTTGTTTACACACTCACAAGTGTGTTGTACTTTAGTGTGAGGGTCGTCTTTCAACTTCTTCTAAGTGTGTTCACTTTTAGCGCACACCTAGGTTCTGCCTTCTTCCTCTTGTTTGCACACACACACTCAAGGTATGTTCTTCAATTTTCATACACAAGGTTCTCCACTTTTCACACACACAACATGTGTGGTCTTCACTTGGTGCACACACAACTTGTTCTTCGTTTTGCACACACTTGGGCTTGGCCTTCACTTGTTTTCACTTAGCACACACACTGCCAAGTGTGTTCATCCATTTGCATACACACCAAAACTAAGGTCTCGGCCTTCTTTTCAAATGCACACACACCCGAATATGTCCTTCTCCTTATGCATATGCTAGGGCCACGACCTTTCCTTGTTCACTTTGCACACAAGGCACTAGGGCCTCGGGTTCTCCCTCTTTGCACAAGCTACTGCCCGTAGGGCCTTCTCCTCACTTGGCACACACACACTAGGGATGTGGTGGTCTTCACTTCACCCACTTGCACACAAACTGTCCCACAAGGTGTCAAGGTGCAAGGGGCAGCCGTGCAAAGCCTTGGATGCAAGGCATCGTGCAAGTGCTTGGAGCACAAGGCGCGCAAGTTGCACTGGCCAAGGGGCGCACAAGTGCAACCAGCCGCGGGCGCGCAGGTGCAACACCGCGGGCTCTTCCTCCTGTCACGCAAATTCGAGAACAGAGAGGGTGACAACCTCGGGCGCGCAAGGAAGCGGCGGCCCTGAGTACTTCCTGCTGCGCAAAGATTAGCGCGCAGGTGACTTCACCTCTTCTTCTTTCGCGCAAGGTGTGCGCAAAAGGAACTCAGCCGCGCAAGATACTGCACGGGGCTTCAAACTCTTCGCGAGGCAGAGCACTCACGGGTCTTCAAAAATTCAGCACATCAGCAGCCTCTTCTCGAGGGCTAGGCCTCATTTATATAGGCAGAGGAGAGGCGGTTCTATCCGCGTGAAATAACTTCAAACTCCCGAGATCTTCGGATCTTCAAAAATATTTCCAAATCTTGTTTTTTATTCTCGGTTTCACGTGGGCTCCCTTTATTTTTTTGTTCCTCTACGTGCATGCGACTCATAACGCATGCACAGCCTTTGGTTTAGGCTCATCCCATGCAAAAACACCAACTTCTTGGCCTCGGCAGCTTCTCTTGCCTCGGCCTCAACCGAAATCCTCCAAACATTGCATGCATGGTCATTTTTAGGCATGATCCTGTTCGTTATGGCCAGACGAGCACCATGGAGGTCTCGGTTTGCTCGGAGGTGGCCGGATGCTCGAAAACAGGTGGTCGGATGGCCTCTGGTTCAGCGGGGACGTCGCGGGTGCCTCGGTCGAGCTCGAGGAAGGAGATAAGCCGGGAGCCGTCGGATCAGATCGTCAACGGCCTGGATCAAATCGCCTCGCCGCGGGATTAGATGGGCGGCTCGGATCTGGCGCGCGATGAGATGAGCGGCCAGGATCTCTTCCGCGGGAAAATCCCGCGTCCCACATCGAATCGGCGAGAGGAATTGCCGCGCCTTATCAACCTCGCGCTGCCTCAACCCGGCAATTGAATCTCCTGCCTCAACGGTGCCGCCCCGCACCGTGTTCTCCCTTCGGGCGCGCTCTGCGCCCACTCTCTGCTCCTGCGGGCGCGCTCCTAGCGCCCACTTTGCACTCCGGGTGCGCGGGTTTCACCACCGCGTGCCCTCGGGGCTTATACATGGCCCTGGCCTCTCTTGGGCTGGCCCCATGGGATCCCCTTGGGCATGGTGACCTGGTCCCACATGTGCCTTGGGTTGAACCCTTAAGGCTGGCCCTTGAGGTTGGCATATTTTTTTTCTTGAATATACAATAAGTATACAAAGTACTTAAGTGTAAAATGCCAAATGCCACTTCTCTTCTTCTTCATTTCTTCCCTTCTCTTCTTCATTATAATTCCGCAAAGGTCCTCAACATTTAATTATTGCTTAGGAATGGAATTCCCCAAGGTTCTTCATCAACCGAGCTTGCTCCTGAATCAAATAATTCTTCAATGATCCAATCAGAGATCAAGTTGGGACTTCTTCACATTCACATGCACTAAGAGTTAGTACATGGACTTCTTTAATCCACTTCATCCACTTAGAACTTATGGATGGATCACTTTCAACTCCTCATGCATTGTCACTACAATGCATGGTCTTCTAATCATGTTGGGACTTTGTATCATCTTGATACAAGTTCTTTGAACTTGAAGAACAACTCAACAATCGTCTGATTTACTTAGAGAATGTTTCAACCATCATCTCCTATGTCACTTAGTGAATCTCCTAAGTGACATGCATCTTAGTACTATGGCCATTCTCTCTTCATCACCAACACCATCACAACCTTTGTCATTCACATCTTGACAATCCTTGACTTCCATTCATTCCAAGATAACTTCATGCCTCATTGACAACAAATGCAACACAGTTCACTTCAATCTCGCCCTTTGTATTTGTTGTCAATACACTCCTTCAGCACATATGAATGGGTCAATATGTGTGCCAATATTTTCTCCCCCTTATTGGCAATCAAATGCAAAGGTGTGGTGTGGTTCACTTTCAAAAATATCTTCCTCCCTTCGAATAGCATCTTCTTGAAAAACACTAGGAGAGGGATGATGTCACATGTTCTCTTTAGCAAAGAACCTTTAGTAAATCAGCTCTAAGTCTACTTGGGCTAACCCGGTGTAGAAAACAAGAGTGATATGACCATGGAATTCAAAGCTGTCCACAATTCTCTACACATGTGAGATCATGCTTAGGGGTTGAAATTTTTCAGATATTCAATGAATTGCTAAATCCTGCACATACTTCACCAAACACATTAGAAAGTTCAAGTGCAAAGATAAAGCTCCCCCTTTCATCCATTTGCCTTCAATCAATACTCCCCCTTAATTGTCATGATGAATACAATTAAGAAACAAGGGATGAAAGTATGATTGGAATACCTTCACTTTTCTCAAGATGGTATTAAATCTTAGAATCCCATCTTCTTCTGATTGGCTCCCCCTCAAGGGGTGCACTCCAATCTGTCCAAACCATCCTCCAGTTGAGAATGATCATCATCTTCAATTCCCTGCAATGTCAGCACATGTAAATACCAATAGTATAAGGGAATAAGATGGAACCTCCTTGGTTCATCAATGTGAACAACAAGGTTGAGAAGATTCTCTCAACCGAGATGTCCCATTTTCACCATTCTTCACACTTTCACATTTGATCTTCAATGATGTTTGTGCTGGTGTGGATCTCAATACATCTTCATGTGAAATCATTTGTTTCCTTTTTGCCTTAGCAATTTCCAGAACTTCATCTTCAGCTCTCTGCAGATCTTTGGCAAGTTGCAACTGATTTGGACATATGACTAGTAAGTCACTTGAAAGTGTGGCCTCAGTTCTGGAAGTTTCACATGGTTCCTTTGATGCTGTCAAGATACCTCTCTTTGGCAACTTGTTTTCAATCAATCCCTTCTGCTTCTTCTGGATTGATTGTCTGTTTGAGTTCAGTTGGGTTCTATTGATTTCCATGGCTTGTTTGCAAAGATCCATGGTATGACCTTTCTTTCCACAGTAGAAGCACTTCTTGGTGGTCCTTCTGGATGCATCACCCTTCTTGGACTCAGACTCCAAGGACTTCTCTTCATTTCTCAAACACTTCTTGGGAGAATTTTCTACTTTCTTCTTGCTTCCCAAGGAATCTCTCTTAGCCAGGTTCTGTGATCTTCTCTTCTTTCCATCTTTGGATACATTCGGAGATTGACATGTATCAAATTGTTGACCACTTTTGCAATCATCCCAGATGTTGTCAAGTAATCCAAATCTATTTGCAGTAAACAGATGTCTCTGGACCTGTGGATGCTGCTTCTTTTCTTCTGGCTTGCTCCCCCTAGGCATGGGCTTTCTCTGTGCTTTGGCATTCAGTGGATTGTACCAACAATCCTTTGCACAATGCCCATACTTGCTACAACACCAACACTGACCCACAAATCTTGACCTCTTGTGTACTTCTGATTGCTGGGTACTTTTCTGGACAAGTTGTGTTGTTTCAGGAGAGCTCTGCTTCTTCACCTTCCTCATCCAGATGGATGGAACCTTCTTCTTAGAAGATGTTGCACTTTCATTAGAGGATGTCTTTCTCTTAGAATCATCCTGCTCAAAGAATACTTGGGTAGCAACATGTCTTCTACCAGCTGACTGGGAGGTTTCAGCTTTGGGTGATTGCAGATTTGTCAATATCACCTCCAGTTCTAAGCACTTCATGTTAAGGGAGTTCTTCTCATCCTCAACAGCTCTTAGCTTTCCTTCCCAACTTTCTTCCAGCTGTTTCATCTGGTCTTCATGCACCTTCTTCATTTCTTGCAATGAATTGTCAAGCTCCTTCACCCTTTTGACTTTGTCTTCTAGTTGAGCATCTCTGACAACCATTGACACTTTGTGCCTCTTTTCCAGTGCATGGAAAACTTCTTTGACCATTATCTTAAAGAATTCATTCTCAGAAAGGCTTCTTTGCAATTCTTCAGCAGTGTCTTCATATCTTTCATTGCAAAGAGATACTGTTTCATCTTTAGCCTTTACCAGCTTTCTGAGAGTGTTGGTTATGCCAACCCTTTTAGCCAGCTGATCTTCCATAGCATTGGCTTCTTCTTCTAACTGTGATTTTTCTTCTCGAAGATCATGGATGCCTGTAACTATACACTTTGCCACTTCCATGGGGACTGTCTTCTGAAGATATTCGATTGCACTTTGAAGATCTTTCATTGTTCCAACATCATCACAGCTAGGACAGGCTTTCTTCATCTTCTTAGCCTGTTTCTTCTTTCTATTTTTCTGAGTCTTGGCAGATATCTCCATTTGAGGCTGGTCACTCATTTCCTCAAATCTGCACTTCATAAAGACTCCCTTGGATCTTTTAGAGGTAACCTTCCCTCTGATACCAATTGAAGTGCCCAGATCAGTGTGAATCACTGAGAGGGGGAGGGGGTGAATCAGTGATCCCTTAAAACTTCTTACTAATTGATTCTTAATCAATTAAACCTCTATGGCTTGTTAAGGCCTCGATCCACTCTTCTTGTATCTCTCAACCTTTCCCGAATAATGCAGTAATGAAAAGTCACAGGACACAAGGATTTACAAGGTTCGGCACCAAAGGCCTACATCCTTGCCATGCTCTCCCAGCATGGATTCTCCCATTATAATCGGTTAGTATTACAATGGTCGATACAGCTTCCCACCGTATCTCTCCTGAGTCCCACAGGAGGGTCTTTATACTGCTTCACACAGTGTTACCAGAGTCCCACTGGCCTGCTCCAGAATCCCACTGAAGACTTCTTCTCCCTGAGTCCCACAGGGTCTTCTCTTGGCTCCTCGAGTCACACGAGTAGCTCTTCTTCACTTTAAGTTCTTCAAGTATCCTCAGCAGCCTGGGATAAAGGCTGCTGGCCTTGCTCTTCTTCTGATCACTTGTGGTGAACAGGTCTTCTCGTCTTGCTCAGGCTTTATCACCTTCTTCTCAGGATGACCTAGCTTCTCTCTCCAACTACTGAATACTCAGACAACTGATATCTTTAACTTTGGTCTGGTCCAGTATCACTACATCACAACTTCATGCACTGAGTGCATGGAATCTCTACTTCCTCATGCACTGACTGCATGGCCTTCTCAATTGCTTCAAGATCCTCTGGTCTTGGACTCCTCAAATACACACAAGCAGATTTGACTTGTTTACGTGTGCACGTGCATGCATGAATGCATGTACTCCCTTTCTCTTCTTCTAGGTGCAGTAAACCCACAATGGGTGTAAATACTTTTAGCACACACACCTTCTTCCTGCTTCACACTTTGTTCTTTTTGTTTACACACTCACAAGTGTGTTGTACTTTAGTGTGAGGGTCGTCTTTCAACTTCTTCTAAGTGTGTTCACTTTTAGCGCACACCTAGGTTCGGCCTTCTTCCTCTTGTTTGCACACACACACTAAAGGTATGTTCTTCAATTTGCATACACAAGGTTCTCCACTTTTCACACACACAACATGTGTGGTCTTCACTTGGTGCACACACAACTTGTTCTTCGTTTTGCACACACTTGGGCCTGGCCTTCACTTGTTTTCACTTAGCACACACACTGCCAAGTGTGTTCATCCATTTGCATACACACCAAAACTAAGGTCTCGAACTTCTTTTCAAATGCACACACACCCGAATATGTCCTTCTCCTTATGCATATGCTAGGGCCACGGCCTTTCCTTGTTCACTTTGCACACAAGGCACTAGGGCCTCGGGTTCTCCCTCTTTGCACAAGCTACTTCCAGTAGGGCCTTCTCCTCACTTGGCACACACACACTAGGTATGTGGTGGTCTTCACTTCACCCAATTGCACACACACTGTCCCACAAGGTGTCAAGGTGCAAGGGGCAGCCATGCAAAGCCTTGGATGCAAGGCATCGTGCAAGTGCTTGGAGCACAAGGCGCGCAAGTTGCACTGGCCACGGGGCGCACAAGTGCAACCAGCCGCGGGCGCGCAGGTGCAACACCGCGGGCTCTTCCTCCTGTCGCGCAAATTCGCGAACAGAGAGGGTGACAACCTCGGGCGCGCAAGGAAGCGGCGGCCCTGAGTACTTCCTTCTGCGCAAAGATTAGCGCGCAGGGGACTTCACCTCTTCTTCTTTCGCGCAAGGAGTGCGCAAAAGGAACTCAGCCGTGCAAGATACTTGCACGGGGCTTCAAACTCTTCGCGAGGCAGAGCACTCATGGGTCTTCAAAAATTCAGCACATCAGCAGCCTCTTCTCGAGGGCTAGGCCTCATTTATATAGGCAGAGGAGAGGCGGTTCTATCCGCGTGAAATAACTTCAACCTCCCGAGATCTTCGGATCTTCAAAAATATTTCCAAATCTTGTTTTTTATTCTCGGTTTCACGCGGGCTCCCTTTATTTTTTTGTTCCTCTACGTGCATGCGACTCATAACGCATGCACAACCTTCAGTTTAGGCTCATCCCATGCAAAAACACCAACTTCTTGGCCTCGGCAGCTTCTCTTGCCTCGGCCTCAACCGAAATCCTCCAAACATTGCATGCATGGTCATTTTTAGGCATGATCCTGTTCGTTATGGCCAGACGAGCACCATGGAGGTCTCGGTTTGCTCGGAGGTGGCCGGATGCTCGAAAACAGGTGGTCGGATGGCCTCTGGTTCAGCGGGGACGTCGCGGGTGCCTCGGTCGAGCTCGAGGAAGGAGATAAGCCGGGAGCCGTCGGATCAGATCTTCAACGGCCTGGATCAAATCGCCTCGCCGCGGGATTAGATGGGCGGCTCGGATCTGGAGCGCGATGAGATGAGCGTCCAGGATCTCTTCCGCGGGAAAATCCCGCGTCCCACATCGAATCGGCAAGAGGAATTGCCATGCCTTATCAACCTCGCGCTGCCTCAACCCGGCAATTGAATCTCCTCCCTCCACGGTGCTGCCCCGCACCGTGTTCTCCCTGCGGGCGCGTTCTGCGCCCACTCTCGGCTCCTGCGGGCGCGCTCCTAGCGCCCACTATGCACTCCGGGTGCGCGGGTTTCACCACCGCATGCCCTCGGGGCTTATACACGGCCCCTGCCTCTCTTGGGCTGGCCCCATGGGATCCCCTTGGGCGTGGTGACCTGGTCCCACATGTGCCTTGGGTTGAACCCTTAAGGCTGGCCCTTGAGGTTGGCATATTTTTTTTTCTTGAATATACACTAAGTATACAAAGTACTTAAGTGTAAAATGCCAAATGCCACTTCTCTTCTTCTTCATTTCTTCCCTTATCTTCTTCATTATAATTCCGCAAATGTCCTCAACATTTAATTATTGCTTAGGAATGGAATTCCCGAAGGTTCTTCATCAACCGAGCTTGCTCCTGAATCAAATAATTCTTCAATGATCCAATCAGAGATCAAGTTGGGACTTCTTCATATTCACATGCACTAAGAGTTAGTACATGGACTTATTTAATCCACTTCATCCACTTAGAACTTATGGATGGATCACTTTCAACTCCTCATGCATTGTCACTACAATGCATGGTCTTCTATTCATGTTGGGACTTTGAATCATCTTGATACAAGTTCTTTGAACTTGAAGAACAGCTCAACAATCGTCTGATTTACTTAGATAATGTTTCAACCATCATCTCCTATGTCACTTAGTGAATCTCCTAAGTGACATGCATCTTAGTACTATGGCCATTCTCTCTTCATCACCAACACCATCACAACCTTTGTCATTCACATCTTGACAATCCTTGACTTCCATTCATTCCAAGACAACTTCATGCCTCATTGACAACAAATGCAACACAGTGCACTTTAAGGGGTTAATAGATATTCAATACTTGTAGACAATATATTGAGGAAAATAAACTCTATTGAGACAAAATTAATTCTTACTAAATTTCCCATACAGGTACCTTTTTCTAAGAGTCTCTTGAATTATTTTTAGAAGACTCCAATGATCTTTATATCTCTTATAATATATCAAGATATTATTATTGTAAACCACCACAATGTTATCAATATTCTCATTGAATACTGTATTTATTAGATATAACAGTGCATTATTTGAATTAGTCATTCTAAAATGTATTACTATATACTAATAGTGTCCATAAATTTTTTAGAATGACATCTTTGTTATATCATCCTTCATCACCCTTAAAATAAGTCATCAATGTGTTGTAAATAATACATACTCTTTATATGGATTGAATTGATCTCTCTATAATCCAATCACAATCTCATGGACCCATCCTTCTTTTTTGTGAATAAAAAAGGGCCTCTGCATGGTGAAATGCTAGGGTTTATAAATCCCTTTTCTCTAAACTATTTCAACTATTTATTTAACTCTAAAACTGCACTGGTTCCATTCTATGATGAGTTTTAGATATGGTACTTATATCCTCAATGAGTTTAATAGAGAACTCAACTTCACGAGCTAGTGGATGGCCTTGTAATTATTCTAGAAAAATATAAATGAAATTTTGTACCTTGTGTACATCATCTATTCTTATGATACCGTCCTAATACATATATTACTCTTGATCTTCCTATTTTCCTATAATTTTATTAAGGATATATATTTTCGTTGGATTTAAAAATGAATTAGAAGGTGATGTATCTAAATTCATATGATATAATGAATTTATTTCCATTTCCATTTCAATCATTCTTATAGTGAGAAAAAAATTTATTGGAACTTGATCCACTATTCATTTACAATAGACTAGTATTTGAATATAATTTTAGAGGTTCTTGTTGCATGAATCAATACTCTAGAGTAACACCTATTGAATATTAATATTTTGTTCAATGAGGGTGATATTATTTTTCATAAACTGAATGAACTGCCCTAATATGGTTATGATCAGATTATCCTCAACTTTATCTTCATTAACTTGTTTAGGGGGACATCCCTACATTGAATATGGGAATTGATATAGTTCTCATTACTCCCATTTTTCTCCATGGTTCAAAAATATCATAGAGATAACTAGCTCATGAAAGTAAATATTAAAATAAAATTTCTATTATATTTTCAAGAGTGTTACCTAGAATTATGGATGGATTTCATATTACATGAGGTAAATTACTTATTTTATATAAATATGAACACCAATATGGAAACTAAACATTATTTGATACAAATTATAACATATCATACTCCAAGAATGAATATTTGTTAGTTATATTACATAATTGGTACAAATTAAAAGTGTTACAAAAGGATCAATTAGTTATTAGGCTTAGAAAACTAGAAACATAAATACTTTACACTTGAAAACATGAGATAAAATATAATTTTTTTTGAGAAAATTAGTATACCTTTCATCTTTCCCCAAATATTAGTCATATACCACCTCTAGGTTTCATAGGGACAAGAAAACAAATAAGGGTGAGATTAGATGCTCAATAAGGTGTACTATATAGTGGAAGCTAACATAACATAAGCATGGAATAAATGGTATGGATAAAAAAAATTAATAATATGAATTCATAATGAACTAAAACTACAGTCATAATATCTAAAATATAATTTATTAAAATAAGTATAATAATAATAATAATAATAATTGATCTCATACTGATGGAGTGTATAATTTCAGGCATCAAAATGTTTTTGTAAAGCCCTTATGCTAAGACACTTTACATATGGTTGAGATAATAGTCAAGATATTATCCTGATAAGAGAAGACTCATAAACAAAAGACCCATTATTATTTCTATAATGAGGCCTATAAATGCATCAAGGTGTTATATAATGTCATCCCCCACCTATCCATTGTTTAAGTTCAATTAATTTACCTTATGTGTCACCAAGAATTTTTAAACCATTCCCTGAGGGACACCATACTAAAAAGATAAATCTATATAATGAGATACATAGATATAAAATACTTCCCCACTCAATATAATAATTTGGATGTTTATGATAACATCACTTAATAAACATGGATTCCATGGGGTATCATAAATGTTACATGAAGTAACCTTATCAAAGAAGTATAGTGGAAGGTGTACTTAAAATATACTAGGTTATCCATGGAAGATATTAATTACACTCAATAGATTTATTTAGTACGATACCAATGCAATGATAGGAAAATACTTCATCATGGTTCATTAATATGATGTGAATATTCAAGTGAATATCCCTCAAGCGTGTCTCACAAAGTGTTCAATTTTAAGTCCAATCATTATTCTTTTGAGAGATGATTGATTTAATTTTAAACTAATCTATTTTGGGGTTATTACCCTTAGGTTAATCTATATAAAAACCATATCCATATTCTAGTATCTAGAAAGGGATGTATTTTTTATGAAATTACACACACATTTACATTACTAGAACTATTTCGTCCCTGAATACCACATTGGGTAGGAATGGATTTTTTTGGTGTTGGTGGGATAAACATCACATCATCCACATATACAAATGTATTTTCTAGGTGGTTTTTAATGGGGTTTATTTATGGAATTGAAATCACCCAATGGATCTTATATATGTTTTGACTCTTGGACCTACTTTCCAAAGATAGTCACTCATTTGGTAACCTATACAACGATACTTAATAACTCATATTTTTTGTGAGGATGGGGGTTTGGGATCATCACAACCTTTTAGTGGGAATTGCTTCCTACCCCAGGACTCACTTATAGATTTATGATATGTTCAAAAATTCAACATTGAATGTCAAGTATGACTTTGTTCACCCTTGAATTAAAAATTAATTATTATCATTTATGGGATTTAGAATCATCTGTATGTATCTGAGGATCTTCATCGATAGAGATATCTATATGTATCCAAGGTTATCCAGTGAAAGTACTTTATTTAATACATATTACATATATTTTTTTCATTCATTATTACAACACTGATTTTTATCCACACAGTGGGGAACTGTAGAGTTTATCTTCATCAAGGGAGACATGAGTTGTTTTGATGTCAGTATTGAAACTACGATATGAAATTACTACATATCCTTTTGAAACAAATAAGAACCCATATAGTTTGGTATAACATCCCAGAATCTCCAAACCCAATTTTATTATATAGATATTTTATTAAATGGAATTATTTGTAATAAAAACCATCTAATAATTTTTTGAGACAATTTCCGTTGAAAAAAATATGTGAAGTCAAGTGTTTTAATTAATTTAATTATAGTATTTATAATTAATTATAACTGTTATTTACAGTTTTCAAATAAATATTCTAAAGAAAAATATGGGTTTTCTTTTTTTTAAATAATAATTTAAAATAACTGTTTTTATTATTTTTATAAGATAAAACTTATTTTTTTCAAAAAATATATTTAATAAAACATTTAAATGATTATAATATTAAAAATAATAATTAAGGGAATTTTTTAGGAAATTATTATTATTATTTTTTAGATAACATATTTTATAAATATATGAAAAATATTTTCTGTTTTAGTATTATAAAATTTATAAATGTATAAAATTATTTTACCGTAAAAAATGCAATTTTATAAATGTGTTTAAAAAAATTATTTTATTTAGTTCTTAAAAAATGAATTATATATAAAAATAAATGTATATATATTTTGATATATATAAAAATGCTAAAATGATAATTATATATAATTAACTTAAAATTAAAAAAAAAATTGGGAAACACATTTTGTTTTCAATATATATAATTACTTTGTATATATTTATATATCTCAAAATGTGACTATATGTATATATTTATTATTTTATTATATGTCTATTTTTTTATTATAAAATTATTTTTTAAAAATTTAATGAAAATTATTTAATATTTTATAATTATTTGTATATAATTATTTTATTATGTTGTTAACATTTCATAATGATTTGTGTAGTAAATCATTATAGTGTGTATATTTGTATCATTTTTTTGTAAATCTAAATCAAAAGTGTTATACATACCCAAAATTGGATATAGGTTGAGTCATTACACATACAGGACCTAAAAAGAAAAATTAAAAAGTGGGAAATCATGATACACAAAAACAAACTTAAGAAATAAATAATAAATGATTAAAAATAAAGTGGTTTAAACATTAGAATAAATTAAAAAAATAGAGAAGAAAATAGGTTTTAATGGGTGGGGTGTAGTGAGATGCTGATAAAGAGATGCACATATTTTTTAACCCTCTGATCAAGTGATTCTGATCCTAGCCATCCCATTCAAATATTGATCGGCCCCCTCTTAAAATATACTAGGGTTTAATCCCAACCATTGGATCCTGAGGTTTCTCATCTGATTCATCCGCTATTTCCTCCTCTTCCTCATTGAGTCATGCCGCACATTAGGACAACCAAAAAGATTTAATCTAATCCATCCATTTTCTAATGCATGATCTCAACCTACCCTCTTTGCTCTGGTTGTCTTCTCCACACTGTCTGTTCGAGATGCAAGGGTCGACCACAAGTTTCTCTTCTTCCTTTACTATTCTTCTTCGTCATCCAACGAACCATTAATAATCGACCTCCATCTACATTCTTGTCCCCATACTCATATCCTTTTAAATCAATGATAAGTTATGGTTATCTTAAAACCCAATCTGTTAACCAATCTTATATTCCTCTGATTTTATTAGATATTTATCTTTATTTTCTTTGATCATAACCCTAGCTTGATCCTATCAAATTATCCAAATGCGTCCAAATACAGGGAAAATTTTTCAAAAAGGTTTTTTTAATAAAAATTAATTTTTATTTAAACCCCCTATGCATACATTGATACACCTAACCTTATTCCTCTCGAAGTCTTAGTTTCTTTCTATATGAAGATTTTGAAACCACAACCATATTTTGATCAAAAAAAGGTATGGGGATTATTATTTTCAACTTTTTTTGTCAGTGTATATTTTTTTAACAATTTGTTTTCTTTTTAAATAGACACACACACACACACACACACACATATATATATATATATCTGTGTATGTCTGTGTGTTTTTGTATATATATACTCATAAGAATATCTAATTTTAGATATTCAAGATAAAGGTTTTTGTCTTAAACCTTAATTTCTAAAATTTATGTATGTAATGGTTCATTTAGTTCTTCTAATTTTTATTGTTTTAAAAAGGTGATATATATATATATATATTTGTGTGTGTGTATAGATTTACACACATATAACCACCAATATTTAAAATATAAGAGATTATAATTTTGTTTAAGAATAATAATTTTTAAACCTACATTTGTAAGGGATTATTAATTATTTAAAAAAATTTACTTTCGTTAAATTTTGCATGTTCAAATTTCTATGAGGGATTTTCTAAAATGGTGTTATTAAATTTATTTTTCATTTTTTATTATTTATTTTGTAAGGTGTTATTAAATTTATTTCTTATTCTATAGGGGTATATTTCATTTAATCAATATTATTGTTAGTTTACAAAGGGTAAATATATATATGTGGATGTATTTAAATACATCATTCTATTCTCATTAAAAATTTTTGGTAAGAATTTTGTACAAGAATACTACAAAAATTTATACATATGCAAGGGCATATTTTATTTTATTGAATTAGGGTTATCGTACAAATAGTTAAATATATATGTGTGTATATTTGTATATATACAAATATAGAAATAATTATTTATAGCATATATATATTATTTAAGGGTTATGTTCTAAATTATACCCTTAAAACTATATTTTGTAAGGGTCTAATTTACTTCATCAAATTATTTAAATGTACAAATATATATATATAGACATGTGTATATACATGTATATATATGTATTTATGCATAAAAAACTACCTATTTTATGTGATGAGGGTTTTGATTTTAGTGATTATTATAAAACCTACGGTTTGAAAGGATTTAATTATTTTCAAATTATATGAATTTTTATTCATATGTATATATATACACATGCACATGTAAGTGAATATAATTATTTCTATCTATTTTATGAATTTATCAGAATTAAAAAACAGAAGTGTTAATGTTTTATCAAATGATTCTCTTATAAAAAGATGTATATATATAAATATATTATTTTTGTATATATATATATACATTTTAATCCATAAAAATATTGTTATTTTTAAATAAAAAATCCAATTTTCCCATATGAATATAATCTCTTATTTTTAATAGAAAAAAATAAAAAAACCATGTTTTGTTTTTATGTTCCTTAAAATTTTAAAAAGAATTATTATTTTTTATCATAGTTATTATTTCATGTAAATATATATACATATCTTATTATTTATTAAAATAGGTTAATATTTAATTTATAAATCCATATAAAAATATAGAATTCATTATTATTCTATTAATTGTTTGTTAGGATTATGTGTAACCATAGTATTTAAATAATAATAGCGATCATTTTATGTGAAAAGTATAAAAGAGTCATTATTTTATTTGTGCATGCTGTCATTACATGTGAGAAACTGCATTTACACGTCTTCGTATATCATACATAGTACGTTATCGACATCATCTAATTTATAAATGAGATTCTGTGCATTTTAGAGAGCATGTGTTTGTTTATTTAATTATCTTGTTTATTTGTGTATTCAAAACAAATAAATGTTATTTACATGTCGTATGTATACATTGTTTATTTTTAACCCCATTCATATGAAGAATTCATTGGATTT
Organism: Viscum album; assembly: GCA_963277665.1. Lineage (NCBI taxonomy): Eukaryota > Viridiplantae > Streptophyta > Magnoliopsida > Santalales > Viscaceae > Viscum > Viscum album. Next base: position 925,011,936 of record OY728145.1, on the reverse strand, counting down.
ATTAAGTGATAGATGGGGCCCACTATATCCCCTTGATTCTTTGGTACGTCTCGTGAGACAAACTAGTGTCTTGGCACAAGGCTTTGATAGAATGGTTATGATGTCCCACAATATGCATTCCCTAGAGGAATGCATTGGACTTAGTATGTGATGGGTGGGTCCCACTATAGTCCCTCGATGCCTCAGTAGGTCTCATAAGACAAACTAGTTTCTTAGAATGAGGCATCGATGATATGGTTATTTATGGTCTTGGCACGAGGCCTTGACAATGTTGTTATGATGTCCCACATTATGCATTCCCTAATTATGAGATAAATAATTGACCAACCAAGTGATTATTAAACTAGTAGAATATCCATAGTTAAGAAATCATTCTCTCATTAATATTTACATTTCTTTATTTAATCAGTTTTTATTCCTTTTATGTGATGATCACCATTATGTTTTCATATTTTCATGTTATAATGATTTATATACTTATATGTATGACATTTCAATTATATGTTGGGGTTAATATTTAGTTTCCAATCTATAAAACAAATTTTAGAAATTTATTTATCATTTCATGGTTTAAATTTTTCTGATAATTTATTTTATTTAATGTGCAATTATAAACAAGTAATATTTCATGTGAAAATATGTATCTGCACACCTGGTATGTCATGGATAATTATGTCATTCCATTATCTAACTTATAAGTGGAATTCCAATAATTTTTATCAAAGTATGTTTATATTTAATTGTTCATTTTATTTGTAACTTTTAAATAAGAATATAAATGTTTGAGCAGTGTATTCTCATAAAAATGATTTTATTAACTCTTGAAAAATGATGATGACATTTTATGAGAAATTTATTTTCTCTTTATGAAAATGATTTAATGTATGTATTTTATTTCAAGGATATTATTTAAAATATTTTATTCTTTGTATTTAAAGCAACCTACTAGACATTTTGAATGTTTACCCTATATTTTAAATTCATTTTTATATGTTTAGACTGATGTACTTTTCTTGGTGAAGTTAGAACACTGAAGATTGCTTTGTATAATTTTGAAAATATGTAATGGTTGTATATAATTATACAAAACCTAGATCGGTAATGTTCCTCTATTGTGAAATGTGTTGTGTAACTATTCAGTTTCAATTTATAAAAGAATTAAAATGAATAGTGTATAATCGACTCTGGGAAATTGGGGTTGGGTCTTTACAGTCGGTATTAGAGTAATGGTCTAGACAACTTTGAATATTAGATGTTATTGTCTAAGTGATTGAGCCTAGAAGTTTAGTAGTTGTAGTTTTTTTCTTAATTATGAACATAGAAATTCAGATATATTTTTAGTCAAATGAACGAATTGAGAGGATGAAATTATTTTGTGGGGGGAATAATGTAACATTTTAGAATTTTTAAACCTAGTTTTACTATATAGATATTTTATTAAGTAGAATAATTTATAAATACAACCAACTGATAATATTTTGAGAAAATATTCGTTGAAAAAAATATTTGAAATCAAATGACTTAATTAATTAAATTAGAATACTTATAATTAATTATACCTATTATATGTATTTTTCAAGTTAACATTATGATGAAATTTTTTTTTATATTTTTAATAAAATATTTTAAAATAACCATTTTATCATTTTTGTAAATTATATCTTATTTGTATTAAAAATATTATATAATAGAATAATTTAATGATAATAATATTAAAAATAATAATTAATGGAGATATATTTTTAGGAAATTATTATTATTTTGAAGATAATATATTTCATAAATATATGAAAATATATTGTGTTTTAGATTTATAAAATTTATAAATGTATATAATGATTTTAATACAAAAAATCACTTTTATAAATGTGTTTAATAATATGTTATTTGAATTAGTTCATAAATAAATGAATTATATATATAAATATATATACATATGTATAAAAATAATAAAATAATATATATATATATATAGTGAATTTTAACTTATAAAAAATGGGGACACACATTTTGTTTGAAATATATATAGATACGTTGTGTGTGTGTGTATATATATATATATTAAAATGTAAATATATGTAAATATATTGTTTTATTATATTTTAATTTTTATTATTTTGATATGATTTGTAAATAATTTAATGTTAAGTCATTTAATATTTTCTAATTATTTTGTTATGTTTTTGTCATTCCATAATGATTTATTTGAAAAATCATTATAGTGTTTATAAATTTATGATTTTGTAATCTAAATAAAAAGTGGCATGCTTACCAAAAGGGGGATATAGGTTGAGTTATGACCCACAAAAAAGTTCACAAAAAATATAAAAGTGGGAAAACGAGATATACTAAAGAAAAATAAGAAAAAAAAATAAGTGATTAAAAAAGAAATGGCTTAAAATGTTCAAATAAATTTTATAAAATAGAATAAATTGTGTGTTAAGTGGTGGGGTGTAGCAATACACTGGTAATAGGATGTGAGTGTTTTTCCACTATGATAATGTTTTTCTCTTCCTAGTTGTCCCCTTAAAATCAAGAGCATCCCCCTCTCAAAATATGATAGGGTTTAATCACAGCCGTTGGATCACGAGGCTTCTCATTTGGGAACTCTAGTATTTTTATCCTTCTTCCTCATTGAGTCATGCTGCACATCAGGATATCCAAAATGATTTAATCCCAACCATTCATTTCCTTATGCGTGATATCAATTGCATGTCTTTACTCCTATTGTCTTCTCTGTTCTGTGCTTGTTCATGATGCACGGGTTAGCGGTATGTTCCTCTTTTTCCGTCACTTTTCATCTTCTTCATCCTACAAACTAGTAGGAATCTACCTCCATCACCTCCCTTGGCCCTATAATCACCTTTTTTCATAGAAATTTTAAAATAGTGTTATCTTAAAACCCAATCTGTGACCCATGATCAGATTCCATCGATTTTATTAAATACATCTCTTCAATTTCTTTGATTGGAACCCTTGATTGATATGATAAAATTAGAAAAATGCTTCCAAACCCATATCCAATTTCTCAAATGGGGATTTTTTTAAAAGAAAATTAATTTTTATTTAAACCCCCTTATTCATACATTGATACACTCAACCCTATTCCTCACAAAGTCGCATTTTCATTCTGCTCAAAAATTCAGAATCCAAAACCATCTTTTGATCCAAAGCAAGGCAAGGGAATTATTATTTTCAACATTATTATGTAAGGGCAAAAATTTTTTATTAGGTTATTTTCCTTTTACAAATATATACATATATATGTGTGTGTGAATATATATATACATACAATATTATCTAATTTCAGAAATACAAGAAAATGATTTTTGTCATAAACCCTAATTTCTAAATTTTATGTATGTAAGGGAATATATTTGTTCTTAATTTTTTTATTTTTTTACAATGGTGATTTATATATATGTGTGTATGAGTGTATGTAGATATAAACATATTAAACCATAAATATTTATAATATATGAGATTATGGTTTTGTTTAAAAAGACTTAATACATAAAACCTAAAGTTGTAAAGGATTATTAGTTATTTAGAAACATTTATTTTCATTCAAATTTACTAGTTCAAAATTCTATAAATGATTTTCTAAAATGGTGTTATTAAATTTTTTTTTCAGATTTGATTCTCGATTTTATAAGGTGTTTTTATATTTATTTCTATTCTTTAAGGTTATATTTTATTTCATCAAAATTATAGCAGGTTTTCAAAGGGATATATATATAAGTGTGTTTATGTATATACATATATCATTCGATTCTCATTAAACATTTATGATAATAATTTTATATAAGAATCTATACGTATGTAAGAGAGTATTTTAGTTTATCGAATTATATTTTTCTTACAATGTGTTACATATATATATATTTGTATATATATGTATATATACACATATATAACTTATTATTTTTAGTATATATAAATATATGATTTAAGGGTTATGTTCTAAATTATATCGTTAAACCCATATTTTGTTAGGGTATGATTTACTTCGTCAATTTTTTTAGCCATAAATTTTTTTTTATGTATATATACATACACATGTTTACACACGTATATCTATATATATATATATACAGATACACAACTATCTATTTTTAGTGTATATGTGATAAGGGTTTTTAATTTAATGATTACTTCTAAAGACTATGGTTTGAAAGTATTTAATTATTTTCAAATTACATGGATTTTTAGTCATATGTATATAAATATATATGTACATAAATATAAATATATATATATACATATAGTTTTATACACATGTATGTAAATGTAATTATTTCTATCTATTTTATGAATTTATCAGAATGAAAAAACTTATGTGTTTAAGTTTTATCAAAAGATTCTATATAGCAAAGACGAACATATATATATATATATATATGATAATGTTTATATATGTATATGAATTAATCATGAAAATTATTTTCTTTTTAAATAAAAAATATTATTTTCCCATATGAATATAATCTATAAATTTTAATGTAAAATAATAACAAAACCCTGTGCTGTTATTGGGTGCCTTAAAATTATAAAATGGTTTATTATTTCATATCACAGTTATTATTTCATGTTTATATATGTGTGTAGATATAATTATTTATTAAACAGGGTTAATATTGAATTTAAAAATACATATAAAAAGTTATAATTTTTTCATATTCTATTACTTTGTGGTTATGATTATGTGTAACCATAGTATTTAAATGATAATAGCTATCATTTTATGCGAAAAGTCTAAACAAGTCATTATTTTATGTGTGCAAGCTATAATTTTAGGTGGGAAACAACATTCTCACCTCTTGGTATGTTATGGGTAGTTAGTTATGTCCATCATCTAATTTATAAATGACATTACATGCATTTTAGAGAGCATGTATGTATTTATTTCATTATCTTGTTTATTTGTGAATTCCAAAAAAATAAGGTTATTTACATGGAGTATGAATATATTGTTTATATTTAACCCCATTCATAATAGGAATGCATTAGACTTATTAAGTCACAGGTGGGGCCTGTTTTAGCCCATTGATGCATTGGTATGTATCATGAGACAAACTACTGTCTTGGCATGAGGTCTTAAATGAATGTTTATGAAGTCTTGCATTATGAATTCCCTCGAGGAATGCATTCGACTTGGAAAGAGAGGGGCGGAGCTTGTTATAGCCCCTCGATGTATCAGTAGGTCTGATTGGACAAACTAGTGTATTGGTACAAGGATTTGATGATATAATTATGTGTGGTCTTGGCACAAATTCCAGATGGTGTAGTTATGATGTCCTGCATTATGTGTTCCCTCATTATGAGATCTATATTTGACCAACCTTGTGATTATTTGATTAATATAATATCCATGTTTATGAAATCATTCTATCACAAACATTTACATGTATTTATGTAATCAGTTTTCATTCATGTTATGTGATCCTTATCATTATGTTTTCAGATGTACAAGTTATAATGATTTATATACTTATATGTAAGACAATTAATTTATAAGGTGGGGTTAATATTATGATTTAAATCTATAAAACAAAGGTTAGAAATTTATTTATCATTTCATGGTTTAGATTTATGTGATAATATATATTTTTTAATGTGCAATTCTAAACAAGTAATACTTCAAGTTCAAATTAGTATTTTCACACATGGTATGTCATGGATAATTAAGTGTGTCCATTATCTAACTTGTAAGTGTAATTCCATGAATTTTTATTCAAGTTCATGAATATTTTATTATTCATATTATTTGTAAATTTTAGATAAGTATAGAAATTCATGAGCATGGTATACTCTTAGAAATGATTTTAGTAACTCTCAAAAAAATGATGATGACATATTAAGAGAATAATATTTTCTCTTTAAGAAAATTATTTAAATTATGTATTTTATTTCAAAGAAATGTTTTAAATGAATTTTTTCTATTTTTTTTAAATCCCCATACTATAAATTGTAAATGTTCACCTTACATTTAAAATTCATTTTTTACAGGATTAATGTGACGTACTTTTTTGTGAAGGTAGAAAACTGAATATTATTTTGTACAGTTTTGAAAATATTCAATGGTTTTATCTACTTCTATAAAACCTAGAATGGTAAAGATCCTATATTGGGTAATTTATTGTGTAATAATTTAGTTTCAATTTATAATAAAAATTACACAACATAGTGTAGCACCGGTTCTAGGCCACTGGGGTCCGGTCATTATAGTTTCGTGCCACTCAATGGGGCACATTATCCCATTTATTTTCTTGTGATATGGACACAAACTTGTGGTTGAAACATCATATAACAAGGAAGTTTATGTGTAATGTTCATAGTCAAAGTTTTTTGTTGTACTTACGTTGAAGCGGCCTATGGAACCTGGGAGGAATTTTGAATTCCCAAGTTAGACATGACCTTACTAGGAATATGGACCAGAGATAAATAGGGTTGATTTGGGGTGTAGGGTTTGATCCTGAGAGAGGCTTCTTAAGTATTCCATTTATATGCAAATCAAATCTCACATAATTCGGTTGTGAGGACCCACACCTATAGATGCCCTCTAAAGGTTTTTCTCACATGGAATGTGGCCCATTGAGAGGATTGAGTTGGGTCTTAAACCATATTGGATGATATCCTAAGATATTATTAATGAATGATCAAGGATTACACCATTTGTTAGTATTACATGGTGGTCGGATACATGGATTTGAGTACCCACCACTATGTGGTCCTCTAAAGGAAGGTGATATGAATATCCATAAAAAAATATTCTATACTAAGATATGCACCAGACCATGAAGATTTCATACTTGTAGCTAACCACTAAGCCCACATTGGTCATATATGGATGTGAGAATCATGTAGAAGTGAAATAATTTTAAACCCACACGAACCTTCTTTTTTCTAGTGGAAAATATTCAGGATACAAGAGAATAAGAATGAGAATTTATGTGCTTGTATCCTCCTGTTTCATATACAGGATAGTCATATAAGACATCCCATCTAGAGACAAACTATAAGAAATGTCCAAGGGCTTACTCCAAGAGGGATTCTCTGGTGACTGGTTCCTTGGTAAGAGAAGAGAATAAGACACTTCACCTCAATGGGAAAGGAAATCATTATTCTCTACCTCCCCATTGGGAACCAGAAATCCATGGTCTTAGAGATAACTAGGGAAGGACATGGTACTATAACTAGTATCTGAGATTGGGAAATCTCTAACACCACCCCTTAGGTTAGGTTCATGATGAAAAAGGGGATATATATCTTCATGAACCCCAAGGACTCAACCCTCCATGTAATAAAAGTGCGGTACACATCTGATCAAATGTATGAATTTTCGAATGGGAGAAATGATTGCGTGCTTCTTCTATAAGTCTTATAAGTCATGAGGCTTCCATGGAAGCCTCACATTGGTTCATTCAATGTGAATTATAAAGGATGGGTATCCCTACCACTACTGGCTTGAATGATGTCATAGGAGGTTTCTCACATAGGTCAAGCTTTGACAAGAAATAGGTGCCTCACATGGGTGATGGGAGGAAATAGAAGTGCTTCACGCATGCGGGTAGGCCGGTGTGAGCTGGTGGTGCCTTAAGCGATAGATCACCTTAGTAACAACACTCGAGTGACACCTTATTACACGTACCAAGGGTCTCCTTAGGTGTCCCAGGAAGGTTCGAGTGTTGCTCCTGGGTTTGGGAAGGGACATTTGTGCTAGTGATTTTTAACTATGGCGAAAGAGTCCTCATTCCGGTATCTTATGTTTTAAACCCTAGAGAGACATGGATCTCAATATCCCCATTAATTCTATCTTTGCATAGAGTTTTGAGAGCTACATGATGGATTTTTGAGGACCTAGATGAAGGGGTCGCATGACCATATCTTGTGGGATAATTTTGATTTTCTAGTCAATCAAATGATGATCCTTGGGGTCCAATTTATATGGAAACATGGGACCCTAGTCGAATAAGTTTTTCCATGTAGGTATAAAGAACATGTACCCGATATAGGTACCCAACATAGAGTGGCTTGTCCTTAGATCCACACAAGGGGGTGGAATGAGACTTTTTGTGAACATGATGTGTGCACACATACCATTTTTAGGCGAGTTCCTTTACTCATTCTTGAGTATCTTTATATATATAACATACTTAGGGAACTCTTAATATTATATTTATCCCATGTTAAACAAAATAGTTTCAAAAAATTCACACATTGGATTTGATCTAATTTAAATAAGAGGGCATGGTTATGACGTAAAGGGAGGAAAAGTTTATGAAGGTTGTGAGGTTTGTCTGCATAGGGTACCCACGCATGTCATTGGAAAAGGCCCAATTCCTAGGTTTGTTGAATAGGTCTGCTGTGAAATTTGTTTCCTGAGTCTAGTGCATAAGCCCAATGTGTAGGCCAGTAGTGACTATAAATACCATTGAACCTTTCATGAATCGATATTTCACAGTTATGTTCTTTAGCTCGCATCGCACAGATTGTCCGTATTGTATTGTTGTGCCTATCACTTGAAGAAATGTTTTGGAGAACTCTCTCATATAAACACGTGTAATAACCACTTAAACTACAATTTTTAGTGAGATCACCTAGTCATAGTGTCTACATGGAATTACCTATTCTGTAGTTTTTTATGAAGGACCTGGTTGATAAGATTGCGTGAATACCTTTCCCAAAAAATTTTAACTTTTATAAATCAATTTTTTGACTTAATGGAAAATCTTGATGTATTATTTCAGGTATTTTATGGCTTTCTCAATATATTCTCATGAAAACACAATTTTACATGCCTTATATATGATCAAATATATAGAGATATATTATTTAAAAATGTGTGATTCCACTCTCCCATATTTGGAGAACCACTAGATGTAGTGTCATAGTGAATATCCATGGAGTGACTATCTGCCCTTATAAGATCACATACTTTTGAGGGACTCTCTCATCCCAAAGGCTTAGAGAGACTTCCCAAAGTCTTAGTTCATAAAACATAAAATTTTTTCTTATCGTCAATGTATCTACTAAGGTTGTATACATCAAGTAGGGGATGGTTACCACTCCCTATTTCATGAACCACAATCATTGTACCCCATATTTTATGTCTCATACCCTAGAGTCAAAGACTCACTATTACGAATCAACATTACACACCTCCTGGAATGACTAGTAACAAGTTTGGAAGGGAATTGGAAATAATAATCTAGTGGAGGATTCAGTCAAGAATGGATGTGGGAATACTAGGTGCACAAAATTTTTTTAGAACTCATGAAGTACCTATAAGATGTTATCATTTACAAGGATGTTTGTTGGGAGAAAATGTATGTTTACAAGAACCCAGACATCATCCCTAAATTTTTGATCTGATGCAGTTCATAAAAAAATTATTTCCATCTAAATCATAGAGAAGTTGGTATTTTGATATGGTATGTCTTCAAGATTAATGGAACCACTATCGCTAAGCATATGCATGTTGACTTTATCACACTAAAGGATACATGTGATGATAATGAAATGACACCCACTTGGGCCCCTGATCCTTTCAAGGTGTATTAGAAGGTGAAAAAGATATATCATCATCATAGGGGTGACATCCATACTAAAACATGGATGAAGGCTTTACTTAAAAGAGAAGGAGAATTTCACACCTACCATCATCCTACGTGTTGTCCCACCATGTAAAATCAAATAAATCTAGTTAAATATTGTCTGAAATTAGAGTAGGTCCGGTGTACCCATTGGGGTTAAAAGATCAATCTTGAGGTTTCTAAGAGGACCCATTTGGTGGAATTCCTTGCTATGGGGATGAGTATCTACCTACTGCCAGACTGAAAATCCATTGGAGTTGTGAGACTAAATTATTTTTTTATAGCATCCAAACTAGATTAAGGGAGCCATATATGGTTGGTCACACCTGTCCTCTAAAATATATACTAGTTTTTACTTTATGCATACACTGGGAAGTTCCCATTTTGAATTTAAGGTCCATTTCAAGTGATGTGAGGGTGGATTGTAGTACACCTCAATTTCATTGAATTGATAAGCCAAGCTAACATCCTTCTTTAACAAATTTATAGTTTCCTTTCAACATCCATCCCTTAAGCTTGTCATTCAAAAAAATCATAAGGATTCTAAACATATCATGAGGGTTAAACTTCTTACAGTTTGGTGATCCTTCAATCAAGAAATTTCTTAAAAATGAAAAATTTGACGATGATAAGTGGTTATACATGATAGAATTCAGATACCTAACATAGATGGATCATATTTATAGTGGGAGCATATATGAGGCAAACCCCCCATATCAATTTCCCCAACCACTTTAAATGTCTACAATTGTAAAAATTATTTTTCACCATGAACAGTCAACTTTAGAAACAACTTTTGGTGGCCCAAAATTCAACATCTTGATGTACAAGAAGGTTTCCCGAATTTTAATTAAGTTTCCTTCATCAATTTCATCGATCAGGATAGAATCTTGGTTTTCCGGTGCTTGGATTTCTTCATATCCATAAGGGGAATTGATCAAGAGAATCCCTCATGTCCCAGTTACATAAACAGATGATGTTGGTAAGAATGTTCAGATGGTACAATATGGGGGTGATAATGTTGAAGGTAAAAAATACTCATGGTGATCTCAGGAAAGGGCCATGGAGTAGACCAGGGTTGAGAAAACCACATCATCCAGGATAAGGATGTCAAATCATTACCACTATTAGGAGGCCTGAGGCCCAACCACCTGATCATATGTGAGAGCAAGGAGGATTGAAAATGATTCAAAGTAAAAAATATGTTAGTTCCTCCTCACAAGCAGCCACATTGGATCCAGAATATGTGTGACCCCTAGATATCAAATCATAGAAAGGCATAGATCATGAAATCATATATATGTGGGTATTTTTCCAAGATGGTGTACACATTTTCGAGTTAGGAGATATCCAGGAACCCTATGACTTACACACCCATACTAATTTTATCGAGGAGTTAAAATATGTTTGGGAGGTATAAATGTTGATATATGAAACTGATGATTGGATCCCGGCCACCAAGAGTGTATCTGACATATATGATTTAGGAATTATTAAGGAGGAATATGGTCACACCGAAGAATAATGGGATGAATATATCAACCCTAGTTATGTATATCTCTATTAACCCTTCCCTTTTTATCATTCATCAACAATAATTAATTTTAAGGGGATCTATCTTGTAGTTTGTTGGGGGAGATAAAGAATGAGGAAAAAAAGGAACTCGATTCTCCAAAATATGGGCCCACAGGCACCCCCATTGGAGTAGAATTTGAGTCTGCAAAAACCTATAACCATCACCAAGTTATTTGAAAATGGAAGAGGAAATGGTGGGAGGGTATTTTCGACTTCCACCTCAATTGTATTTTATTGAGAGGACTGATATGGGTCCATCACTGTCTTGAGAGAGGAAGTGAAAGAGGGAAGATAAAAACCACCAACTCATGCTGATGAATCTATCCATTTAATGGATGAAGCATCATGATATGGATTCGTGTCTACCCCCTTTATTATAGAGGAGGATATATCCGTGGTAATTTAATATATAGAGCATGAGGAATCATGTGCTGGATAATGGATTTCTTTTTCATGATATTTTAGATATTCCATATACATTGGAGGACCCTATGATAGATACCACCTATCCTATATCAACTCCATAAGGTTTTGAAATAGATTTTATACAGTCTAATGATGGTTTTAATGTTGATCCCAACCCTACATAGATTTAAGATTCTGTCCCTTCTAAGAGGTTGGGAGAGAGAATTTAAAGTAGATCCAATTTTGGTCTAGATCCATTAATCTCATATACCTATATCGGTGAGGATGATGCGAGATATAAAGAAATGTTTTAGGAATTAACAGATCTTTAGGATAGGTTAAATCATATTAAAATTCCCCCCACTTTGGATGAATTCTCAGACTTTTGTATGGAATTAAAAGGATGAGTTTTTTCTTTATTACATTATTAAATACATTTGACCTCCTTTCATTTTATGTATCACACACAATATTGACTTGTATAACATTTTCTATTGAGAACTTTTCCCTATTAATTCATGTTTGAAGCCTTCAAGTCCATCCCACTCCTATTACTGAGGAAATAGAAGTTAAGAATCTTGAGGTGGGAGATCCTAAAGGGTCATCTGTCCTTATTAATAGGAAAATATCAGATGATGCTACATTCTAGGAGTTTTTTGCTCCAAGAACTCATTTTGGGAGTACCATGGATGAATTAATCCCAATAGTTGATCCCACAACATGTTAGTTTGATTAACATATTAGGTAACTTCAAAATCTTTTAGGTCTACTAAACTTATACTATTGATGATGGGTTCCACCTATTATTCAGTGCCATCATCTTCAGTGGTTGTGCATGAGGTGTGGGCTTCTGTTTCAAGTCAACCAATACTAGTAGGAAGATATGACACTGTTTTTAAGGAAGAAAAATAATACATCTCATTGGGTGAACTAATTATAGAATACATCTCTCTCATTTAGAGAGGATCTAAGTTATATTTGTAGATACAAGACTCCTTTTACCCTATATTCCATATGATTTAGGGATATATTTGGAAGATACTCATAGAGACACCTCTTAAAAACCTTCTATCACGAATCCATCAACTCCTAACCCTATTCTCCATGATAGAGTATTGTAGATTTGAATACTTTATGATCCACTAGGTTGTCAATTAAATCATCTAGAAATGAGAGGAGGCGGGAATATCAAAATAGGATGAGGTACAACTAGAAGATTGATTTCATGATCTCATAGTTGATGTATCCTAATCTAGGATCAATCATTCCATGAAGATGGATGAATACCAACATCATCTTGACATGAAATATTTCTAACTGATACACCTTCCAGAAGAAATGGATATTGTGAAGGAATAGATTGTAAAACTCCATCAATCCATCAAGGAAGGCTCGGATTAAGGAAAATAACTTATTTCTATTGAGAAAGATCAAATTAAGAATGATGAGGATGTTTTAACCACACAATTGTTTGGGTTTTAAAAAAATATCGGTAACACCTGAGCCCCAATCCAACAACTCAAAGCCTATATTGGGGAAAAACTATAAGATTTGGTGTAGAGGTTCCAATAGGTGGATGTTCCTTTGAATTTTAAACATAAATTAATTGGGGGTTTGTTTCCAATCACATATTCCTGTATTCTATTATTTTATCATAATTTTAATATAACACTGAAAATGGCCCACTTGATTGAATGTCATCATGTTATTATTAGAAAAATATGGAGGAGGGGTACCCTAATTTTTTCCTATATATTTGGACCTATCCAGAACAGTTTGATCATTTTTAGGGACATATAAAAAAACCTACAAAATAGGTGTATTTTATGCAATCAACCTAATTTTTTTCCCTAGGTCTGATATGAGGAATACTTAGCAGATGAGACTTATATTTTTAAGCCATGATTTGTGGGTATTTATCCTAACAAGTTACATGTCTCTTTATTTTCATATATCTATTTTTCCTAAACCCTGCAGAGCACATGTCTAGTGAGTTGAGTCTCCACTTTTACCATGGGTTACCTTTTGTGAGTTTTAAACCTTTCATGTTCTATGTATCTTTTGGGGGTAGTTTAAAGTCTTACAATCCAGACTAATATGACTGATGTTTTTGGTCCAATAGCATTGACAATAAATTATGGAATGAAAACCCTAACAAGGATTATATAACAAGAATTCTTGGAATATTTTATATATCTGATGGTAATTCTTGAGTCACAAATTTTTTATTCTCAGGTATAAATCATGATGCAAGACAAGTATGTTTGGAATGGCTGAATACAAAGTTTAAAAGGTGGTTTCCAACAAAATGATTTTCAGGGATCTTGGAAACTGAGTAGGTATCTATTAGGGATGAATCTCACTGGTTTAAAATTATTTATTTGGTAGATTTTATGTAAAGAAAACTAATTAATGTTACTACATAATCAAATAATGGAATCCTCTTGATGATATGCTATTTTGGCATGGAATATTTTCTAAGACAACTAGGGAAAATTACAACATAGTCAAACAAAGGTATCATTATGAATCCTTGAAATCTATTACCATTAGTCAAGTCATTTTTTATGATCTATAATTTTCATAGCCAAGAAGGGTGGTTGGTCAGGGAAGGAGTGTGATAATGAAGAGAGTATATATGTTGGAATTTCAATGAATGGAAAACCACTCCTATATGAATTTAGATTGTGTAAATAAGGGTATATTTTGTTAAGTTACTTGTGTGAGGGGGAAGGCCCGTATTTAATAAGGTTTTAAGAATTGTTCAATTTAATATAATGTGATTTGGATGTTGACCATGCATTTTCACATCTTAAGGTGAGGATATTATGCTATGCAGTTTAATGTTGTAAAATAAGGAAATTATCCTATGTAGTTTAATTTCATACAGCAAGGACATTAGGGGATATAATTTAAGGTCTTTTAGCTTTGACTGAATGATTACTAATTCTCTATTTCATGGTAATTTATCTTGAAATGTGCCATCATTTTCTGGTAGGAGGGTGAAAGGTTATAAGCTGTAATCAATGGGCCTCTGAATATGAGGAGTGATATGGAGGGAATAGATTATAAAAATAGAGGAGGTACCTTCTAAGGATTATTGTGTCATTGGCTAACAAACCATTTCTATGTGAGACTTTATGAAAATACAACTAGTTAGTGTTACTCCATCGTCAAATCATGCACCCTATGGATGATAAGCCCTTTTGGTGGTATAATTATTAAAATCCATCTAGGTAATGTTATATAATAGTGAAACAATTGCATCCTTAGGAATTCCAAAATTATACTACCAATAGAAAAAAGAAAATTATGGAGATTTAGATTTACTCATGCAGAAAGTCTGGTTTTTGGAACGAAAATTCATGAATATGAAAGGATAATTTAAATTCATGATTACCTAAGAATGGTAAAAAGGTTTCCTACACATGTCTGGCTGAAATGCAGTAAAAGAGGGGCATGTAGATTTAGGTCACATGACTAGGATCATGATATCATGGGAATGATGGGTAATATATGGTCTATTGGACCGTGGTTATTCTGGAATACTTCATACATGAGGTATGAAATTAAAAACCATGATCATGGGGGTTCTTGGATCGGGATAAATGGCATGGAACAGGCATATAAGGAATGATACTGAACCATGGTCAAAAATAATATTCCAGTATAATGTTGTCTAGGAATACAGGGAATTAAGAGGCTTCTCCCAAGGAAAAATGTGTTGGTAGTTGAAAAACCCATTATGTGGAAAAAATATATTCAAAGACAACTAAGGAATGTTATTTCATAGTTAAACAGTAGTCACCTCAGGCTAACATTCATGTTTGGTAGATGACTTATGAAAATCCAACTAGGGTGTGTTACTTCACATTCAATTAAAGGTGTCAACAGGTGTCAGAAATTATACAGCCGGTAGCTAGAGAAAGATTTTATATATCCAAAATTTACCTATAGTAAGTTTATTTAATATGGAAGGGATAGGTGTGAGAAAAAAAGAAAAAATTCGGACCACAATTTTCTATGAAGTGTAGAGTCCCTTGCATAGATCTAACTCATATGTTGGGAGGGACATTTCTATTTCCTTGATGGATCTATGAATAATGGGACCCAAATTAAGATCTCTGGTATATATCTTTTTTTTGTGAGTAGGAGAGGGGGAATATTTATTTCACCCATGTTCTAGACTAGGACATGAGTTCTAGGCGTCACTACTTATCTCATTGGAATATGAATAAAGCCACATGTAGTTGTTAAGGAACCATGTAGTTTATGTTCATGTGGTTAGGACATCATCCATCCAGTTTAACATCATGAAGTAAGGAAATAGGTGACATGACGTGAATAGGGGACATTCTAGTTAGACTAGGGTATAGGACCTAGGTATCACTACATATCTTGTTGGATCAAGAATTAAGACACACATAGTTCTAGAAAATATTCCCTATACTAATTGGGTTCTTATTTAGAGAAGGGGCTCTCCCTCTATTTTTTCAAATAAAAGATCAGGGATGGGGTGAGAACCTATATTATATCCTCTTGTGTAGATTCAAATCATACATAAGGGAGTGGAGGAATTTCTACTATTGTAGTTGGACTAGGATATAGTATTCCGGTGTCACAACATATCTCATTTGAATGAGAATCAAACCATACATAGATCTTAAGGAACCAAGCATTCTAAAGTCATGTGGTAAGGATATATACTATTCCTTTTATGTTCATGTGACTATGAACATAGTAACCCTAATGTGATTTGACATGAATTGATCATATGGGGAATCATATACTAAAACTCCTAAGCCCATGTGAGTTATTGTCAGTGTGAGAAACCAGGACCAAAAAAGGTTTCATTCGCCACAAAAAGGATATAAAAATAAATGTTATTGTATTTTTTATTTTGTGGTGGATGGAAAAGAATACTAGATATGGGAATATCTATATATCTCATTTGAAAGATAGTCAATTCATATGTAGTTATTAAAAGTATCTCTGAACAGGTTTGAATCGTACATATGGAGGGGGAATTCTGTTTTTTCTTTTATAGTTGTGGATAGACCCATGATTAGAGATCCCAGCACTACTATGTATCTTGTGATGGCTTGAATAAATCCACATATTGTTCTTGAATTGTTGTTTGGGATACGAGCACTGAATATGGTGATTTTCTCAACACATATTTAAATGTTATTTAGTTTTATATCACGTAACAAGGACATGAATCATGTGGTTCTACGTTGTACAACAAGGAAATTGTCATATAGTTTAATTTATTATGACTAAGATGTTAGGATTTGTAGTTTAAATTCTTATAGCCCATACTATGATGTATTGTAGTTTTGGGTCATATGACAAGGAGTGTATGGTGATCCACGTAAGTTCACACATACAGGTCCATGATGCTATGTAGCTTAATGCCATACAACAATGACACTGGTGTTATGTAGTTAACCTTATTATAATGTTGAAGAAATGTCATTATTTTTAAGGTCAAGTGAAAAAGATCGACTATAAAGTTAACTTCATGCAACTAAGATGTACCACTATTTTTTCACATGAAGTAAATTTTGAGAAGCCTCACATTGGTAGTGGTCGTAATGATCTCTACGTCCATCGATATCGTGGAATAAGCTCTGTTAGAGTGAAATGTTGGTGTGGAATAAGTTCCCTCCCATTTTGGTTAATGTTTTCGGGTCTTTTTCCTTGGTATCATTGGAGTCCTAGGGACCAAAACCAGTTCTCATTGTAGGAATGATTGATGGAGGACATTCTTTTTAAAGGATTATGCAATCCAATTTTGATGGTTCTCCACGTGATGAAAGGTATCAAATCTTTTCTCATTAATTTTCTCTAATTTATCTAGTAGTTTATGGGGTCACTGGTAACACCCCAAGATTTCATAGTGTGTTATTTCTTTAAAATAATACAATAACTTGCACTACACGCAACACCGAGTTCAAGCACACCATGACTTACCAAACAAGCCGTTCAAAAGAGGTTATGAATAGTATTAACTAAATTTTAAACTTTATATAATCCTTATAATTTTAGAATCCATATTATGAGTTTCTTAGATATAATCCAAGAACAAATTCCTTTTCAGTATTGCACTTTTATCAACTTTTAATAGTGAACCCTTTTTAAATACAATATTTTAAACTTTTCGACTAAATGGGGACATCAAAAATTTAAAATGAAACATCCCAAGCTTCCACGGTACACTTTCTTTGAATAATACAGTAGCGTGTGTTGTACGCAACCTTGAGTTTTAACACACACCACAACAAATCAAACTAGCCCTTATGAATAGTAATACCTACTTTTTGAAATTATATAAATTTTATATTTAGAATGGACTTCATTTTTGGATTCTGAATATCGATTTTAGCCTAAGGTGAAATTTTGGTACATTTGGGATAACTTTCATATTTTGATGAATAGTGAAAATTACTAAATTTTAATTAAAAACAACTTTTTTAATCAAAATAATTAATAGTGATAAATTATTAATTTAAGTGGTTTTAAAGTATATTTAGAATATATTTTTACCATTTAATATAATTTTGGTCATTGGACATAAGTTTATAATTAAACCGAACATAAACAGGTGTCAATCTTTTGATAGTTATTATCTCTTAAAAACACGCTTTTTGTTTTGACAGCGGGAATTAATTTTAAATTAATTTCTGCCACTTCTGTGTTTTGAATTTAGAAAAATGGATTCCATATTTTGAATCAGGATGTTTAAATTGTGTAAATAGGAAACTTTTATTTTTAGACATTTTGAATAATTACTGCGGTAAAAATTTTATTTACCATGGTTAAGGGTAAATCCGGTAAATAAGGGTTAAAATATTATATTATAATAATACTAAATTACCCTAAAACGTGTCCTAGACTTCTTTTTTGATACATTATTGACCATAGTCATCTTTGGGTCGATTTTGGGACCCCATGGTGCCACTTGTAGGTGATAGGGACACTTTATTTTAATTAAGTTAAAATGAATACAAAAATGACACAAGCATATATCTTTTAGCAAAACAATTTTTACATAAGGTTATATATGTTGGATATTAGATTATAAATATTAATTAGAAATATAAAAAGATTTCCTACATAATGATATTTTATTTATAATTTTTAGACATTAAATAAGTTAATTTATTTATGACACAATGATGATACAGTAATTAATATAATAGTGAAAAATCAAAATAATTGATATTATAAATACCCAAATAAATATAATATGAAACATTTAATGAATTAACCTAATTTTCTAGGATAATATTATATATTAGAATTTATTTAATTGACTTTTTTTGAAGTAATAAATCTGTTATGAGTTTCACAAAAATCAACTATTGAATAGTGTCAAAATTGACATAAAAGAGTTCTTAAAACAAATATTATATTATTAATTGATATTAAATTCCTAAAAATCTAAGGTTCGACCAAGAGACTTATATCATGATAGGTGCATCATTAATGGACCATTTGGGGGTCGCTTGGATGTATATAGTAAGTTTATTAACCATATTATATAAAAATACAAAGAGACATTGTAAAAGTGAAACTAATTTACTTAGAGTTAATACTTAAAGATAAGGGTAATATATGTACCCAAACCTGTATAAATTCTATTGGTTGAGTGGTTTTTGACGTATCCCCACCTTAACCTTTGAATAATCAACTTTGAGCCATTAGAAACCGAATATGAATTTATTATAAATTAATATTTCCAGCTTTTCCAAAGGTGCCCCTCACCCCTCTTATAAAAGGGCACTCCTCCTTCCCATTTCTTCACACCATAAAGCCTTTTGGTTCGGCCAAAATCTTCCCAAATACTCTCCCAACATCCATAACTACAACTTAGAGGCCTTAGTTTGATCAGAAAGCCAACCTAAGGATCCCTTTTGATCAAATCAAAAGGAAGGAATCGAAGAAGAGGTAATGATTTCACCACCCTTTTTCCAAGTTCCTTCTTCTTCCACTTCTTCTTACTTTGTTGTTACCATTATAAAATAATAACTCCAGTATCATATATATACTGTGATGTTATTATAAATATGGTACAACCATATTCAGTATTCTATCGACCCTTTTAATAACATGTCACCATACGTGCGTACGTACGGCTTACCGTCTCCACGTCGTGGTGTAATTGTTATTCAATATATTATTATTTGGATGGGTATAATAATGATGTGTAACTCATGTAAATAATAAATATAACATGTTAGTGATTCTGTATATATGATATACCATTCATTTATATATTATTTTAATATCAAAAGAATGATATTGTCGCTCGTGCGTACGTACGGACTACCGTCTCCACGAACGCGATGAGATTCATTCTCCATCATATCCATTCAAGTATAATTATCATTTTCTGATTTAAAAATGATGTTTAAGGACTTGATATCATTATGGATATGAATAATATACAACCTATCTATTACAAACATGGATTACATAATAAAACATATAAAAGAAAATGAGTAAGTTAACACCCGAAACAACGATAATACTAAGACATTATTAACAAAGCAAAGTTAAAAGATCATATATGATATGATATTAATATATATGATTCTTGAATAATTTAATAACAATTATTTCAATATTATACAGGAGTTTAACCTACCCCAACCAAGTAAAAGTACAAGGTAAGGGATTTTCTTATCTCACATTCAATTCCGTGTGATTTCCATTATTCGCCACTAAATTATTGAAAGTGGTGTATTGTGTACTTGCATTTGATATATATTATCATGATTATCTTTATATTCATGCTATTCTGTAAATAATTTGGTGGTTATTAACTTTTGGCCATACGACTCAGTTGATTAACGTGGTAAGGGGTTTTCATCTCACTCTTTATTTCCGTGAGATTCATGCCATATTTCCACTATTATCTTTTGTGTGGTGTATGTACTGCCCATAATTGTATTCTTTGTGTAATACACTTTACCTTATGTGTATTTACATTTTCATTGTATGATACCTCTTTCATGGGTTGTATGTTTCATAAGTTTCCAAATTGATAAGGGTTTACTTCACAATCTCTTTAATATCCGAGGTTGTCTTTACGTAAGTATCTACAAGGATATATTTACTATCCATGTCCATATTTCATAAAAGAGTTTTCAAAGGGATTATTTCTAAGGGAACTTTTACTAAAACATCATTTTAAATGTTTTAAATATTTATTCTTCTAAATCATCCATTTTTATGTCCACGTTTTCAAAATAGTTTGTAAGGATTTATTTATATGAAAATGAATGTTTTAAAAGTGTTAATTCCATTCAAAAGTTTCAAAGTGGTATGGGACACTTTGATTCAAAAATGTATTTAAATGCCTTACTTTCTAAATTGTGTAACATTAAAATGTTTTCATGAAAAAGGGATATTTCTCTCCAATTTTTTTTAAAAACATTTTCATCTATGTCAACATCCTTTGATGGATTTTAAGATTATTTGAAGTTGATTTATTATGATTTAAAACTTCCATATTGTAATGAAGTTTTGTGATATGTTTGACTGTAGATGTGTCATTTATATAGCATTCATGGTTTATGAGTAAAGTATTGACATTTCGTATGCTAGTTCCAATAAGAATGATTATGTTATATTTCAACCTTTACTTCATATGAATGTGTTGGACAAGTATGATCCAGGTTGGGGACTGGTTAAAGTAAGCCCTCCAGGTTGGGGACTGGTAAAAGTAAGCCCTCCAGGTTAGGGACTGGTAAACGTAAGCCCTCCGGTTTGGTCTCCGGTTATTAGAGGGACTCCGGGTTGGTGTCCGGTTATTAGAGGCACTCCGGGTTGGTGTCCGGTTATTAGAGGCACTTCGGGTTGGGTTCCGGTTACAGTTAGCCCCAAGGTCTTGGGACGAGGCCTTGAAAAGAAATTAAAGTTTAGCATTATGCATTCCATCATTATGAAAGTGGTTATTGATTTTTCATGTGATTATTCGATTAGTATAATATCCATGTGAATAAGTAAATGGCATTATTTCATTTTACTTTTGCCATACTATGTTGAAGTTCAAGTTTAAAAGGCTTTTGTTTTAGTAATGCATTGCATTAAATGTTTATGCTTATTTTGAATGTTCCGCTATATTGTTATCCTTACTGAGCATTTGAGCTCACCCCTTTTCTATGTTTTATTTTTCCTAGGATGTGAAGAAGTAAGTTATGAATGACCTGCAGGGATATTATGAGGGGATAATAGTCTGGACTGTGGAGACATTATGTTGTTTTAGTAGTTTTTCATTTTATGATGTAATGTAAAACTGATGAATATATCTAGTGTTTCCAAGGCTACTAAACCAATCGGTCTTTCGAGAATTGATCTTTCTTGTGATCATTCCAATGTTATGTAATAATGCACCGACTCTAGCTAACTGGGGTCGGGGCATTAGAGTTGGTATCAGAGGAAGTTTAGTACAAACCTTGGAAGCTAGATTTAGATAAACTCTGATTAGAGCACGTAGACCTAAGATAAACTTTGAGGATTAGTATAGAAGAACTTCCTAGAATTTTGGTATTGTATAGATTTTGTGAGTTTTCCGAGCAATACATCCCTGTATGGATACGAGCAGGTAGAGGCGGCTCTGGCACAGATGTACCTAGGGGTAAAACCCGAAAACAACGCTTTGAGCTAGACTCGAACGGGAACAGGTGCACGACAACGGGCCTTGCTGCACTCTTGGTTACGACACTCCCGGGGGATATGCTTAGGATAACTCTCATTTTCCTTACAAATCATTATGAAGGGTTTATGAGTATATAATTCCTCAAAGGAGACATTTTTATGATTATGGATTATATCCATAAACTATTTAATTTATGTTATGTGTTTTACAAGTTTTGGATTAGGTATTGTTATTCATAAACTAATCTAATGTATGCCATTGTTTAGAAATGGTGCCCAGTAGAAGGAATGAGAACTCTAGCAATGCACATGTTCTAAAGAGAAAGAAGGATCATATATTTTATGTTCTTAATCTAGAATTTACAAGAGAAATAGTCTCGCATGTATTATCATCATATGAAGAAATAATATCATGTGTTGATAAGATATTAAAGAGTTTACTGAGTCCTATGGCTTTGAAGGGAAGAAAGAGAAGAAAAGGATGGAAGAGAGAAAGATGGATAAAGGTAAGAGGGAAAAGAAGAATTTTCCCATATGTGGTAACTGTGGAAAGAAACACCCTGGAACTTTCCTGAAAGGAATGGGAGTTTGTTATAAGTGTGGAGGAAAAGGGCACAAAGTACGTGACTGCAAGGGTAAGAAAATGGTTTTAAATGTACAATGCTTCATTTTCAAGGAGTTTGGACACTACGTGAACCTATGTCCCAGTCTCCAGACAATGCCGCAAATGATGTTATTGGATAATAATCATGTTATGATACTACCACAGATGAAGAGGAATGATTAGAGTTCTTATGTTTATTATGTCAATTGAGTGTTGTATCAACAATGTACTTGTTATAATAATTATGGAGTATATAAGGATTGTACTGCAGTACTATTTCATTAAGGACTTGAGATTGTGTGGAACAAGGAAAAGTGACTCAATAGCAGGATAAATTTTTGGAAAATATATGGTTGAGAGAATGATAAATCATAATATAGTTCTGCTACTGAGCTAGTGATTTTGGAATAATATGTGATTGTTTTGGATAAATTATATTGGATATTCTTGACTACCTTGGAACTGATTAATGATTTGTATATTCCATCATTGTTGGGGTTTAAAACATTTTTGGATTAATGAAGTATATCCAGCATTCTATATGGAATAAGGGAGCATGAATGTAATCAATAAGGAATATGGTAATACATGATGAAGGTATTCATATGCTATTACGGGGTAAAAAGGATCTATATCATTTTTACCTTCCTTATGAATGTTGGACTGTGATTTTGGACAGAAGTATTTTGGATAGTTCTAGTTTGGATTATTTTGGATTGCCATAAAAGGACAACCCGGAGGTCGGGCGGCAACCCGTCGCGTCCGGCAAGGCTGCGAGACTTAAACCCGCAACCGAAGGGCGACAAGGGTGTATCACCTACCACTGGCCCATGAAATGTCCTGGATTAAATAATGTAGTTTTTATTAAAAGATCTTGTAGATGAATTATAAATTCGTTTATTTTGGAACCCTATACGAATAGTGTAAATAGAATTTTTTTACATTCTATTATCTTTTAGAGTGAAAGATGAGTTTGTGGTAGAAATTTATTAATGGATAAAACACTAATTATAAAGTAAGTATATCTCCTTATGATCTTAGCCAATATCATAAATAAATTCCTCAACATTAAGAAAAGAAACTTAGAACAAAAATGTTTTCCTAGATGATACCTTAAATCATCACTAAATTATGGCTTTGGGATTTTTGGCCTTTTCATAGCCATGTTCTCTACCACTCTCTATCAGATAATTGATGGTTAGATTTCTCTTCCATATCCATATTTTCTTACATGGAACCCTATTACGTGTTATTTTCTGTAATCTTCATACTTTCCACTCTTTGTTTTAAATAGAGGCCTCATTAATTCATTTTTCGATGTGGGATTTCAACTAAGATATTTTGAAACTTCAAAAATGTGTTATACCAATACCCTATGTGTTGTTGAACCGATGGTATTTCAAACCATCATAGATTGATGAGTTTATGGACCTCAATTTTATACTTGTTTGTGATTGATGACCTCAATCACTACCTATAAATATTTACGTTTTTCTCCAATTATATGTCTCTAATTTTCACCAATGTTCTCCTAATCGAGATCATAATTTGGTAGTGACCCTTTCATTTCTCATTTCCTCATATTAAGACTAAATTTTAGTAACCCAATTTCCGATGTGGGTTTTCCCACAAAGATATTTTTTATTTTCAACCTTTTTTCGAAGAAGAATTTCAAATTGCGAGGACGCAATTTATTGAAGGAGGGGAGAATGTAACACCCCAAGATTTCATAGTGTGTTATTTCTTTAAAATAATACAATAACTTGCACTACACGCAACGCCGAGTTCAAGCACACCATGACATACCAAACAGGCCGTTCAAAAGAGGTTATGAATAGTATTAACTAAATTTTAAACTTTATATAATCCTTATAATTTTAGAATCCATATTATGAGTTTCTTAGATATAATGCAAGAACAAATTCATTTTCAGTATTGCTCTTTTATCAACTTTTAATAGTGAACCCTTTTTAAATACAATATTTTAAACTTTTTGACTAAATGGGGACATCAAAAATTTAAAATGAAACATCCCAAGCTTCCACGGTACACTTTCATTGAATAATACAATAGCGTGTGTTGTACGCAACCTTGAGTTTTAACACACACCACAACCAATCAAACTAGCAATTATGAATAGTAATACCTACTTTTTGAAATTATATATATTTTATATTTAGAATGGACTTCATTTTTGGATTCGGAATATCGAATTTAGCCTAAGGTGAAATTTTGGTAAATTTTGGATAACTTTCATATTTTGATGAATAGTGAAAATTACTAAATTTTAATTAAAAACAACTTTTTTAATCAAAATAATTAATAGTGATAAATTATGAATTTAAGTGGTTTTAAAGTATATTTAGAATATATCTTTACCATTTAATATAATTTTGGTCATTGGACATAATTTTACAATTAAACCGAACATAAACAGGTGTCAATCTTTTGATAGTTATTATCTCTTAAAAACACGCTTTTTGTTTTGACAACGGGAATTAATTTTAAATTAATTTCTGCCACTTCTGTGTTTTGAATTTAGAAAAATGGATTCCATATTTGGAATCAGGATGTTTAAATTTTCTAAATAGGTAACTTTTATTTTTATACATTTTGAATAATTACTGCGGTAAAAATTTTATTTACCATGGTTAAGGGTAAATCCGGTAAATAAGGGTTAAAATATTATATTATAATAATACTAAATTACCCTAAAACGTGTCCTAGCCTTATTGGTTGATACATGTTTGACCGTAGGCATATTTGGGTCGATTTTGGGACCCCATGGTGCCACTTGTAGGTGATAGGGACACTTTATTTTAATTAAGTTAAAATGAATAAAAAAATGACACAAGCGTATATCGTTTAGGAAAAAAACATTTACATAAGGTTATATATGTTGGATTTTAGATTATAAATATTAATTAGAAAGATAAAAATATTTCCTACATAATTATATTTTATTTATAATTTTTAGACATTAAATAAGTTAATTTATTTATGACACAATGATGATGCAGTAATTAATATAATAGTGAAAAATACAAATAATTGATATTATAAATACCCAAATAAATATAATATGAAACTTTTAATGAATTAAACTAATTTTCTAGGATAATATGATATATTATAATTGATTTAATTTACGTTTTTGGAAGTAATCAATCTGTTATGAGTTTCACAAAAATCAACTATTGAATAGTGTCAAAATTGACATAAAAGAGTTCTTAAAACAAATATTATATTATTAATTGATATTAAATTCCTAAAAATCTAAGGTTCGGCCAAGATACTTATATCATGATAGGTTCATCATTAATGGACCATTTGTGGGTCTCATGGATGTATATAGTAAGTTTATTAACCATATTATATAAAAATACAAAGAGACATTGTAAAAGTGAAACTAATTAACTTAGAGTTAATACTTAAAGATAAGGTTAATATAAGTACCCAAACCTGTCTAAATTCTATTGTTTGAGTGGTTTTCGACCTATCCCCACCTTAACCTTTGAATAATAAACTTTGGAGCCATTAGAAACCGAATATGAATTTATTATAAATTAATATTTCTAGCTTTTCCAAAGGTGCCCCTCACCCCTCTTATAAAAGGGAACTCCTCCTTCCCATTTCTTCACACCTTAAAAGCCTTTTGGTTCTGCCAAACTCTGACCTAATACTCTCCCAACATCCCTCAATACAACCTAGAGGCCTTAGTTTGATCAGAAAGCCAACCTATGGATCCCTTTTGATCAAATCAAAAGGAAGGAACCGAAGAAGAGGTAATGATTTCACCACCCTTTTTCCAAGTTCCTTCTTCTTCCACTTCTTCTTAATTTGTTGTTACCATTTTAAAATAATAACTCCAGTATCATATATATACTGTTATGTTATTATAAATATGGTACAACCATATTCAGTATTCTATCGACCCTTTGAATAACACGTCACCATACGTGCGTACGTACGGCTTACCGTCTCCACGTCGTGGTGTAATTGTTATTCAATATATTATTATTTGGATGGGTATAATAATGATGTGTAACTCATGTAAATAATAAATATAACATGTTAGTGATTCTGTATATATGATATACCATTCATTTATATATTATTTTAATATCAAAAGAATGATATTGTCGCTCGTGCGTACGTACAGACTACCGTCTCCACGAACGCGATGAGATTCATTCTCCATCATATCCATTCAAGTATAATTATCATTTTCTGATTTAAAAATGATGTTTAAGGACTTGATATCATTATGGATATGAATAATATACAACCTATCCATTACAAACATGGATTACGTAATAAAACATATAAAAGAAAATGAGTAAGTTAACACCCGAAACAACGATAATACTAAGACATTATTAACAAAGCAAAGTTAAAAGATCATATATGATATGATATTAATATATATGATTCTTGTATAATTTAATAACAATTATTTCAATATTATACAGGAGGTTAACCTACCCCAACCAAGTAAAAGTACAAGGTAAGGGATTTTCTTATCTCACATTCAATTCCGTGAGATTTCCATTATTCGCCACTAAATTATTGAAAGTGGTGTATTGTGTACTGGCATTTGATATATATTATCATGATTATCTTTATATTCATGTTATTCTGTAAATAATTTGGTGGTTATTAACTTTTTTCCATACGACTCAGTTGATTAACGTGGTAAGGGGTTTTCATCTCACTCTTTATTTCCGTGAGATTCATGCCATATTTCCACTATTATCTTTTGTGTGGTGTATGTACTGCCCATAATTGTATTCTTTGTGTAATACACTTTACCTTATGTGTATTTACATTTTCATTGTATGATACCTCTTTCATGGGTTGTATTTTTCATATGTTACCAAATTGATAAGGGTTTACTTCACAATCTCTTTAATATCTGAGGTTGTCTTTACGTAAGTATCTACAGGGACATATTTACTATCCATGTCCATATTTCATAAAAGAGTTTTCAAAGGGATTATTTCTAAGGGAACTTTTACTAAAACATCATTTTAAATGTTTTAAATATTTATTCTTCTAAATCATCCTCATTTATGTCCACGTTTTCAAAATAGTTTGTAAGGATTTATTTATATGAAAATGAATGTTTTAAAAGTGTTAATTCCATTCAAAAGTTTCAAAGTGGTATAAGACACTTTGATTCAAAAATGTATTTAAATGCCTTACTTTCTAAATTGTGTAACATTAAAATGTTTTCATGAAAAAGGGATATTTCTCTCAATAATTTTTAAAAAAACATTTTCATCTATGTCAACATCCTTTGATGGATTTTAAGATTATTTGAAGTTGATTTATTATGATTTACAACTTCCATATTGTAATGAAGTTTTGTGATATGTTTGACTGTAGATGTGTCATTTATATAGCATTCATGGTTTATGAGTAAAGTATTGACATTTCGTATGCTAGTTCCAATAATAATGTTTATGTTATATTTCAACCTTTACTTAATATGAATGTGTTGGAAAAGTATGTTCCAGGTTGGGGACTGGTTAAAGTAAGCCCTCCAGGTTGGGGACTGGTAAAAGTAAGCCCTCCAGGTTAGGGACTGGTAAAAGTAAGCCCTCCGGTTTGGTCTCCGGTTATTAGAGGCACTCCGGGTTGGTGTCCGGTTATTAGAGGCACTCCGGGTTGGTGTCCGGTTATTAGAGGCACTCCGGGTTGGGTTCCGGTTACAGATAGCCCCAAGGTCTTGGGACGAGGCCTTGAAAAGAAATTAAAGTTTAGCATTATGCATTCCATCATTATGAAAGTGGTTATTGATTTTGCATGTGATTATTCGATTAGTAGAATATCCATGTGAATAAGTAAATGGAATTATTTCATTTTACTTTTGACATACTATGTTGAAGTTCAAGTTTAAAAGGCTTTTGTTTTAGTAATGCATTGCCTTAAATGTTTATGCTTATTTTTAATGTTCCGCTATATTGTTATCCTTACTGGGCATTTGAGCTCACCCATTTTCTATGTTTTATTTTCCCCAGGATGTGAAGAAGTAAGTTATGAATGACCTGCAGGGATATTATGAGGGGATAATAGTGTGGACTGTGAAGAAATTATGTTGTTGTAGTAGTTTTTCATTTTATGATGTAATGTAAAACTTATGAATATATCTAGTGTTTCCAAGGCTACTAAACCAATCGGTCTTTCGAGATTTGATCTTTCTTGTGATCATGCCAATGTTATGTAATAATGCACCGACTCTAGGTAACTGGGGTCGGGGCGTTACATCACTCATCTATAGATAGATAATCATAGATGGCAATGTGAAGTGAAAGTAATTGGACCTCAATGGGAAAGACTACATTAATTTGTATATGGGTGAATATGAGGTTTCTCATGTTTCGTTAAGAGTTTTGGTTCATCAATCCCACAAGTAATGCGAGATAGTATCAGTACAAGAAATTCGATCCTTATCTTATATATTCAGGAGTATGTTTGATAGGGTCTTTTTATAGGCATCTATCTATCCATTAACTGCTTAAAAATGGAACGATGAGGGGTTGGATTCAATATTAGACTTCTAATACAACTTCTATAACTTAGAATAATATAAATTTGGATTTTTTATCAATATTGTATGAGGTACACCGAATCTGGTAATGATTTTGGATTTCAAGAAGCTGATAATGATTTTTTCCTATCTTCTTTGGGTGATATCACATCAACCTATTTGGAAAATAAGTTGGTATCAATTATAATGTAATTTAACAACTTGTTTATAGCTAGAGGATACAACCCTACAATATCCATTACACATATAGAAAATATATTGCGTTATTTTTTGTATGTAAACACTCTAGCGATTGATTGATGAAGTTATCATGCACTTGGTAGGAATGACATTTCTTTGTAAATTCGGTACAATATTGAAATATTGAATGCCAGATTTATCCAATCCATCAACTTTTATTGCATGTTCGGAACCCTGACTGGTGGGCACCGTAATCTTCTATGTGTACTTCTTTAATGACAGTAATGGCCTCTTATTTTTCAATTCATTTGAGGAGGACTCCCCCAAATCTTCATTTATAAAGGTCTTTTTGATGATTCGATCCTTCAAAAAGAGTAAAGTTGGTCTCTCTTCATTGGATATGCTATTTTTTGGCTCAATCTGATGAGAGAACTACATTTTTATGGTATTACACAATTTGTATCATTTATCCAATCATGGGACCATCTAGTTCAAGAATGGGACTAACCTCATTGATCTCTTATATGCTGACATGAGAAAAAGTGACACCATTTAGCTTTGTACCATGATAATGATTTTTTCAACCTATTTTGGATCTACCAAATTTATAGCTACATATGTTAATGAATATTCCAAGGGACTCACTGATCATGGTATGTGAGTCAGTGTTGGATCCAAGGGGAATTCTATTATTAAACATAAGAAATAATCATGGAGGGGAATTATCTCTTCTTATATGATGGCATAATTTCCATTGATCTTGGTGACTACAAAATATGATTCACCTTTCCCATCTTGGTGGTACAATGGAATTTGAAGTGTGAGTTCTAGGCCTGTAATGATGGATTAGTATTCTGACTCATTGTTTTTAAATCCTTTCTAAAATAGGAAGGAGTAAGGAAAAACTGCCTTCGCTGGAGATATGTTCAAAACTACCTACCCAAATGTGTTGAGTTTAGGGTCTGCAATTATCTTCCCTATTGGACATCTAGATTAATCATCAAAATACATTTCCCATATCCGTGGGTATTCTGGAAAATAAATTGTATTTTCATCTAGAAATTCATAATCTAATGACGTTGTTTCTATATTTGGGTGTTCTAGCGGAAAATCTGCTGAATCCTATACTTTCAATGCTTTCTAAGGCACTAATTGTATGTCCAACTACTACAAAATAGCTTCCCACTATTCCAAACACGCTGTCGACATTGGATTAATGTGAATATATTTTATTATGTTACTTTAAGAGAACAAATAGTCCTTGTGTTACTACAAGTAGTTTCTTAGTTTCTGAACTATAAATATTAATTCTAAGAAGCTTTTCTTGATATCCGAATAATGATTCTTAGTAGAGAACATGGTTTGATTGAGATAAAAAAGGGTTTTTTTAATTCCCTGTTACATTCATCTGCATTAGAAGAGAACCTAGTGACCACTCTAGGGTTGTCACATACAAAATTATTGGCATCCCTTCAAGGGGTGGAATTAGAACTAGTGGACTCAATATATACTTCTAGAGGATATTAAATTCTTACTAATAGTTATTTATACACTAATATGTGACCCATTTCTTCATCAATTTGGTGAAAGTAAATTACTTTCTTATGAGATTGGCTATAAATTGACATATGTAGGCAAGGTTTCTCAGAAAACCCCTTAATTCTACAAGGTTTTAGGTGGTGAAATATTGACAATAGAATTGATCTTTTTTGGGTTCGACTTTTATTCCAAGATGGCGTAAGATAAATTTGAGATATTTTACCGAGGTTACCGTAGAAGCACATTTCAATTGTTCAATATTCATGATATATTGTCATGGTTTAATGATGATAGTCTCAACATCATTAAGTTGGTTAGAACACAAGTGGTAATTAACCACAAGATCTTCATTGTAAAATTTGAAAAAATTCCCAACAAGGGTTTGAAAATTCAATACTTGGAACATTAGTATGCAGTGTCAACATTATTTAATCCAAAGGCTTTATCTAATTGTAGAATACTACCTAGGGGCTAGAAAGTTAGTGGATTATTTATCTTCTAGGGTCATCTCTATTTGGTTATACCCATAATATTCATAATTGAATGAGGGGATAGATAACCAGTTGTTATATTAATCAGTATCTATGCTGCTGGAACTAGTAAGTCATCTTCTAGAAAGTACTGGTTGAGATCACTATAGTCAATTATGACCCTAATTTTTCTATTCTTTTTATATTTTAAGACGCTTTTGGTCATCTATTTTAGATACTGAACTTCTCATATGAAGTTTTTCTTGATAATCTTGTCCACTTTAGCCTTAATTTTGGAGTCAAGGATTGGGTGCGTCCTGATTTCTTATTCGTACCCCCGATGGTTTTCAAACAAGGCCATGTGATGAGTGGCCACCTTGGGGTCAAGTCGTAGAATATATTTGTAATTCTAGGTGAATATATCCTGATTTTACATCAATAAGGAGGTATATAACTATGGTTCCGCAGTAGTCATGGTCATGTTGATCAGAGTGGGTTGTGGATCCTCTTCTTTACTAAGAATTATTTCTCTAATTTTATCAATAGTGGTATAAACACCTTCCTCATACAATAGAAGGGAATCCCTAATGTCTCCATCTTCTTCCTCTTCCTTATGCTAATCTTACCCCATTACTTATTTTGAGGGGAAGTAGTTGATGAGGAAAATATATATATCTTAAGGGATGAGTCAATATTTTTTCATTGGAAAGAAATAAAACAAATTCACACTCAATTGATAATGCAGGGTCTTTGTAAAGTTCTGAATGAGAGTCGAGGTATGGAGAATGAGTATCCTCAATTTCCATCAGTGATGTGACAACCTATTATAAATCTTATGATGAGTTTGTAATTTTTTAAAGATCATGGAATGGAATAAAGGAATTATCTCTTGGTCTTTAATAACAATCTTGAGAGTCAATGAATTCTAAAATTCTAATGAGTTTAGTTTCTATTACTGATAACATGGAGGCCACTAAATATTTTCCATAATGTGATCCCCCCTCCCTCGATATAATTTATCGGAAGCACATAATCTGCAATGAGCATATTTAAGGGATTATCTTGGGTCATCTCTATAATTTTTTGGGCATTGATTTGATAAACATTGTCGATCGTGGGGTTTTACCAACCAATTATAGAATCATGCATTAATTTTTTTTGCATGATTCATGATTTTAATGGGGTTTTATCACCACGAAATGTCCCATTTTAACCATAGATGTAATATTTAAGGCACTAGTGGTATGATGAGGGAATATATTCCTATTGATTTAACAAATTCATTCCTAGATAAACATTGAAGTTTGTATCTTACAGAACAACCGATATTTATAATTCATGTGAAAGATCCCCAAACTGAGTACTAATATTAATTTTTCTATCATGATTTTTCTCACTCTTTTAAAAACCCTATACCATTAATGTGGATTGGGACAAGTGGGAATTGTTTTAACCAAGTTGAAAATGTGTTCAGACCAGAATTTGGTTGACTGCTAATCCATTTTCAATAATGGATTGTCAAAAATAAACATCATTTTTCCTAGAAGATATATGTAAATGTCTATTGTGTTCTTGTATAATAGAGTCCTTGTCATTCTCCATAAAATAGATAATCTTATGGAATTTTAAAAGATATTTCTCTACATGATGT
Source organism: Viscum album (assembly GCA_963277665.1). Classification (NCBI taxonomy): domain Eukaryota; kingdom Viridiplantae; phylum Streptophyta; class Magnoliopsida; order Santalales; family Viscaceae; genus Viscum; species Viscum album. The sequence goes on along the minus strand of OY728145.1, from coordinate 924,978,695 downwards.
ATTTTTGTAATTGATAATTCATCCCCAAATTTTTTATTCCTTAAAAAGTATCTACAAGTGCTTCCCAGAGGTCTGTTGATAGACTTGAAGCATCTAGTATTGACAACATGCCTAAAACTATGGAATAATGATCTAATATATCATTCTTTTATCCTAAATTTACGTGCTTACCTACATGGGGATTCTATTTTCCAATATATTTATAAACTAGTGTACTTTATGTGGGTAAATATACCCATAGAACATGAGTTGATGGAACTTTTTTCCTTAACGTATTTGGTTGACTAGGTCTACCTGCATGCCAAGGTTGATTGGGTGATAGAGTCCCCTCTAATCGGTCTTCCGGATAATCGAGTTAGGGGAAACCCTATTATGTTTGGGGTACATTATTTCTCATTTGGAGCCCTATAGATGGCTCTCCCATGAGTTCAGACCATATATATAGTTCATATGGGGATGTGGCTAGAATATTAATTTCTATCATGACTGTGTATTCCCTAGTATCTTCATCTCCTTCGGCCTCTTCTCCTAATTACCCAATCATAGGTAGGGAGTTCGACTACATGGCCACCCTTATATTATGATAAGGTTTCCTTTAAGTTAAAAGAATTAATATAAACAATGATTATCTTTTCATCAAAATAGAACTTCATCTGGCCAGTTGACTCTTGTTATACTGTTTAGCAGAGCAGTGCCTATGATTCTGGGATCAAGGGAATGATGTTCACAATATTCAAATCCAAATTCATCATTAGTACCTATTTATCTTCATGTTTTTTCTTCCATATCTTCTAAACATGTATTTTCCAAGATGATTTTCATTTGGAGGACTGTGGAACTAATGGAGTCTGCAATGTTGTTGCATAAATGGTCAGAGGCAAGATGGCTATTTAAACTATTCTATGAGTTTTTAATGAGTTTGTTTTATCAAATCTCTAACCATATAACCAATTAAATTCTATTTACCCTTAATACTGACTTTTTCCATTCATTATCATTTTTGGGATTGGCATTGGAGACACATTCTACCTAGGTGGGTGGCTTACCTAGGATCACTTTCTTGGATTCCACAATTTTCTATCGGATGTATTTGGAAACAAATCATTTTTTGATGGTGTTCTCCAATTCATGATAGAAGGGGAAATGGTTCCTGATATTTCTGACACTATCAAGTTTGGGCTTCTTGGAATTTTTCAAAATGATCAATTTATTCTCCAATGTTAAGATAAAGTAACCACATACATAGCTATTTCAAAAAGAATAAAAAAAATTATTCTTCTCCTCAAACTTTTTTCGCCACTTATTCTTTTTCACAAACTTATGAGGTGGGTGTTTATACTGATTCTTAGGAGGGGGAACAAAAAGATATGTCATGGGATCTAGAGATGGATTGGGTATAGGAGATGGCAGAAGTGTAATAATGGAAGCCTCTAATTTCCTTGTTCTATTTCGTTGAGCCAATGTAATTACTCAGATCATGGCCTTGGTTCTTGTGATGGGGCCAACTATTCTTTTAGAAAATGATTCATGATCTCTAAACCCTTATGTATTTTTCATAAGGATGAGTGGTGTTTGAAACTCATCACAAAGAGTCTCTATATATATGGAAAATAAATATTCTTGAGGAAGTTGTAAGATTATGTAACATTTTAACCATTTACACTAAGAAATGAAATACACGACCCTATAATTCTCCCATTGTTTGAAGTTTTAAAGATTAAGGATTGTTTTGTTTTGTAGCATGGATCTAAATTGGAATATAAACTTCAAACATATATCTTACCATTAGATAGTTGACAGTTCTAGAAAACTAATGTACCATATAAAGGCTCACCCCTATAGATTTTTCACAAATCACTTGAGTTTCATTGCTTTCAATTGTGAAGGGGTCCCCATCATGGGATCACAGTAGTACCTGAAATGTTACAAATGCTACTATAGGTCCCCATAACTATTAAAAATTGGTAATTTAGGGTTTTGAAAGGTTGGTCAGAAAAGATTCAAATCAAACCTTTCGAAGAAACGCTTATTTTCTAGCAGTACCAGTTCACGCTGCTCCTCCATAGAATCTAATCAAGACATTAGAGACATAATAGTACTAATGATCCCTTGAGGAATGTTTTTATTATTGGGGGCTTGAATATGGGTAGAAACAAGAAGGTCCAACTATGGAAGCCCCATTAGTATTTTTCATGGGTAACCTTTCTGGTTATTTCTATAAGGATGTTCCTGGACCTGTTTTCATCATGTAGAAAATGGATGGATTTCCCAATATGCTTATATGGGATAAAAATATATTGGTTGTTGACATACTACATTGAGAATATGTTTTAGATCAATCTTGGTTGATGCATCGAACCTTCTTTATATAGGTATGTTGGGTGGGAGTGTGTGTTAAAGCTCTGTTTGTAGATCATTTTCGGTTGGAATGTTGCCTTGGATTAGTTTTCTGTTGATCCTTATCAATTATTCCCTCTGTTCCTATTGTTGAGTGAACCATTACTCGAGCGTAAGAAGTCCGACCTCTTTGGGAGGTAGTTGAGGAAAAACCATACTCTTACCCTTTTCCTTAGTGGATTATCTCTAACATGGGAGTGATAGAGTGGTTGATGGAATTCACATATTCAAAGAAATCCTTTGGTTCCAGGTACACACACGTCATTCAATAGTTTTCATAAGGAATATATTATTAATTGAAACTTATTACCCTTGCTCTTTTGTACTGGCCTCATGTTTTGTTGGTTATTCAATGCAATCATCAATGAAATTCACTGATTCATAATGAATTACGAAAATTTCCTTAGTATTTGTATGAGAAAACATTGATTTCACCATCAATAAGGCCTTTTACTCTCCTTCATTGGTTCATGTAGATCTTTACGGAAGATATTAATCCAAATGGAATATCCAATAAATTTCTTCATGTGTGTTCCAAATTAGAAAACTCGATCATGGGATGGGAGGATCTTTGAGGATTCACTTTATAGTATTCCCTCTAATCAGTTGAAGACAGAATACCATTGAGTAGTAGTTTTTTATGTGAAAAATCCCCTACCCCTTTGGTCTAGGGAAATTCCCATTCCCTTTCCACAACCTTTGAAGCCTAGTTTTATGACCTTGAAAGTTGTATTAAAAAAATACCCCAACCCTATGGGGTGGGGTTGATATTGGACTATTGTGGTTCTTACTACCGCAACTACCTTATTAATTTTACGATGTCATGTTTGAATATGAGCTAGGTGCATTATATTATTTTCACATGACCATCCTACCTCTAAAGATGTTTGCGCTATTTTTCAAATTTTCACAATCTGTAATTTGAATTCCATTATGTTTGAGGCATTCTTGATCTTTTCAGATACCTGATAATTTTTTTTGATGGTTGAATCTATTTTGGCCCAAAGTTTCTGTTCATTGGTTAGGGATGGTTTTTATTGAGTGTACCTTTGGCTGTGAACAAAGACTATTTGTTAAAGCCGGCCTGAAGCATTGACATATCATTATGTCATCTTTGGTTAAATTTACAGATTCCAAAGAGCATTGAAATTCAACGCTTTGTGTTCAACCCATATTCTGATATTAACATTGGATGGGGAATATGTTATCTTCTGACACAATTATTTTAATTTTCTAGGACACATATATTTAAGGTCCATTTGTTGTTTTTTGCAATTTTGGGTTTCATAAATTTAGGAGAGCTGCGAAGTCAATTTGATAGTGTATCCCTTCTATTATCATGAAATGGATTAGATATGTTTTTAGAAGGTAATAAATTTTTCTTAAGTGATAAAAGGCTTCCCATATATTGATGTTGATATCATGCGCACAATCTTCCGACAATGCTTCTATAATGTAAAACTTATGAGTTGCTTATTTTCAGAACATGAATGGTATGTCATACTTGGACAAATATTTTATCATGTCCAATGTATCTTCTTCATATTTTATGAGAGGATCCTTGACATGGTTTTACAAAAGTTGATGTTTCCCTATAACATTATCATAATAATGAGTAGTTGGTGGGTAATTCTTCTTTTACATTAGAAAAATGGTGATCCATGTGTGGCTAAAATAGTGATCATTAACTTGGGATGTCTTCAAGATGACAATGGTTTTCACTTTTCAAAGATAAGAAATCAGACCAGACTAGACTCATTTTCCCAAGTTCCTTATGTTATGAGGGATTTCTCACCATTAAATAACAAAGGTAAGACCATCTTGATGAAGTTAAAAACTTCTAGAGAGAGAAATTTCACATAAAATTTAATTATTTACTGGGCTGAAATTATGGATTGGAGTATAAATGTAAGGATATTTATTAAAGAATTTACTTAGGAAGAGACATCAAGTAATACGATTGTATGTGGAAGGCCATTTTACTGTTTGATATTCTGGCCATACAGAGGGTTGTTGTAAATATCATCAGGATATTTGATCTCATGATCAATAAGATTATGGACATGAAGCAAGCCTCCATGATAAAGTGTCTGGGAAGGACATACAAAATTACTACTACTATCCCTGTAATTTTTTAATGAGATAGTAAGATATTGAGCTACCACATATAAGTGTGTGAGGGCTTCAAGGAATCTAGTATTGAAGTGAAAAGGATCATAGATCAGATCTTCATTTTACAGTTTTCTGTGGTGAGGCTTCTTTTTAGATGCCTTCTTACGAGCGATTGGGGCCACTTTCTAGGAAAAGAAGTTTTCATGTATTTTAACTTGTTTAAATAGATCCCATGTTTTTTCTAGAACTTGTATGTGTATTTATAGAATTTTGGTAGGGTATTGTACCTACAATGGAGTGGACATTGAAATAGTTTGATTACCTATAGTTGGAATGGTTGTATGGACCCAATCTGGTTGACCATCTATCATGGTGGAATTTATCACATGACCCTCCCTATATGAGAGAAGAGGTGTGTGTATTCTCTATAGTGACAGGTTGATTACTTACTCTAATTGTGGTGATAGAGTTGTGTGTATTCCCCATCACCATTTTCATTGTCATTATAATATTATTTTGGGTTTGTATGATGTGGGAAGGAAATGTTTCTTCTCTTTAACCATTATTATGATGTACATGTAACCTCCATATCCAAAACAGGGATATGTGTTCAATCCATGTATAGAGCATGGGTGTGTGCCTACCCCTTTCCTCTGTTTCCCTCCACTAGATACCGATAATACGCATTAATGGGGGAAGAGATTTGGGTATGCCCCCATTTCATCATTGGTATGTTCTAAATAAATTCTCTGATTGCTGCTAAATGCGGCTGTTAGCATGCCTGAGGAATATATGTAGGTGTGTGAGCCTACTCACATTTTTTCACCAAATTTGGCTAATGTTCATCTTTTGATTCTACTATATGAGAATGATGGAAGGATTATTTCATTTATGAATATCTTTTTTTCCTAATCATGGATTTCTTCTACATTTGACTGGTGAGGTTTTTGGGTGCAGGAAGGTGTTTATTTCCTTCTCTATATTTGCCAACATATTTTGTTTATGGTTTCATGGGATACTTCCAGATGAGTCTTTTGAAAGGCTTGATTAGTGTGGTCATTTGTTTGTGACTGATCTCCATTTTTAACCAAATTAAATTTTTGGGATTCTCTGGAGGGGGCATAGGTGTGGACTTGTTCCCTGTTGACTAGTTGCCACTATTGGAGGGCCTTATTGCATGACCAAGTCCAGATAACCTGGGATGAACTCTTAAGGATGTAACCCTCATCATGGTGAGGATTCATGGCCATGTGTAATTAGTAGTGGAGAATAATGGTAGAATCCTTTTGGAAGGACAACTATTTCTTCTAGGTGAGGCCTTTTATGGCCTCTTGATCTGCCTCCCTAAGATAAGGGAGGTGCTGATTATTGTGTTTAGAGGATATTGCCCTAAAATAGTTTGAGATGGTGATCAATGTTGTCTACTTATAGACCAGTAGTCATCGTTGAGTGGATTATTGGGGGGAATCATGATTTGGAGGAACTATTCGGTAACCTCTATGGTCGAGATGGTACCATATTGGTGGTACTCCCATACCAATGCATTTGAGACCCAAAATTAAAGATTCTGGCTGGGCGATGACTTCTTCAATTTATATAAGGACCCAACATAAATATTATTCGAGGCATACATCTATGATAGATATTTGTATTCCACTTGGATATAAGGTAAATATTGATGATGAAACCATGAAATATAGGTCAAAGGAAAAAACAAGTCAAATTATCATCTCAATGAATGAATTCCTGCATACTCGAATATCTTATCTAGCCCTCTTTCATTTTTAGAATGAAAGAGTTATGATAGGTGGGTAAAACCATCATCGTAGTTATGTATTGACATTGGGTTCACCATTCTTATTTCATTCCTAGATTCCATGTAGGATTGGAATGAAATTCTACACTATTGGTAGGACAAAATTTACGTTATACACATATAATAACATATTTTTCAGGAAATTTCCAATTGCGTTTATTCATGGAGCTAGACACACCCAATGGGTCTAATATATGTGACGACTCATGGGACTGCTTTATAAAGTTTGTCACTTAGTTTCTATCTTGGTCCCTGATACATAGGAAGTCACATTGGTTGATAGGATAAGAGGTTGGTCTCACAAAACCCTTCTAGGAAATTTTTTTTCCTACTCCAGGACTCTCTTATAGATTTAAGATATGTTCCCAAATCCTTAATAGACTCAGAAGTATGAGCTAGGTCACCCTAGCATTAATATTCAGTTATTTACATGTATGGGATTTAGAATCATATATATATATATATATATGAGATTATTAATAAATGGATATATATATACATATATGAGGTCCTCTAGTGATAATACCCTATTTCATATAGATTTAATATTCTTTTTCCATTCATTTTTATTTTGATGATTTTATGAAACATAGTGGGGTTCTCGGGAGTTTATCATTATCCAGGGATATGAGAGGTGTTTTGATGTTGGGATCAGAATCATGAGATGATATTCCTACATATCCTCAATAAAGAAATCAAAACCCACATAGTTTGGTGCCACTCAATAGGACACATCATAACTTTTAAGGTCATGTGATAAGGATAAAACCATTTATTTTAACATCATGAGTAAATGATGTCTTGGTGTATGTTGCCTAGTAAATTTTATGTCTAGGGTTTATGTCCAAGCATCCCTAGGAACCTGTAAAGAATGTGGATTCCCAAGTAGGAAATGACCCTAATGGGTGTGTGTCATAGAGAGAAATAGGGTTTCTTTAGGGTTTTGGTATTATAACATATATAGGCTTCTTACATATTCCATTTGGACGAGAACAAAAGACCAGATAGTTTGTTTTTGAGGACCCACATCTGTGGAGGCCCTCTGAAAGTTTTTATTATAGAGAATGTGTACCTTTTAGAAGACTTAGTTATGGATCACACCCTATATAAGAATTTTTTAAGCATGTTTGATTGTCCCTTATCAACCATTCAAATGTCTGGTGCACTTTTAATTTTTATGGCAACACTCGGGTCAAATCCTTAGTGATGAAACAAAATTTAGAGTCGATTTTTTTAATTGATTGTATTTTGATTGGGGGGTGGGGGTTGTTAGAAGAGCGTAGTTGAAAGGATTAATTAATGATGATTAATTTAACAATTTAATAATGATTGGGCAAAGTTCCACACTAGAGAGTTAAGATTGTGATATCCTTGAGTTTTTCTATATATTTCATTAAATTAATATCCACTTTAGAAGATGATTTTTACCAGAATTCCCAAATGTTTTGGATTTACTCCAAGACTCCAATAGGATATTGATCCCAATAAATTATTGTTAATGGAAGGCTAAATATTCAATGTTCCCATGTGTACTTGTGGATCCAATAAACTAGGGAATCCACATGTAAATTAAAATATGTCATTAATCCCAGACATTTTATGTTCAATATACAAAATATTAATTTAAAGAATATTAATTGAGAAGAAATACTAATCGATTAATATACCCAAATTATGACTCAACCCAATGGAAAATTTTCTCTACCATTGTTATTTTAATAATTTGGTTTAAGATATTTATTATATAGAGTTAAAATAAAATGAAAAAATGGGATAAGAAAAGAGTAGTTCGCTGAACACACACACGAATGGTGAAGAGAATTTAAAAAGGACAGTTGATTGAATGAGAAAGAAAAATAAGGGAGTGATTTTTAAATTTATTTCAATATTTTATAATAATATTAATATTAAAAATTAGAGGTTTGATAATAATAAGAGATAATGAGAAAAAATATGCACTAAAACAGAATTACAACACAATCACTTACAAGATTACAAATGAAGAAGAATGAAAAGGTAAATCAAAAGAAGCATGAAGGAATGGTATCTCAAGTTGAAACTTGAGTATGGAAGATCCTTCAAAGATTTTAGCGGACCCTTTGTCATTCTAACCTATCAAACTTTTCTCTGAAATTTCAACCCTTTTCAAAGAGATAATGTGTATCTTTTTAAATCCAAATGGAGTGGAATGTTTGAATTCCAAAACAGCCCATCAAGTTGTCTCAAATTTTTTCCATAATGATAGTGTAATCTGGAGAAATAATCTTCTTAAAATTTGTAAAATTGGATGTAGAAATTCAACCCTAAAATTTTGGCATCCATTGGACATTTGGAGCCAAAGTTATGGCTATTTGAATAATCAGTTTTATACATTCCATTTTAATCAATAATTTTTAAAAGGAAATTAAGTGAATGTGGTTTATAATAGTTATATGCCCTAATATCTGAACAATTTATTCTATAAATTAGTCTGCCTGTACATTTTATTTCACAATATATAATATCAAATCAAATGGATGTCTATATTAGGATAAAATTCAAGGATGTTGGACTGGTTTTAATTCCGAGAAAGAATAGTGGAATGGTGTTAAAAACATCATTTGGGCCCATTTTTTGGGGATTTCAATCATTAAATTTTCATCCAAAATGAATTTTATTATACCTTGAAATTTTGAATAGAATAAAATAATTTGGTCTTCTGAGTTGAGCCCAAAGATTTTATCATCATGGATGGTCCAATTTTCTCAACATATTTTTTGGAAATTCTGGTGCGGTCCATGTGGCCCTTAAATTGGACGAATTGTCCCATGATCCATTTTAATGATATGATTTAATTTTCATCATGAAAAGTACAATTAATAATCACATAATTAAGATTAATATGTTAAAATATATTATAAAAACATTAAAATACTGTTTAATTAAATGAACTCGAACAATAGTCTTTTGTGTGTGTTTATGATCAGAACATTAACAATGATTGGAAATTAATAATTTTAAGTGAAAATTATAAAATGGGAGTAATGTAAAACCATGAATTAATATGTAATATAAAGTCACCAATAGTTATTATTGTTCATTTCCTCCTGTATAATATATATAAAAACATAACTAAATCAATTTTATTCACCAAGAAATATTAAAGTTTTGTTTTCACTAATAGGGGGTCTATATTAGTTCATTGATCCATAGATAATTTCATGAAAAAAATTATAGAAACAATGCTCTAAAACAATTCATTTTTCATTCTAAAAATTATAAATGGAAAATGTATTCACTCAGAACGTTCTCCTCTCAAGATGATAAATTTGTTTTTCTAGAGGTTCACTCATTCACCAACCAAAAGTGAAAATCATAGAGTTTGAAAAATCACTCATCTTATATTCCCTATCCTAAAGTGCACAATAATCAATAGTAAAATTTTAGTGGTTTTCAGTGGATATAAAATGATAAAAATATGTTGTCTAAAATAGAGTAAAAGAGGTGTAAAACACCAACATGGGTAAGGAAATGCATAATTTTTTTTGAAATGAAACATGGAAGGAAATAAAAGAACACACTTACAAGGAAATTATTTTCTGAAGAATGAAACAAAATAGGGATAATGTTTTATGTGGATGAGAATACAAAATATTTAAAAATAACAAAAAATCTTCCAATGACATAAGTGTTTTGTTTTTTTTCATTTTTTCAGAATTTAAAATTGAAGTAGATCTCACACGCACCTCCTAGCCGATGTTTGATCTCCTAAAAACAGTAATGAAAATTTTTATAGCATGATCAAAGGATGATGAAGAGTGATGGTTGACCCACCTAATAAAAAACCATTATATTTTTTGATTTTTATATTTTTTTACATTTTTTGATTTTTTTGAACACTTTTCAATAACATGTGAAAAATTACATAAATGTTAATCCATTCCCAAAAATCCCTGATTCAAAATCTCTCCCCACACATAAATATATTTTTCCCCCAAGTAATTCATGACATTTTTAGAACAAGGAAATAGTACCCAAAATAAAATTCATTCTCTCCACATTTAAATTTTAATAACTTATGTAAAGAAAATCCTTGTAGATATTGGGTGGGATATGGTGTTTGGAATTAAAAGTGGCCATCAAAAAACATTTCTCATATGATAAAAGGGGATTTCAAAAGGAGGAATAATGTAATGGTAATGGGACAAAATTTTACTATTATTATTGGAATGTGGTTTAGGAAATGCATTTATTATATTCATGTACACCAAAGTCAGAAATTCAACTCAATGGTCCACAAATTCAAGATTCACAGTCGAGGGTAAAAAACTGACATTTTGAAAAGATGGTCTTATGTTACATTTGCATTAATGTTAATTTTTTTCCTCATGGTTGGCTTAATTTTTTTTTCTAAATATAAAATTAAGTATTAAAAAGCTATTTTCTTTGACAAAAATTTATTTATCCAAATTTTGGATGAAAATACAACACCTTTTTGAGGAAAACACATCATTGTACTCCCCAAAAAGATGGAAAAAATATAGAAATTTAATGGTGAGTAATTATATCACTTTTTTATGTATTTGTATGTATTTTATTGTTTTTTTTATTTTTTTTAAATACACACTCAAACGGAAGAGAAAGGGAAAAAGGGTTTAATGATAAAAGTGGTAAAAAATGAAAGAGAGTGGAAGAATAAAAAATAGGGACATAGATAAGAAGGAATAAGAGATAAATATGGAGTTAAAGGGAAAGAGTTTCCCCCGGTTTGGATTTTGTGTGTATTCATCTCCATCTAGTGACGGGTCCATTGAAGTAGATGCGGTTCATAAGGCATGTTTCTCTCTCGAGATACTTTATAAAACTGTAATTACCTAAAATATAATCAAAAAACAAAAATAATTATTCACTTGTTGAAAAAATTAATTAAAATTTCAAAAAAGTTAAAAAAGAAAACATGGGATACCACTAAAGAAGTACTACTTTATTTTGTCTGCTGGTGGACAGTTGCAGTAAACTACCCATAGTTTGATGATGGCAACCATATTTTCCCAAATATATTGTCATTCTGCAAAAATTATCTTTTGGATTCTATATTGTTCATTAGATAATTTTTTTCATCCTTGTAGGTTTTCTTTCAATCTAATGGGGGTGGAAAGAGAATGTGGGTATCCTCTATTTGGTCTTTTACTTGAGGAATGATGCAGTTCATCGAGGGTTGATTTATTTTCTTGGATGTTCATGATGATGCTTTAATTTTGATGGTGCATATATGTGTTGTTTAGACAATTTGAAATCAGAGTATGAGACCCTAGTTGTTTTAAGCTCATTTATTTCGTTGCATTCCAATGTGAAATAATGAGGATCAAAGGGAACATGATGCTCAATTAACTTATCAAGATAATTAATATCAATATTTTTTTCCAAGTAATGGTAAATTTCAACCTCAATAATAATCACTTTATTAATGAGGTAAACAATATCACAATAATCACTACAATTGGGACAAGATAAGAACATCAGATCGGGGTTCACCTTATCTATAATAGAATATGCAGAATCATGGATAGAAAATAATGAATGTTTGATAATATAATTTGAATAAAAAAGTGTGAATTCTAGTTCATTTTCTTCATTATAATCCATGTTGGATAATTGGATGTCAGTGGCGATATGGGATTTCCTATACTTTTCACGATCCTTTAGATCAATAGAGTTTACATTTGGAATGGAATATCAACTACTCCATTTATAACTAGGTTAATGAGGATAAAATATTCACTAAATCATATTATATTATAATAGGAAGAACATGATATATTAGGGTTCAAGACACTCTCATATAGACTTTTAGATGCATGTATAGAGAATACATAGTGATTCTCTAATGTGTATCACATGGATTAAAAAATATTGAATAGGACCAGTTGTTCACAAAATCCATGGATAAGATGCCAACATGGACATCAATTTTGGTTCTATATATCATGAGGAAAGGTCTTCTTAATATCTTAATTGATTTTAATGTAGTGGTTTAACCTTCCATGTCAAGGACACGAAAATAAATTAGAAAGATAAGATCATTGACTCAAACAAGGATATCCTCAATTATTCCCTCTAGACTAGTAGTGATTTGACTGGATAACTGGATGAAAAAACTTTTTAGGTGTAAGGGACCTAAAAAATGTTAGGTAATATGTATTTGGGAATGAAATTTATTGAGGATCCTAGGTCTATGAGAGAATCATTGATGTTTTAAATCCCAATTTTTTCATGGAACCATAAAGGTCCCGAGAACTTTACACTTCATTGGTTTGTATATTTTGTTTGAAACATTCTTTGTAGCCCTATGTTACCTTTTATGGGTGAAACATTCCTTAAGAAAAATGGCATACATAGGATTTTTTTTATGGAATCTAAGTTTGGAATTTTTACTTCAAAATTCATTAACATGTAAAGCATTTCATAATCAGTTTCAAAGGGATTATTTATCATAGAAACAGATTTAAAAAAGGAAATGGGTTTTATAGGGGATTGGAAGGAGTTGAGGGAGTGGTTTCAAGTTATTTTTCTATCTTTTTATTAATTTAATTTTTAAACCCATGATTTAAAAGGGGTTTTGTAGATTCATCATGAGGAATATCGATTTTTTCCTAGATCTAAATGAAATTTCACTTACATTACCCTTGGGGTTGGGAAATGGTTGAGATTGAAGCCATGAAGAATTGAATTATTCCTGCTGGATGAGGTGGGATGAAAGTTAAAAAATATTTGTTTCAATGTTTTTGAAGCTGGAATGGGTGAAAGAGGAAAGATATTGTATAGTACATTCCCAAGGTTTCCTGATAAAAGATACCTATCATGCATTTGGATTTCCTTTATTTGGATTTTTGGGAATGTGATTGTATTGGTTTGGGAATTGGGAAGGATCATTAGGATAGTGTAATTAAGGAGGATAAAGGGAGTTATTGATTATTTAAAGTTGAGGAACAAAAGGATAAGGTTGTTGGAAGTTACAACCACCTTGACCATATTGGAATTGGTTCGTATTTTGAGGAGGGAAATGAGGGGTATGAGAAATAGAATTAACATACCTCAATTATTGGTTAAAGGTAGAATAGAATGACATGGATTGGGGTTGGTTGATGTTTCTAATGAAATATCCTTACTACTGAGGGTTGGGGTTTGATGCAAATATGCTACATTGAGCTCCATTTTACTAGAAGGGTCGAATGGTTCATCTTGATGTTATGGACATGTGTATGTTTGATGAGCTGGTGAGCTAAAAATTTCATAATTCTTGATAGGGATAAGGAATATAGATTGTGGATAATATGAGGATGAGGATTTGACAACTATAACTAATTGACTAACAAGGCCTATAAATTCACTCATCCACTCATTCATCATGTTGGTCTCTATGGATTGATTCTCTTAGAATTTTTTTGACTTGATCATGTGCTCAATTTTGGAATTTGTGTGTGTTTTATTCCATATTTCTTATGAGTTGTCATACAATTGCATTATTTTTATCATAAAAGAGAACCACCACTTGCAACATCAATGTGTGTTTGGTCCATAAACAATAACATCTCATAGAAGTATTGGATCAACAGTTGGACATGAATTTGGTTGTATGGATAGGTTCCCAAAATATTTTTGACCTCTACCAATACTCACAGAGTTAATCATTAGGCAATTACCCAAAATAACCTATTTCCTCTTGGATAGAAGTATTATGATAAGAAAGAAATGATTTCTCTAAGAAGAGTCACTTAATTTAATTCCATGTGGTTAGGGGACTAAGATGGAGGTAGTAGAGCCATGACATTGCGGAGTCATCTAGGGAGAAAGAGAATGCTTGAAGTTTTATTTGTTCTTTTAAAAAACCATGAGGAATCATGTTAGAGGACACCACTTGGAACTCTTTGAGATGAAGATGTGGATCCTCACTAGCTAGCACATGGAAATTAGGAAGAAGATGGATCAATCCTGATTTGAGTTCAAAATTAGCCTCGATATTTGGAAATTGAATACCAATGGGTTGGTAATTCATATCAAGGGTAGTTAGTTATTTGAGGGTTTATTTTCTAGTATTGTCCATATCTATAATGGTTGTATGTGCTTGCATGGGTCTTGATTGATTTGATTATCCCTAATAGTCCTCCTATGTCGGCAAAGTGGTCACGTGATTTTTGTGTCAAACAAATTCAATGGATTATTTTGGAGGATGTAGGGCATTCAGATAAAATTTGAATGGAAGAGAAAGGTGTGTTTCTCTTTATGGTTTTTTCTATTTATGATTTTTATGATAAGGTGGCCTTTTCTTTGTGTTTTATTTCTCATATATTTTATTTTGGGTATTTTTATTTTTATTTCCTTCCAAAAAAACTACCGAAAACTAATTTCACCATTAATAGAAATGGTGTCATTTGATGTGTGACTGATTGTCACCTATCAACCATTTAGAAGTTTGGTTCACTTAAAATGTGTATAGCGACACTCGGGTCAATTCCTTAGTGACGGTACAAATTTTATAGTCGATTGTTTTTAATTTATGGTTTTTGATTTGGGGGGTTTTTGTAGTGACTATATGAAATGATTTATTAATGAAGATTTATTTAACAATTTAGTATTTATTTGGGTGAGATAATAATTAGGGAGTTAATTTTGTCATATCCTTGATATTTGTTAAATATTTCATTGAATCAACATCCACATCACAAGATGATTTTGGATTTGAATCCCCAAATGTTTGGGCTTTAATCTAAGGCTCAAATAGGGTAATGGTCTCAATACGTTATTATTGATGGAAGTTTCAACATTTCATGAACCCATTTTTACTTTTGGTTCCAATAATCCATGTAATCCTCATTTAAAATAGAACATTTCATTAATCCATGATATTTTATGTTCAACATACACAATATTAATTTATGGAATATTAATCGAGAAAAAGCTCTCAATCACTTAACATCCCCAAATTATGACTCACCCCAATGGGATATTTACTCATTCATTAAGTTGTTATGTAATGTAATTTATTATAGTAACGAAAATGATTTAAAAGTAAACAGAAATAATGAAATAACAAAAGAGTAGTTCACCAAACACACACGAACGATGAAGAGAATTAAAAATGGACTTTCCATTGAATGAGAAAGAAAAATAATGAAGTCATTTTAGACATTCCTAAAAAAATCTAAACATTAATACTAAAAAATAGGGTGGATGATAATAATATATAATAATAAAGAAACATGCATTGACATATAATTACAAAACAAACACTAATAAGATTACAAACTATGTAGAAAGAAAAATTAAATAAATAAAAAGCATAGAGGAATGATATCTTAAGTAGAAACATGATTATGGTAGATACTCCAAAGAATTTGGAAGAGAGTTTTTTATTCCAACTATCCACTTTTTCTCTAAAATTACAACCCTTTTATGGTGAGAATGAGTATCTTTTTATATCCAAATAGAGTTAGCAATTTTCTTTCCAAACCATCCCATCATGTTATCTCACCAATTTCTCTATACGAAAAGCTAAATCATGAGAAATATTATTCTTTAAAGTTATATATATAGATGTTTAAATCCATCCCTATATCTTTTGTGGTCATTGTAATTTTGGATCCAATGTGATGTCTATTTTAATAATCAATTTTATTTGGTCCATTTTAATCCATACATTTACAATGGATATAATTTAAATGGGTTTCTGAATATGAATATGTCCTAAAATAAAAACCATTTATTCTATAAAGTACATAGAATATATATTTTATTTCACACTGTTGAATATTAGGTAAATTGGATGTCTATGTGATGATAAAAGTCAAGGATTGTGTGTAGATTTTAATTCCTGAATAGAATGGTGGGCTAGACTTAATAACATCAATGGATAAATTTTTGGTTGATTTTAGACTTAAAAGTTTTATCCAAGATTAATTTTATTGTACCATGACATTAAATGGATAATAAAAGAATTTGGAATTTTTGATAGAGCTTATAAATTATATCATCATGGATTTTTTAGTTTTCTCAATAGATTTGTTGGACCTTCTAGTGTGGTCCATGAGGCCCTTCAATTAGCTGAATTGGCCAAAGATACCTTCTAATGATATATTGTATTTTTCATCATGAGAAATTAAAAATATGAATCAAGTTTAGATTAATATATTTAATGATATGATCAAAATATTAAACATCAATTTAATTAAATAATCTTGAACAATTCTATTATTGTGTGTTTATGTTCAAAATATGAATCCTGATTGGATGTTAACCATTTTTAAGTGAAAATTATATGATGGTAGTGCTGTAAAATAATGAATGAATATGCAACATAAACTCCCTGACAATTATTCTAGTGAATTTCCTCATGTAAAATAAATAAAAAACATAACTAAATCATTTTTAGTCCTGGAAAAATATTAATATTTTGTTTTCCCCAATTAGGGTGTCTAAACTAGTTCACTCATTAATAAATAATTTGATATTTTTTTAATAGAATCAATTTTCCGGAAATTATTAATTTTATATTCTCAAAAATATAGATGGAAAATTTTGAAACATAGAAGTTAATCCTCTCAAGATGTTAAAAATTTATTTATAGAGGTCTGCTTATTCACCAACCAAAATAGAAAATATTAGTGTAAAAATATCTTCCATCTTAAATGGTTTATCCTAAAATGAAAAATAATCAAGTGTAATGTTTTAGGGGTTTCACACTGACTATGAAATGGTATGAATATAGTAGCCAAAATATAGGAAGAGCGGTAAAACACCAATATGGTTAAAAAAATGCACAATTTTTTTTAATTAAACATGGAAAGAAATGGAAACAAATATTTACAAGGGAATTATTGTGTGAAGAAAGACACAAAAGAGGAAAAAAATTAGAAGATAATAAAAAGATAAAATATTTATAAAACACAAAACATAAACTAAAGACATAAGTGTTCAATCATTTCATTTGTTCAAAATTTGAACTTGAAATATATCTAACACTCATCTCCCAGTCCATGTTTTTTCTCCACACAACACAAATTGTAATAGCTATAACATTATCAATAGTTGAGGAAGAGTGATTTTTGACCTGACCAAGACAGAACCCATTCTTTTTTTCTATAATTTTTCTTTTTTTTTAAATTTTTTTATTATTTTTGGAAAAATTTTCAATAACACGTACAAAATGAAATAAAAGTTAATACATTCCCAAAAACCACTGAATGAAAAACTCTCCCCACACTTAAATATATTCTTTCACTTAGGCATATAGTGAAACATTGAAAAAAAGAAAATGGTATATAAAATGAAATACCTTCCCCCAAACATAAATTTCAATAAATTATGCAACGAAAATCCATATATATGTTGGATGAGATAAGGTGTTGGGCTTGTAATGTGGATATCAATAAAATTATTCACCGGCTCAATGATGATTTCAAAAGTAGGATTATAGTGAGGGTAAGGGGAGGAAATTTGAAAATTTTTATTCGAATGTGGTTCATAAAATTCTTATATCATATTAATGTACAACAACATATGAAAAATATCTGAAAGTTCCACAAACTCAAGACTCCAAATTGGGGGGGGGGGGTTGTGAAAAAACACACTTCTTTAAAATATGGTCATATTTGACCTTAGAATAAAGGTTAATGTTGTTCCTCATGGTTGGAAAAAATTATTTTTCAAATAAAAAATTGATCATTAATAATTTATTGTTCTTGAAAATAACTTCATTGTACAAATGTATGGTAAAAATAAAAACTTATTGAGATGAAAACAATTCATTTTACTCCCCAAATGGTCATAAAAATATGAATATTTAATGGTTATTAATTATAAAGATTTTTGTTTGTTGTATTTTGTATTTTTTTTAAATTTTTCATTGTTTTTTTGAATATACACACTTTTGGAAGAGAAAAAGAAAAAATGTTCTGATGAAGAAAGTATTTAAAAAAATTAAACAGTGATTAAGAATAAAAAATAGGGAGAGAGAGAGAAGGAGAAATAAGAGAGGAAGAGGGAGTTAAAGGGATAGTGGTGCCTCTTGGTTTGGATTTGGTGTGTTTGCATCTTTATCCAGGAGTGGATGGGTGGAAGTAGATGTGTCTCGTATGGAATGTTTCCTCTTTGGTGATGCTTTAGAAAATTAAGTATACCTAAAATATAATAAAAAATAAAAATAATTATTTATTTAATGAAAAACTAAAAAAATTAAAATTTCATAAAAGTAAAATAAAACATGGGTTTTGTCCTAGAATGATTTCATTTATTTTTTCTATAGATGGAAAATTGTAGTAGACTACCCATAGTCTGATGGTGGCCGCCATATTTTCTCAAATCTAGTGGGTTTCTAGAAAAACATATCCTTTGAGATGATCAATATTTCATTAGATAATTTCTTCTGATGATTGTTTTTGTGATATCAAATTAATAGGGGTGGAAAGAAATTGTGGGAATACTCTATTTGGACATTAACATGAGGAATGATGTAGTCCATTGAGGTTTGTTTTTATTTTATTATATGTTTATGAAGATGATTCAATTCCAATGGTGCATATAGGTGTGGTTCATTAAATATGAAATCAGATTATGAGATACCAGTTGTTTTAAATTCATGTTGTTCTTCGCATTCCAATGTGACGTAATGAGGATAAAATGGGACATGATAATCAATAGATTTTTCCAGATCATTAATATAAATGTTGTTTTTTTAAAGAATTTTCAATTTTAACCTCTTTAGTGATCACTTTACTCAAAAAATAAAAATCTCACAACCTTCACTGCCATTGAGACAAGATAAGCACATTGGATTGGGGTTCACCTCACATATTATAGAATTTTCATAATCATGGATAGGAAATGATGAATGTTTTATAATTTGATTTGAATTGTCAAATAATAATTCTATTTCATTTTCATATTTATCATCCATGTTAGAGTAGTGGATAACAGAGGTGAGATGAGATTCCAAATACATTTTAATATCCTTTAGGCTGATAAAGTTTACATTTGAAATGTCAACATGAAATTCTTCTATTATGACTCAGTTAATGAGGATAAAATATTAAAAACTCATCTATAATTATAATTAAAAGAACATTATAGAATGGGATTTCGCATACTCTCATATATAGTTTCTGATGCATGGATAGATAATATATAGTGATTCTATGATGGGTATCTCATTTATTGATAAATATTTAACTTGACCAATTGGTCACCAAATTTCATGTAAAGGATGCCAACATGAACAAAAATTTTGGTTCTAGATTTCTTGAGGAAAGTTATTCCTAAAATAATAGGAGATGGTAAAGTAGTGGTGTCGCCTTCCATGTTAAGGACATGGAAATTATATGGGAAGATAAGATCATTTATTGAGACAAGGAGATCCTCTATTATTATATCAAGACTAATAGTGCTTCGATTGGATAACTGGATGAAAACACTAATTGGAAGAAAGGGACCAAGAACAATGTTTTAGAAGATGGATTTGGGTATTACATTTATTGAGGATTCTAGTTCTATGAGTGCATCATCAAAGTTGTGACTCTCTATTTGGCATGGAACACTAAAGTTCCCTGAGGCATTACACTTTATTGATTTGTATTGTTGGGTTGAAACGTTTTTTATGATCCTAAGGTGCCTATTAGGGGTAAAAAACAACATAAAAACATGGAATAATTAGGAATTATTTTTTTGGAATCTATCAGGGGAATTTTCACTTCGAAAAAACTAAACATGTCATGAATTTCAAAATCAGATTAAAAGAACTTATTTGTCTTAGATATGGCTTGAGTAAAATGAATCATGTTTTTATAGGAATAGAAGGAGGTGAAGGAGTGGCTTCATGTTCTTTTTCTTTCTCTTTAGTTCTTTTTATTTTTTATGTTATCATTTAAAGGTGTGTTTTGGGATTCATCAAGAGTTGTGTCAAATGTTTTCATGATCAACATGAAATTACATTTAAATTACCCTTGGTGTTGGAAAATGGAAGAGATAGGAGTTGGGGAGAATTATACCATTGATACAGGCTGAGGTTGTATGCAAGTTGACCAATTTGGGTTTCAATGTTTTTTATGTTGGAATGGGTGAAGGTATCAAGATCTTCCAAAGTACATTCCCAAGGTTCTTTAGAATAATAGGAATTTTCCGCATTGGAATTGACTTGATTTGGGTTTTTAGGAAGGTTATTGAATTGGGTTGATAATTGGGAAAGATCATTAGGATAGTGGAATCAAGGAGGAACAAGAGGGGGATTGATCTTTTGAGGTATGTGAATAAAAGGATAAGGTTTTATGAAGTTACCACCACGTTGATCATATTGGTATTGGTTTAAATTTTTAGGAGGAAACTGAGGGGGATAAGAAATGGAATTTATATACCTTAATCTTAGATGAATAGTAGGATAGAAGGTCTTTGAGTGGGGTTGGTTGATGTTTATAATGAACTAACATGATTGTTGAGGGTTGGTATTACATTTATTTTATGATAAATTAAGATCTATTATACTTGAAGGATCTTATGGATCATCATGATGCTGTTGAAATGTGTCTCTTGTATGATCTAGTAAACTATAGACTCCACAATTTTTGATAGGTCTATGGAACAAAGGTTGTAGAGAAGATAAGGTTGAGGCTTTGGTATCCACATCTAATTGATACACATGGCATTTAAGTTCCCTCATATAATCTTTCATCTTATTGGGCTCTATGGATTGATTCTCTTGGACATTTGTGACTAATTCATGGGCTTGAGTTTAGAATTAATGAATATTTTCAGCTGTGTTGGTTATGATATCTAATGTAGTTGTAGGAATTTAATCAACCAGAGCACCTCCACATGCGACATCAGTGAGAGTTCTCTCTATATCCAATAAACCCTCATATAAAAATGGGATTAAGAGTTAGTCAGGAATTTGTTGGTTTGGGTATGTTGCCATAAGATTTTCGAACCACTTCCAATACTCATAGAGATATTCATTATAGAATTGATGGATACAACTTATTTTTTAGATAGAAGCAGTATAAGAAGCCAAAAATAATTTCTCTAAGAATATTTTCTTCATTTCATTCAATGTGGTTGGGAACTAGGTAAAGGTAGTAGAGCCATGACTTTGTAGAGTCATCTTGGGATAAAGGGAATGCTCAATGTTTGATTTGTTCTTCATAAACCCCTTGAGGATTTATGGTATAGAATGTCACTTATAACTTCTCGAGATGAAGATGTGGATCCTCATTGGCTAGACTATGGAAATGAGGAAGAAGATGAATCAAACCAAATCTGAGTTTGAAACCAGCATCAACATTAGGATATTCAATACCATGGGGTGGATAATTCCAATTAGGGGAAGCGAGTTCTTTGAGGGGTTTCCCTTAGGATTGGCCATATCTAGAATATTTTTATGGGAAATGAATGGGTCTTGATTGGTTTGATTATATGTGATAATAATTCTAAGTTGGTGACATGTTCTCTCGATTTCTATGTCAAACAAATTTGATGGATTATTCAAGAGTCTTTGGGGAATTTAGAGAAAATTTGGAATGGCGAGGAAGGCGAGTTTTTATTTGTGATTTTTCCCATTTATGATTTTTATGAGAAATATGGTTTCTATTTGCCTTTTCTTTTTTAATATTTTTTGGGGATTTTAATTAGGTTTTTCATTTTTTTACAAAAATAAAAAACTACCAACTAAT
This sequence comes from Viscum album, assembly GCA_963277665.1. NCBI lineage: Eukaryota > Viridiplantae > Streptophyta > Magnoliopsida > Santalales > Viscaceae > Viscum > Viscum album. Next base: position 924,956,678 of record OY728145.1, on the reverse strand, counting down.
AATTACAGTATCTCGAGAAACAGTTCCATTTGATGCGTGTCTGATTTCTAACTATCAATAGTTCAATGGTTTGGTGCTTTGCTAAGATGTATAGGGCCAATTGGGTCGAATCTTTAGAGATGGTACATATTTTAGAGTCGATTGTTTTTAATTAATTATCTGTTGATTGGGTGCTTTTTGGTTGAGAATAGATGAAAAGAAGGATTAATAAAGATTGATTTTTTAATTTAATAATGTTTGGGATGATTTCATTATTAGGGAGTTAATCATGTCATTTCCTTGATCTTTTCTATATATTTTATTGAATTAACAACAACATCACAAGATGATTTTCGATTGAAATTCCCAAATGTCTGGGAACTAATTCAAGCCGAAAGTATGGTATTGATCTCACTGAATTCATTTTGATAAAATGATAAATATATTATTAACCCTTGTGTACTTGTGGTTCCAATAATCCATGTAATCTACAAGACAAATAAAACATTTTATTAATCCATGATATTTTAGGTTTTAATTTAAATAATATTAATTGATAAAAAAGATCTTAATCACTTAACACCCCCAATTTATGACTCCCCCCAATGGAATATTTACTCAAGTGTTGTGATAGTTATTAATATAGTTTATGATATTTATGTGGATGAGTTAAAAAAATTAAGATAACAGGATAAGAAAAGATTAGTGTATCCAACACACACACAGACGATAAAGGGAATTAAAAATGGACATTCAATTGAATGATAATGAAAAGGAGGTGAGTGATTTTCAACCTGACATAAAAAATATTACGAACATTAATATTAAAAAACAAATGTGGGATTATTATAAGAGATAATTAGAAAAAAACATTCATTAAAACATAATTACAATACAAACATTTACGTGATTATAAATAATGAAGAATTGAAAAGAAAATCAAAAGAAGCAAGGGGTAATGTTTTTAAAAGTAGAAAATTGGGTGTGGAAGATACTCACAATCCTTTTGAAAGGACTTATACATTACAACCTATCCTCCGTCTATCGTAAATTCCAACCTTTTCAAGGTGATAATGATTGTGAATTTATAGCCAAATAGAGTGAACTGTTTTCATTCCAAAAATACCCAGAAATTTTTCTCGCTACGTTTTTCATAAATATTGCTGAATTAAGAGAAATAATATTAATTAATGTTTTATATATGGATGTGTATAGTTAAATATAAAATTTTTTCCGCCATTGGAATATTTTAATCCAAAGTTATGGCTATTTGAATAATAAATTTTCTACTCTCAATTTAAATCCATACTTTATCAATGGACACAATGTGAATGGGTTTTTGAAAAGGATTATTCCCTCAAATATGAAAAATTTGTATCACAAAATTGAAAATATATATCATATCGTTCACACTATAAAATCTCAGATCAATTGGAAGTATTTATCTTGAGAAATGTCAACAATTGTGTGCTAATTTTATTTCTGAGATAGAATAGTGGTATGGATTTAAAAACATCAGTTGGGCATATTTTTGGAGGATTTGGGCCTTTAAATTATTATCCAAGATGAATTTTTTTGTTTTCCTACTTTAAGTGGAGAATCAAGGAATTTAAACTTCTGGATTGAGCCTAGAGATTGTATTATCATGGATGGTCCAGTATTCTCGACAGATTTTTTGTGCCTTTTGTATAGTGCATGTGGCCCATCAATTGGCCAAATTGGAGAATGATACCTTCTAATGATATGTTTTAATTTTCATCATGAACACTAAAAAATAATTATCACATAACTTGGATTAATATTTAAAATTTATGATCAAACCATTAAACTGTATTTTAATTAAATTAACTCGAACAATGCTCTTCTTGTGTGTTTATGTTCAAAACATGAACCATTATTAGAAATTTATCATTTTAAGAAAACATAATATGATGTAAGTAATGTTAATTCATTAATTAATATGTAATATCAACTCCCTCAAACTTATTATTGTGAATTTCCTAATGTACAATAAGAATAAAAACATAACTTAATCATTTTATTCACCAATAAATATTAATATTTTTTAACCAATTAGGGGGGTCTAGACTAGTTCATCCATTCGTAAATAATTTCACCAAAAATTATTTTGAAATTAAGTTCAAAAAAAAATATTATTTTAATTTTCAAAAAATTATAAATAAAAAATGTAAGAACTCATAACATACTCCACTAATGATGATGAAAATTTATTTATGGAGGTTCACTCATTACCCAACCAAAATTGAAAATATTAGAGTGTAAAAGAGATATCATATTCAATTACCTTTCCTTAAATGCACAAGAATAAATAGGAATTGTTTATGGGGTTTTTAGTGGCTATGGTATGGTAGGAATATAGAGGCCAAAAGAGATGAAATTAGGGGTAAAGTGCCAACATGGGTAAAACAATGCACCTATTTCTTTTAAATGAAACATGAAAGGAAATTGAAATGAATATTTATAAGGGAATGACTATGTGAATCAAGACACAAAATAGGAAAAAAATTAAAATCAGATGAGAAAATGATATATTTAAAAAAAACTTCCCCCAATGACAGAAGTGTTTTTTTTCATTTTTTCAAAAGTTGAACATGAAATACATCTCAAACTCATCTCCCATAAAATGTTTGGTCTCTTCATTACAAAAATTTTAATAGTTATAACATGATAAAAGGATGAAGAAGAGTTATTTTTGACCCGACCAAGACACAACTGATTCTTCTCTTCATTGACCATTTCATTTTTTTATTTTTATTTTAACATTTTTCATTTTTTGAACTGTTCTCAAAAACATGTAAGAAACTACATAATGTTTAATCCATTACCAGAACCCAATTAATGAAAAAATCGCCCCCACTTAAATATATTCTTTCCCTAAACCATATGATGACATGTTGAAAATAAATAAATGGTGTGGAAAATAAAATCCATTCTCCAACACAGAAATTTAAATAAATTATGCAATAAAAATTCAAGTAGATATTTGGTGGGAGAAGGTGTTAGTCTTGTAATGTGGCTATCAAAAACAATATATTCAAAAGCTCAAAGGATATAAAAACTCTAGACACCCAATCAAGGGTGAAAAGCATACAATTTGAAAATATGTTCATAGTTGACCTTAGAATGAAAGTTAATCTTGTTCTTCATGTTTCAGTATGAATAATTTTAAAAATAAAAAATTGGGCATTACAAAATTATTGTTCTTAAACGAAAATTATTTATCCAAAATAATGTACAAATAAAAAAATTTGAGAAGAAAAAAAGTCATTGGAATCACCAAAAAGGTAGGAAAAAATCATAAAATTTTATTAGGATTAATTATTAATCTTTTTGTTTTTTGTTTTTTTTTATGTTTTCATATTTTTCGTAATTTTTTAAAAATAACCACTAACATAGAATAGAAAGAGATAAAAGGGTTTGATGAAGAAAGTGGTAAAAAATTAAAGAGAGAGTAAGAATAAAAAATATGAAGAGAACTAAGGAGGAATAATAGAGGAAGAGGGGGTTAAAGAGAAAACATTACCCATGGTTTGTATTTAGTGTGTTTGTATCTCCATTAAGTAGTGGTTTGGTGGAAGTAAATGTGGATCTTAAGGTATGTTTCATCTTTGGTTATTCTTTATAAAATTAACATGACCTAAAATATAATTAAGAAATAATTATTAATTTAATAAAAAACTATAAAGAAATTAAAATTTCATAAATGTAATATAAAAATTAGGTTTAAACCCAAGAATCAGTATATATATTTTGTCTGTAGCGTGAAAATTATAGCAGAATACCCATAGTCTAATGGTGGATGCTATATTTTCCCAAATAAAGTTTGTTTCTACAAAATAAATTCTCCTTTGGGATTCTTGATTATTCATTAGATAATTTATTCTCATTTTTTTTTTCTGATTTCAATTCAATGGGGGTGGAAAGAGAATGTGGGAATCCTACATTTGGTCTTTAATGTGAGGAATGATTCATTCCATTGAGAGTTGTTTTTATTTTCTTATATGTTCATGATGATTCTTCAATTCTGATGGTGCATACATGTTTATTTTAGACAATATGAAATCTGAGTATGATATCCTGATTGTTTTAAACTCATCTTTTTCATCTCATTCCAATGTAAAATAATGAGGATAAAAGGGTACATGAGACTCATTATATTTTTTCAGATCATTAATACCAATGTTTTTTTCTTAAATAATGGTCAAATTCATCCTCACAAGTGATCACATTATTAATGAAGGAAAAAATATCACAACCCTCAATTCCATTTGGAAAAGATAATACAATGGAATTGAATTCACCTTGCATATAATAGAATTTTCAAAATCATGGATAGGAAATGATGAATGTTTGATAATCTCATTTGAATCAAAAAATGAGAATGCTATTTCATTTTACTCATTATTATCCAAGTTGGAGCTATAAAGATCAAAACTAATATAAGATTCTAAAAACATTTCAAGATAATTTAGATCGATTGAATTTAAATTATAAATTTCCTCATCAACATCTCTATTTATGACTTGTTTAAGGAGGATACAATATTTAAAAAATACTATATCATTATAACATGAAGAATATGATGGACTAGGGTTCAAAAATCACTCACATAGACATTTATATGAATGGATAGAAAATACATAGTGATTATCTGATGGGTTTCTCTTTGATTGAAAAATATCTAACTTAACCATTTGGTCCCCAAATTCCATCGATAAGATTCCAGCATGGACTTCAATTTTGGTTCTAGATGTCACGAGGAAAGTTATTCCTCAAATGAGAGGAGATTGTAAAGTATTGGTGTCACCTACCATTTCAAGGACATGGAAATCAGATGGGATGATAAGATCATTGAATCGGATAAGGAAATCCCCAATTATTTCCTCCAGAATGGGAGGGATTGGAATGGATAACTGGATAACAAAAATCATTTGGTGCAAGGGACTGAGACTAAGGTTATAGAATATGGATTATGGTATGAGGTTTATTGAGGCTCTTAGGTATGTGAGGGTATCATAGAATTTTGAACTCTCTTTTTGGCATGGAACTGTAAATATACCAAGATATTTACACTTCATTGGTGTGGGCCATTGGGTTGAAACATTCATGACGATCATATGTTTCCTCTTATAGGGGAAAAATTCTTATGAAACATGGAACACATAGGAAATTTTTTGATGGAATCTAGGATTGTAATGTTCACTTTAACACATCTAAACATGCAATGATTTTCAGAATCAGACTAATAGAGAGTCTTTGTCTTAAAAAAGGATTGGGAAAAAGTAATTGGGTTTTTTAGGACTAGAAATAGGTGAGGGAGTAGCGTGAAGTTCTTTTTTTTATCTTTTTTTATTTTAATTTTTAAAAATATAATTTAAATGGGATTCCATGGATTCATCATGAGGAATATGGATTTGTTTTCTCTGTCTAAGTGAAATTGAACTTACATCTCCCATAGGGTTGGGCAATGGTTGAGTAGAGAGTTTGGATGAATTGGATCGTTGTTATTGGATGAGGTTTTATGAATGTTGAACAATTTGGGTTTCAATTTTTTTGAGTATAGAATGGTAGAAGGAGTCAAGATCTTCTATAGTACTTTTCCATGTTTTCTTGGAAGAAAAGGTATTTCCCACATTGGGATTGACTTTATTTGGGTTTTTGGGAAGGTGCTTTTATTTGGTTGGGAATTTGGAAGGGTCATTAGGATAGTGTAATATAGGAGGAGAATTATGGGGATTGATCCTCTTAGGTATATGAACAAGAGGATAAGGTATTTTGAAGTTACCACCACCATGACCACACTATCATTTTTTTGGATTTTGAGGAGGGAATTGAGGGGAATGAGAAATTTAATTACAATAACAAAAAGCATTGGATAATGGTAGAAGATAAGGTCCTAGAGTGGGGTTGGATAAAGTTTATAATGAACATAACAAATTGTTTAGGGTTGGTGTTCCACTGACCATATGCAACATTGTCCTTCGTTTGAATAAAAGGATTAAAAAGATCGGATTGATGTTTTGGACATATGTCTTTTGGATGAGATGGTGAAATAATGATTCCAAAATTCTATATAGGTCTAGGGAATATATATTTTGTAGAAGATGAGGTTAAGGATTTGGTGTAAAAGTTAATTGATTTTCATGTCTTGTGAGTTCACTCATCCACTCAACCATCTTGTTGGGTTATATGGTTTTATTATCATGGACATGTTTGACTTGATAATATACTCGAGTATAGAATTGATGCATGTTTGAGTCCATGTTTCTTATGATATCTCATGTAGTTTCATGTGTTTTATCAACAAGTGCACCGCCACTTACTATAGAAATGGGTGTTCTATCTAAATCCAATAACCTCTAATAGATGTATTGGATCTGGAGATGGTTAGGGATTAGGTGGTGTGGGAAGGTTGCCACAATATTTTTGAACCTATCCCAATACTCATGGAGTAATTAATTATGGAATTGATGGATACCAATTATTTGATTTTGGATAAAAGAAATATGAGAAACAATAAATAATTTTTCTAAGAAGTGTCCCTTAATGTCCTTCTGTGTGGTTATGAAACCCCGAGGGAGGTAGTAGATCCATGAATTTCCAAAGTCATCTTAGGGGAAAGGTAATTCTTGAATATTGATTTATTCTTCAAAAACCCTTTGATGATTCTTGGTAGAAAACACCACTTATAACTCTTTGAGATGAAGATGTGGTTCCTAACCGTCCAGCCCATGTAAATGAGGTAGAAGATGAATCAAACTTGATTTAAGGTTGAAATTAGCATCAATATTTGGATATTGAATACCAAGTGGTTTTTTAATTCTTATCAGGGGAAGTGAGTTCTTTTAGGGGTTTCCCATAGGACTGGCCTCATCTATAAAAATTGTATAGGAAATTAATGGGTCTTAATTTCATTGATTATCCCTAATGGTCTTCCTATGTTGGTGAAGTGTTCACTCAATTTTTGGGTCAAACAAATTTGATAGATATTTTGAGAGGCTATAGGGAATCTTGATAAAAACTAAAAGGATAGGAAGGATGTTTTTGTGTGTGGGTTTTTTCTATTTATAATTATTATGATAATGTGGGGTTTTCATTGTTATTTCTTTTTCAGATATATTTTTTGTCGGTGTTTTTAATTTTATTTTTCATTTTTTTAAAAAAAACACATACTACTAATTGATCTATCCCCAGAAAAAATTCAATTTAAAGTGCTGGTAATTGTCACCTATCAACTGTTCTATGCTCTGGTGCTCTTCTAATGGAATATGGTAACTCGGGTCGAATATCCGGCACTGATACAAATTTTTGAGGTGATTGTTTTTAATTTATTGTGGTTTAATTAGTGGGTATGTTTGTAGATAATTGATGAAATGGTTGATTAATGAATATTGATTTAACAATTTAATAATTATTGGTATGATTTAATCATTATGGAGTTATGCTTCTGATATCCTTGAGGTTTTTTATATATTTTATTGAATTAACATCCACTTCACAAGACGATTTTCTATCAGAATTCCCAATTATTTTGGATTTAATCCAAGCATCAAAAAGGGAATTGATCTTAATCAAATACTTTGGATAAAAGGATCAATATTTTATGAACTCATGTGTACTTTTTCTTATAAGAATCCATGTAATCCACATTTCAAACCAAACATGTCATTAATCTATAAATTTTATTTTTTAATTTAAATAATATTAATTGATAAAAAGATCTAAATTGCTTAACATCCCCAAATTACGACTCACCCCAGAGAGAGATTAACTCCGAAATTGGTATAGTTATTAATAAAATTTATGATATTTAGTGTTATGAGTAAAAAAAATAAAAATAATGGTATAAGAAAAGATTAGTGCACCGAACACACACATGGATAGTGGAGAGAATTAAAAAAGATCATTTGATTGAATGAGAATGAAAAAGAAGGGAGTGATTTTCAAATTAATTTTAAAACATTTAAGGTTAATATTAAAAAATAGTGTTTTGATGATAATAAGGGATATTTATAGACAAACATTAATTAATATATAATTACAAAAAAAGACTTCTATGATTAAAAACTAAGAATAATGAAAATGTAAATCAAAAGAAACATGGATGAATTGTATCTAAAGTAGAATCTTGAGTATAAAATATCCTACCAAGAATTTGGAAGAGACTTGGTCATTCCAAACTATCCTCCCATTTTTTTGAAATTACAACCCTTTTCAATGTTAGAATGAGTATAATTTTATAGCCAAATGGAGTGAACTGTTTGCATTCCAAAACTGAATGTAATGATTTCTCACAAATTTGTCTACAAATACAGCTGAATAAAGAGAAATATTCTTATTAAAAGTTGTATATATGGATGTTTAAATTCAACAATAATATTTTGGAAGTCATTTTATTTTTAATCAAAATTTATGGCTATTTTAATAATCAATTTTTTTGTGGTTTATTTTGAACTATACCTTTTGAAAGGCCATAGTGTGAGTGGGCTTTTGAAAAGGATGATGCCATAAAATATGAATAATTTATTTTAAAAAATAGGTCATCATAAAATTTTAATTCACACTATAGAATCTCATAACAACTATATTTCAATATCATGTTAAATGTCAAGGATTGTGCGATTATTTTAATTCTCAGGCATAATGGTGGGATGGATTTAAAAACATCAATTGGGCCACTTTTTTGTAGATTTGGGACATGAAATTTTTATCCAAGACGAATTGTATTTTTATTCTAATCTCAGAGGAGAATAAAATAATTTCAACTATAGGATTGATCCTAGAAATTCTATCAGCTTGGATAGTATAGTTTTCTCAATAGATTTGTGGGGCCTTCTTATGCGGTCCATGTGACAATTCAATTGGTCGAATTGGGAAAAGATCCCTTATAATGATATTTTGGAATTTTAATCATGAACACTATAAAATAAATATCACATAATTTAGATTAATATATTAAATGAAATTATAAAAATAGTAAAATTTAGTTTAATTAAATAAACATGAATAATTCTCTTCTTTGGTGTTTAGGATCAAAACATGAATATAGACAAGAAATTAATCATTTTTAAGTAAAAATTATATGATGGTTGTAATGAAAAATCAAGAATGAATATGTAATTACAATTTCATTTTATATGATTACGTATTGATTGGTCATACACCATTTAGGAGGATTCCCTGGTGGTCAGATACATAGAACTGAAGACCCACACCTATGGGGGTCTTTGAAGGAAGGCATGAAAAATATTTGAAAAAAAATATTTTTTTCCAAGGCAAGAATCTGACTCTGTCGATTTTATAATCATATATGACCTGTAATCCAACATGATTCATTCTTTTTTGTGATAAACAAGAGAAAGAGGAAGATCCACCAATCCACATGACCCTTCATCTATTAGTGAATGGGGATGAGGATATGGGACAAAGCAGAGTGTAAACAAAACATTATGATGATTTTTTTCTCCATGGATAATATACCTCTTGAATCAATGTAATATTAGAGAGTGATAAAAATATAGACTTCTAAATTGATTAAATTTAATTAGTTAAATGAATAATGTTTTCTATAGAAATGTGTGCACCAAAAAAAAATTAGTTAATGATTACAACTTTAGTCCCAAAGAATAAAAATTGAGAGGGAAAACCCCACTTATGGATTGGGTAGAAAATAAATCATAACCAATAGGAAAAATAGGTCGTATAATTGATCCTAAAATTTAATTAATAAATCAATTTATTGATAAAAAACTACATTAGGTAGTATATACACCACATAAATAAAATTAGGTGCATATTATAGAACATATCTCAACGAGAGGAATTTGAGACGGAAAACACTTACCTCTTGTTCTGACTTATATGAATGCAATTTATCGTCATTTATAATACACATAATTATATTAATAGATTAATTAAAAAGCTTAATCATATATATTTTTATTTTTACTCTTCATAAAAATTCATTCTCTATATTAAATCTTCTGATCTTCCACATCGGTGATCATAGTTTTCATCATTTGTACAAGGTTTAAAATAACAGTCTTAATATTCATTATTATTCAATTTCATATTATTACTAACTAATTAAATTTAATATTGGTGTTTATTTTTAATAATTTATTATGTTTCCAATCTCATTCATGAGTGTTTTACACATTTTTCTTGAACATGAAGTTGATAATAAGAATGTTTTGGAAATTTTTTTCTCAAATAGAGAGTGTTTTGTTAATTGACGAATTAGATATTGATATAATATCTCAAGAAAAAACCATTTATTTTCAATTTTATATAATAATATACAAGTAATGTATTCCTCTTATTAATTCATGTAATAAATTTAAATTATTTTTCATGTAGCTGGTTAAACTGACTTAAATATAAAGATATGTTAATTTAATTAATGATTATATGGTTTTTTGTAATATCATTATAATAGATGAATAATGGTATTTTTTCTCTTTTTATTATTTTGATACATCATAATTATAATTAATTATAATAATAAGTAACAGATAAGTTATCATTACTCAATTTTAATAAAAGAGTATCCTCTTAGGGAACTTATTTTAAACGATTAAAGTAGCGATGATTGTTTGTTGGTCATATAATTAATAGTTTATTAAATTTTTCACAAAAAAATAGTAATTATATCCTTAAAAACATTTAATCCTTTGTTACTATCTTTAAATATAACCTTCTATGATTGTGAAAAAGACTAAACATGTTACGTTGTAGGGGCGGTATTCCACACAACACACTAACAACAGTTTTGCTTTTATTAATGAGTAGGGTATATGAATAAAAAATTATAATACCATTATAATAATAATATTATAGTATATAAATTATAATAATATAATTATATTAGCATGTCTAAAATAAATTTTAAAGAATATAATTAATAATAAAACTATGTAGTTGATAATACTCATGTGAGGGCCTTGATTTTTCCTTGGAAATATCCTTGAATTAGAAGGTCTTTGGCTTACTATGATTTATCAATGGAATATGTTATTGGTATAGGGTTATATGAATATAAAATATTATATTCTAAAGTATAAATTCAATTTGGATCTACTTCTTGAAGTGGTGAAGATGTTCCCTTTTTATAAGTGAAGGGACTGGTAGATTTGCGAACACCTATACATTCTTAAAAAATGTCATGGCACCATTCAAGTGTTAATGGATTAAAAATAAGAGGAAGTTTTGTTTAAACATTTATTAGTTATGTAATAGAAAAACTATTAAAATCTTTGAATTTTTCCTATATGAAAATAATTTTATTAATTAAAATTCTAAAAGTACGAGAAGTTAATTTTAATATAAATACGCCTAATCATGTAAAGGCCATTTCTATAGAAATAGTTATTTTAAGATTAAAATTTATATACACTGTAAAATTATTTGGGTTGCATAATTTAATGGATTAAATTTATTGTTTTAAAATAAAAAAATTTTATGGGCCTTTCAAGGAAGTCAAAAACAGAATCTCCCTTGAAAATAATTGACTAAACGAAAAGACTAAAAAACTATATATATGTTGAACTAACATTTTAATTAGTTATAAATATTTCCACTATATGATTTATAAGTTTAATTAATATTTTTTAATGTATAATTTTATTCCTTAAATTAATATTTTACTACTTAAAATGTTTTCTAAACATCTAGGCCATTCTTATATAACGGTAAATTCATACAAATTACAAGTTTTGTGAAAACCATAATTTAAAAAAAACTACCTTTTTAGAAACATATGAAAAATTCATGAAAAAATAATTTTGATAATATGAATGAAAAAAAATAATTAATTTGGACAATTTTAAATTCAGATATTTAACTTTTATATAAATTCTTGAATAAAGTCTCTTTGAAGGGTGCATTAGTGCAATAATTCATGATACAATATTTTCAAGATACAATAATGTTTTAGGATTTATATAAACCAAAAAGGGAAATGTGAAAACTTATGAAAATATCTATAGTATTAAATTATCCACTGAAGAGGACCCCAACTATAAAATTATTAAAAAAATTGAGGAGTTAAGTACGTGACAAACTTTATCAAGGGAACTGTTGAACTGTTATAAGTGACGTAGGGAATGTAAAGGTATAATGAAAATGAATTACATATAGGGTATAAATGGAAAAGTTGTGGTTTGTATCTATTCATTACTTGAAAATTTGTCAATATTATTGTTGGAATTATGACTATTGGTAAAAATAGATTGTTATAATTAGTATATATAAAAGGTATAGAAAATAGAAATAGATGTGGAAGGGCGGGATGATGGACTGAACCAGTAAGATCATTCCTTATGAACCCCATTTATCAAAATTATTGAGGGATGTAGTGTAACTGGGGTTCTCCGTTGACTCGGCCTTATAATACCCTCAGAAAATAAGGTTCATGTCAAATTGACTATTGTAGAAGTTTAAATTAGTGGAGGTCTCAACTAGCTCAATGTTAGCTAAGAAACCCTATGAATGTACCACCATCCCACACCTTAACATTAGGAAATTTTTAGTGTAATAGGGTGTGATATATCTAGACCTAAGTATTATAAATGTTTAGTTTTATTAATATAATATAATATAGGTTTCTTCAATTTCATTTTCATTATTACTTTATTTAACAAAATAAAAATGAATATAAGATGAAAGTTATAAATATATTCCTTGGATACAAATAATACCAAGTTATATTTTTTGGAAAATATATTATTTCAATTATATTTTATATAAAATTTGTTTTCCTGAAATTTCTTTATAAAATACATTTGTTTAAATATAAAGGGTAAAATAATTTTATAATGTCCCACGTAATTTTTATAATGTTGAGAAAGTTGATTATTTTATAAAAACTATTATTTTTCAATAAATAAGGTTTTTATTTAAAAGATAAAATTCTCATATTTTTAATTTCATTTTAATAAAATAAATATTATATTTTAAATCATCACATCAAAATTATGTTACGGTGAAATGTTTAAAATTTTCTACAACACTTTATTTTTCAATGAATAGTAAAAAAAATTATTGTTTTGTGTTTCAATTATATTTTATAACATCATAAATACAAGATAATTGAATAATAATTAATAAAAATTAATCAAAAAAAGGAATTTTATAATATAATATATTTTAATGAATTAGAACTAATTTCTAATCACATAAATATATTTCCAAATCTCAAAATGCAAATTAAGGATATAAAAACGTTATTTTGTTGAATTTGATATTTCTATTTCTAAAAGTAATATAAAATATTGATGTTCAGTTTTGAAAATAAAATTTCTAAAAAAATATTCTTAATTTTATAAATAATGATCAAAAAACATGGGTAAGATGATGAGTTTATATATTTGAAAACCATGATTTACAATCCTTATATTTAAAAATTAATAAAAAATCCACCCAAATTTTTTATAAATACCCACTACGTATTTCATTATTCTATAAAACCATGATATTAAAAAATAATTTTTCTCTTATTTTTTTTTCTCTATATCCCTTCCATGGTGTTTCTAAATATCCACGGAACTCTCCCAACACTTAATAAGTTATCTCAAAAGGTAATAGATTATCATCCTCTCTTTTTTTATCTAAAGAATTATTTTGTGGTTAGTCCTTTAATTAATATGTTATTAATTTTTTATGAACATATGATCATTATATTTTTGAAAAACTATTTTTCAATCAATGATATACTTTCATTATCTATCAGTAATATTATTTCATAAACCACTTTATATAACCATTTTTCGTCAAAAATAATTATTCGATCTTTCATTCATCCCTTATTCTATTTTGAATACCAAACCTTTTTTTATTCAGGGATATTCACACACACACACACACATATATATATATATCTCTCTGTGTGTGTAATTATACTTAATTTATTATTTAATTCCATGTATGAAACCCAGAACTCCTTCCCTTGGGTTAAACATTAATAAATGTTCAAGTCATCAAATTCTTATGTACTCAATGATTTTATTTCAAACCCATTATTTATTCCACATAGTTTATTAACTATATTATTTATTATGATATTTGTATCAGACATGAATTAAGAAATTTTATTGGTGCACCTTGGTAGAAATCTAATACATTAGGTACAAAATTAATCTCTAGATAAGATGTTTATGATGCCTTGGTGAATAAACTTGGTAATATGTTTTATAACACCTTAGTGAGTAATCATTGTGATATATTTATGAATGTATAATTCTTTATTTAACCCAAATTTCCTTTTCTTTTTTCATATTATTATATTTATACTCACATGTTATGCCACATTTTTTCCATTATGATCACTTATGTTTTATTTACATTATTTATAACTTTCTGGGATTTATGATCACCCTTTTCTATTGATGTATGTCCCCAGAAATAAATTATAGTGAAATGAACTAATATTGAATAATAAAAAAGTCTTTAAAGAGTATTAAATATTATATTTTAACTCATATAATATTTAACAAGATTCTAAGGCACAAAAAATCGAAAGATCCTTCAATGAGATTAATGTAATATTTTGTTAATTAATTATGTTAAAAACTTGTAATGAAAATGGTTGGTCACCATATTTTTACTCAAATATACTCCTAAAAAGACTAGTTTTCTTGTTCGTTAGGTTTCAATGGTCTCTTACTACTCCTAGGTCACCTAATTGGGTGAAATTATTCCATTTTTTTTCTAATAGACCATATTAACACTAAAAGACAAATTTCACTTGGGCCCTTCCCCAAGGGAGTAGTTTTTCACAAACCTAATGTATTTATACAGGGTTATTACTTGCTCAGGTCACCTACTTGGAAAGACATTCATTTTCTCCCTAGTGGAATCTATATCTATTTATGCTCAATTTTACATAGGTATTATTTTAAAAGGTTACTTTTATATGTTGTTTACATCCGAATAGTTGTTGAAGATGAAACATGCATTTTCTAGGCTACCACTTTTTCTTAAATTCCACATACCTTCACATAGATAATCAACCAAAGTAAAAAACTATATGTATCCATAAATTTAATTTAAAATTTTTTATAGAAATATTTTTCTTACTCATCCAAGCCATATGACCTTAAACTAAAAGAGGAAATGGTCTTTTGTAAACAACCTTAATAGGAATGACATGCCTTCTTATATAGCATAGAAATATATATGGGTTCATTAACTTCACTAAAATATATTTTAATACCTTTTGATGGTCATAATCCTACTATTATAACACCATATTCCTCCCCAAATCCCATAAATCTTCCTAAATGAAATTAAATTCTAAATTTATTGTCTATATATATTTAGAATATAGGGTAGTCAATTATTTTACTTATATAAGTGAAAAAATAATTTCATTATATAATTTCTTTTTAAATGAATAAGTTCGACTCATTACCTTTTACTAAATATTAACTAGTATTGTTAGGAGTGATTTCGTAAAAAATTATTAAAACTATAATACAGTCTATGACTATAAAAAAACTCTTCATGGGATGTTTCAACCACCAATCATCATTATTAAAAGATATATTCACTAGGAAAACAAACTAAATGGTACATATAATGAAAAATGTTTGAAATAGTGACTATTAATTTGGTTATATGAAATAGATGTATTGATAATTTTTTTAATCTAACTTAAAAATCAATGAGTTAATGAGTTGAAGAATATGAAATTATTATTTCCTATATCACAGGACAAAACTCAATGTATTAAAAAAATTTATTCCATGAATTATCATGTGATGTATAGATATAAATTTATATCATTCTCATTTTTTGAAACTTTTGTATGGTGGAGATTATACCAAATCTGATTATATTTTTACTGATATTAATTTTTTCCTATAACATAATATTTTCATTTAGTAATGATGTAATAATTTATAATTTTTATCAATGTTATAAATTTCCCTATTCTAACACATAATTATAGGTGAATAAATATTTTTTTGGGTATAAAATAATGTCAAATATTTTTCAAGTATGTATGATAGATTCTATGCCCAATGTATTTCGGATATTGAAAAATAATTTGTTGTATATGATGTCAAATAATGGATTTTAACCATAATGTTTAAGAAGTTTTATTGATTGTGATAATTTAAATGAGTTATTATATAAATATGTCCAAGGAATGGTAATCATCACCATGATATGGAGTGTATTGTGACATAGCAATTTTCTTAATGCCATGGTTTTAAGTCTAGGTTTGATTCTATCTTATAATCTTTCCATATCTAATATCATATTCCATATTTATGTATGAATTACGCAAGAAACACAGAATGGTTTTATGAGATGATAATGTGTTAAAATTTCATCCGTAAACTAGGAGGTTTATGGGAACGTATTGAGTGAGTTTTTCATTTTAATCATTAATCACAAAAGAGATTATAAAAAAGATAAAATCTAAGGAGCCTATTTCCTTCATTTAATTGGTTTAATTATTATAGAGCCCTATATTTTGAAATATAAATGACATTATATGATCATCATTATTCTAATCGGTTAAATATTTATATATATAAATATTATTTTATCTTTACTAACGAAGTGATAATGGATTGTGTATAGAATAAGGGACATCTAAAATTGAGATGTAATTAATAATGTTTATGAATAAATTAAGGAGTTATTCACCTTTTTTCTAACAAAATATTTGTTCATAAATCATGATAGAAGACAATACTTAGTAAAAACAATGTATAAGGGTCTAAAATCACTTTCTTAGGAGTTAGAATAAACTTTAGGGGTATTTTTATCATTTTTTAAGGATTAAAATGGTTTTTTTGAGATAGTATGTGAAATTAGAATTGAATTTTCAGTGTTCCACTGATTCAATAGTAAATGCTTTACCCTAACGTGTTAATTTAGTACGATTTTAAAATAGTTTGATTTTTTATATTTACTATAGATTTTTAGAGTTTAATTATAATTTAAAATTATTAGTATAATTATTTAGGTTACTATATTAATGTTTTTAATTAATAATTAATTTATAAATTACAAGTTAGGTAATAATTACAAATTTTATAGGAATATTAATATTTAGTTAATATTTTCTAATTATTAATCAATTATGGAAACTTCATTGTTAATAGAGCTCGTGATAATTATTCTTCACAAAAAAAACCTCGTTCTTTCATTCTCATTCTGGAAAAACTTTTATTTACTCATACTAGAAATAGGTTGTTTGTACCTATCAAATTAAATTTTCTATTACCACCAGTGATAGATTGGAGTTAATATCCCATGTATTGTGTAGTGGTTCTCTATTTTTCTTAGAGTTGAAAGGTGTATAGTAATTATCATTGATTCCTCAATAAAATGATTTATTTAAAAAGTTTAAAATTTTCTAAACTCTAAAGTTTCATATATTATTCCATTGTGATTAAATTATTCTTTTTCTCAATAGTATAGAGTTAAGTCTTCACTACTAAATAATTATATATTTCTCATTGGTTTTGTTTAATGACTAATACATTATTATATAATATATTAATATGTTTTTCAATTATTGGTCACCTTTTTTATTACATTTATTGTACTTTTAATTTTAGTGCTTGATTTTCATAAAATTTTCATTTTTGTTTATATTAAGAAAAAATATTTTCAAATTATGTTTGAACATGTCTTCAAATAGTTTTCCCTTAGTTCTAAATACATTTTCATAAACTCTTATTTTTAAATAGGTTCTTTCAAAATTTATGATATCTTCATTTTATTTATTATTTTCATTATTTATTAGTTTATTTTAGTCATATATATGGTTAAACAATATAGTTTTCTTGGGATGGTGAATTATAAAAGAGTGTTTGGTGAATTGTTTCCTTAATTTTATCTTTTTCTTGCCGATAAAATATTTTTTTCAAATTTTATAGTTCTATATTCTATAGATACTATGCTTCTCATGTGGTGGTGGATCATATTTATTATTATATAAAACATTCGGTTATTCTAAAGGGAGAGTTTCAAATGTTACTTATCAAGGGTTACATATAGATCATCCCTCATCGATGGTTTGGAAGGATAATAGTGTGGTATAATTTTATGTGATGTTTCTTAATGGTTTTAATAAGCATGGGTTATTATATTTAAATAGGTGGCGTTTTAGTAGGTTTAATGATTTTGATTATTTTCTTAAAAGTGGTTTATTTTTCAAGGATATGATATTGTGCATATGGTTTTGATTATTCTACCTAGTAAATTAATTATGATTAAGTTTAGTTAGTGTGGAGTGTGATTTTTTCATTTTTTGTTCAAATATCTATTCAATCTCTCAAATAGGAGAATATGTTGAGAAAAAATACAGATTTAGTGTTTTTATTATCAAAATAAATGAAATCATCAAATGATGAGATATTTAGTAGTGGTTATTTTGTAATAAAGGTTTGTGGTCAAAATATATTAGTGGTTAGGAAAGTATTTAAAGTGTCATTGAGATTTAAATAACCATTTAAGGGATTTATATTGAAGTTTCTTTGAGCTAATAGAAAAAAAATCATATTATTATTAAGATCAACAAATATTTTTTTTTCAATTCAGACTTATGATACACATACTGACGTTAATGTAAATTATATTATATTATTTTTCAATGATGAATTGTAAATGTGGAAGAATAATGGAACGTGATATCATAACAGATTGATAATTTTTGATAAAGATAAGATTATAATACATATGAGGAAGATAATAATACAATGAGCATGAGGATATATTTTGGTATAATGGAATAAAATTCAAGTGATTCTTGAAGGATTATTTTGAAGGGAAAAAATATAAATCCTATTGTTTATAGGATCGTTATAGATCATTGAACTTATATTAAACAACCTAGAATAATATTTAAATAGTTATTATTATTGATACTAGATGATTGTATTTTAATATGGTGATTATAGTACAATTAGTTAAGTAAAGATGTTGATTCTAAAGGCTTTGTAACAATTGATTAATATTTCTAATGGTTTTATAATATTGAAGTGAACAATGATTTATATACATATCATTTATGTGAAGAATAATATTTTTTATAATATTAAAGTGAATAATAAACTATCAATATAATAGTTAGTTGGTTTGACATAGGATTTAGTTAAAATATAGTTTATAGTTAAACCTAATATACATTTTCTGTATAAGTGTTGAAGAAGTTTTTTGATAATAGTTAATAGAGGTTGTGCTAGGGTTGACTAAAATTTATAGATATTTTGTAACAATAATATATAATTTGTGTGGAACGAGACCGAGAAAAGATAAGGTTGTTTAAGTGTAAACTAATGATTTATTGAGCTATATAAGGGCTAATATGTTGACGCGTAATACTGAAAATAAAATTGTCAGGGCTATATAAGAGTTACAATAAATATAATACACAATATTATTATGATATATCAGTTTTCATTGTTTAAATTACAAAATATGAACTATTATTTTTAAATGATTTATTCGGGATTTATTTGGTGATTTTTAAATTAAAAAATAATAATAAAAAGGGGATTATATTAATAAGATTTATAAACCTATGTTGGATAATATTTTTTAAAATTCAAGGTGATAATATTGATCAGAATATGGGAGAATTTTTTTGGAAGTATGTTTCATTATTTTTGAATCAATGAAGATCCCATAAATGAACATATATAAATTATATTAAAAAATATATATATTTATTTATTTGGTGATTTTTAAATTAAAAAAAAATAATAAAAAGGGGATTATATTAATAAGATTTATAAACCTATGTTGGATAATATTTTTTAAAATTCAAGGTGATAATATTGATCAGAATATGGGAGAATTTTTTTGGAAGTATGTTTCATTATTTTTGAATCAATGAAGATCCCATAAATGAACATATATAAATTATATTAAAAAATATATATATATATATTGATATTTTTTTCACATGATTAATTATAATATGAATATTTTTGTGATTTGGTATGATTTTATAGGTGGAATTAGTGAAGAAAAAATGGAGAATGTGTAAGAATATTTAGATATAAAAAAATTTATTTAGAGTAATTTAATGAGATTATACTAATAAATGTTAATAAAGATGAAAAGTAAATTAAAACTGAGTATGAAGAAATATCAGAAGGTTGAGGAAGATTATTTCCTAAGTCAATTATTTCATCTGCCCATTCATGTGTGGATTTGTAGAATGATAATGTTGATTTTTATTCTAGATGAAAATTATTAGATTAATCCTTATAGGGGGAACTAAATATATTTCTGGATATTGTTTCAAAATAAATTTTAGGGGAGTTTATTCATCAACAAGTATTTCACTAAATTGTGAAGAATGTAAAAGGGTTTTATCTATTGTACATTGGATTCTTTAAGAAATTGTTTAGAATAAAAAAAATTAGGGTTAAAGGATAATATCAAATAAATTTTAATATTCTTTATAAAATAAGTAGATCATTGATCCATACACATTACCATAAGCAATAATTTATAGTCATTCAAACAAGGATACAAACCTAGTAAAAATATTATGTTCCATATATGTTTGATTAATTTACTAGAAATAGTGTAAGTGAGTTAAGTAGGTTAGAGTACATCCATTCAGTCTAAAAAGTGTGAAGATTCAATTGTAGTGAAATTAGTAAAAATAGAAAACATTGATTCACCCCCATTAGATTTTTTCATACACATTATGAGATCATATAAATTTGACTCAATGATTCCAAGTTCTACCTACAATTAAATCTATATCAGTCTGGCCTCAAGTGATATCTAAACAATTAGTTTCTACCTCTATTTGGCATTAATATAGTCATGTTTGAATTCCATTATATTTTTTACAAGAAATTTTTATAAATAGAACATCCAAAGCCCTATAAATGTTTTAATGGAAATAAAATGAAAATAGAAAAATGGAAATGTGTGGTGCATAAAGCACCACTAAAACATAAAAGTGGAAAAAAATTCCACCAATAAGAATGAAAAATGATCTAACTGCCCACATTACCTAGCCCATATACCCACTTAATAGACCCATAAACCCACATAAAAATGTCTAGAAGGCCCAAGAACCATCGCGCCTGCTGATGAAGCTAGGTTTTTAGCTGATAGTTTCTAGCCATGAAGAACTCACACACTGGACCACATCAATGAGACATGCCAAAAAATTACCATCAGTGTTCATCAGTCAACAAAACAATGATACATGGATTTCATTTTCCCCTTTCATCTTCATAACACACATGATTGAGGCTACCCAATTCCTATCACCAGATGTGTCATTCAAGACATCATTAACAAGAATTTCTCACCAATATTATCTCATAACATCGATAGACCACAGATCATGATAATGGCACACTCTTCAAAATCCCATACCACGGTAGGTCATTCTACAACTGTCGGCATTGATCAGCACCTAGAAAATCTGGACATGAAATAATAAGAAATCAAATAGCCCCAATAACATAAGAGGCCCAACCTGAGGACCTCCATAACTGAATCCCTAAATATCATCCCAAGAAATCAAACAGTATTATTTTTCTGAAACCTTCCCCCACTATCACATATCACGAGCTCAAATATGGATACAACCCCTACATACCAAGGATTTATCCATATCCCAATGCATTCACATAGTTGTTTCTATCCTCACTGAAAAAAAATCCATGCACCCCCAATTGTATTCATTGCTGTAAGAACAGCCGCATGTGGGTTCCAAGATAAGAATTTATACATGCCACTGATATCACATCAGGATTATGTGCCCCCAATTCTCATCATCAGTTTCACTCTTGCTGGATCCTTTCTATATATGCTTCAATGATCCCTCAATAGCCAAAATTGAAGGGTAAAAATACTAGATATCACCTGCCTTACCTGCATCACCATCATTGGGAAAATAAAACTAGATCCATAATGAAAATGCAACCCACCGATCATCACTAGAATGGAGAGGTTTAATCTTGTTCCCCTCCATCTTCACCATCATCACCCCACCAGTAGCAACCCATATAGTACACAAATTAAATACCCCCATAAAAGAGGTCCTATAAATGATATAAGGAGGATCTAAATATAGATCACTCAGATCATCATTAATGGGAGGAAGTTATCTCCAATCATATTCAGAAAAATCACTGTAGTAAGCATGATTTCCATCATTTCCATGATAAACCTTGATCAGATCAACCCTATTTCTTGGGAAAAAGGGAAAATATATCATTATACCAGACAAAATCAAACTAGGTTTGAGAATAATAAAAAATTATTGCATTAAAACAATTTACATAATAGAAAATAGAGAGAAGCTTACGCCTTGAGAGATAATTTATCATCAATTATATGTTTTCTCTATTCTGTTACTACTATTTCTTAAATAATTATGGGTAATATAATTTTCATTAAAATAGTGGAATTCTTGACATTTATAGGAAAAAATATCATTTCTAAGAGAATAAAATAGTACATTACCATCTTTACTTCATTATGGATGTTATTAATGCTCCATTGGTTGGTTTTTCATTATTTCATAAGCAAGCTATAATAGCTCTGAGAGTGACCAAAAATATAGAGTTTGATGGAAAGTCTAGGAATAAAATCATGGAATCTCTCACAATGAAAACATTAACCAATGCAATGGTTATAAAGATTAATAAAGAAATAAATGGGAATTTTTAGATCATTTATAAAAAATTCCAAATGTAAATGCGGAAACCATATATTCTAGAGTGAACAGTTTAATTATTTGAATATTATCAATGATGAATATATTGATGCAATTTTCATTGGTTTTAATGGTATTAATATAACCATTAAATTATTTAGACAAAAAATAAATAATTACTCTATTATTAAGAAGTTGTTTTGAATAATTCTAAAAATAATCATGCTTCTGTGTCTTATCGAGAATATTTAGATTTTGTAAAATTTCCTCGTAATTATTTTTATATATTTTTTAATTTTATATAAGATCATGAAATCTATTAAAAATATATTGATAATTAACAATTCATTGAGGCTATGAAAAAACTAAAACACCAAATGAAAAAATACGAGTTATCCATTTTTTAGAAGGTGAATATTAGGATAATATGGTAAGTAAATAATCTCTCTAAATTTTATAAAATTCAGAAATTCCAAAGTAAAAGTTAAAAATATATAGATTGGAAATTGTTTTAGGTGTTGGTATTGGTAACATTACAACTAATTATCTAAAAAATATATATATGAAGTGGATGATGTTGAATCTGTAGACAAATATCAAAATGAGATTTCATTAAAATAAATTATGCAAATTTTTATAGTTTCATGGAATTGAAGAAGTATATCAAAAAAATAAAAAAATATTGGAAACAAATATTTCATCTTAGTTAAGAAGAAGAAGATAATGATGTTAGTATTGATTCTTTTCTTTTAAAAAGATAAGATACTTTTGAGAAGAAAATAATATTTATTTTACATATTGAATAAGATAAATATGGTTCATGTGGTGAGGACATTGGGAAATAATCTAGTATAAAAAATGGAATAACAATAGAAATATAAGTTGAATTATGAATGTGATGCTTTCCTTGAGAAAAATATAATACTAAAAATAGAGATTGAAATTTTAAATAAACATGGTGATGGGAATAAAATCAATGGAGTTTAAATTTAAATATTGCAAACTAATTATATTGAAAAAATATATAATATAATATCTATGTTGTGTGGGGATTATTCAAATATTTTGAAATGTATGAGAACTCTATATCCATGTAATCTTTATTACCCAAAAAACATAATGTATTTATGGACTAGAGATCTTAGAAAACTAATATTCAGGAACTAGGTCAAATTACAGTTTTTAAGAAGAATTCTAAAGCGATTAGAATGGATATTCTTCTTAAAAAAATATATATTCATGGTCTATATTAAAGAAATAGAGGGTAATGATTGTTGATATTTTTCATTTACAGAAAGATTCAATGTAATAATAAAATTAGATTATGATAAACATGGAAAGTATACTGTGGAAGAATGAATTAAGGAACAACACATTGAACAAGATATGACATAATAGGACCTTGTTAAATTAAAAATATGATATATCCCCTAAATATTGATGAGATACTCTACAGATTATATCTCAAAAAACATGATGTCTCATTATGGATTTTAGATCCTAGTCTATGTTTATGAATGAATATTTAGTGGTTTGAAACTTAATAATAGATATATTTATCTTGAATAGGTAGAAACACACTAACCTTAACATCAATAATCACAATTAGAAGTTCATGTACTTCTCTTCCAGCTTGACTTATTAGTGTTCCTTTTTAGGGGTTTTTATTTGGTCATTCCCTTATAACACCTTATTTTTTTTGTATGGATTGTATTAGTTTTTTTTGTTATAATATCCCCCATAAAAATTAAAATTGGGTTTTCCTTTAAAAATCAAATAAAATGGGATTCTATAAAGCTTTCATTTATTATGGGATTAGTAAGCATCATGATGATGAATTTAATAAAAAATAAAGTCATCCAATAGAAACATATCACAACTTATCTGATACTAAGAAGGAATTTAATAAATTGAAATATTATACTAAAAATCCCCAGAGTTTAATGTTGAATCTTATAAGGTTGATAAGATGATAAATTTGTTAAACAATAAATTAAAATATTTTCGTACTGTTTAAGGACTATAGTATGAAGGAATTAATGGGAATTCGGGATGAGTGTTTCCATTCTCCCAATAAAATGCTCTATCTCCTATGGTGTTCCATCCTTCCTCATTTCTATATGTTTTCAAGTTTAATTATGTTTTATTATTATTTCTTTTGATGTTTTGTGGGTTTAGTCTTATATGTTTATTTCAGAGATTCATTATATATTATTTTTTTCCATTTAGGGTCTCTTCCCTCATCTTTCAGATCTTCCCTTGGCAAGATTTTATTTGCTATTTCCCTATTTAGATTTACTATATGTCGATTCATTCTATAAAATATTTAATTTCCCTATTTCACATCATGTTTCAATAGTAAGATCTCAAAGAGAATTATAATTAAGGGTGGTTTTAGTTATCATCTCTAGTCCTCGTGGGACTTTAAGAGAGTCTTCTCAGTATACATCAGTTTTGGTATACCTATATTAATCTAATAGGTACCCGAAGCATCTTAATTGTAATGCACCAAGGTTTTTAATTCAGTTTACTCTTTTTATTTTTTATTTTCAATTTTACATTATTCATTTAGTGGTGCTATGTGATATAGAATTTTTTTTGAGGTTATATTTTTTTTTCTCAAATGGTTGTTGAAGGATAAGAATTAGACATAATTGATGATAATGTACATATTCAATATTTTCATGGTTTGGATTTAACATATGTTTAAATTAAAGGATTTCAGTTTTTGATTCAAAGAAGACACTAGAAAATTATGATGGAAGTAAATACAGGATGGATTTTCTTATATAGATTATAGGTACCAATTGATATCATTTCTAACTAAGGGATTATACATTAATTTTTTTTCACTAATCTGATATAGAATAAATATTTAGTTGGTGTTGAAGTAGGTTATGAATTTTTTGTGAAACTATTTTATGATTTTACCCCCTTTTCTATACTATTTAATAGTTCATGTTGTATTTATAATTTGTGAAGTTTATATTTTTTATATTGTTTATGTGATTACTGATTTTTGTGAGGGTTTCCACCTAACTGAAAAAGTGGTATTTCTAGGAAATTAAAATATTTAACTCTATAGTGGTGAAGGAAATAAAGGTTAATTTATTCAGAAAATATATGTGTTCTAATTGATTAAAATAAGGGTGGTAAGATTTGGTAGAGAAATTTCATATTGTTCCAATAGTTTTTTATTTAATATTACATGTATCAAGATAAAATTTATAAAAAATGGCATGAAAACATTATGATATTCTTATTTTCATATCATAAATGATTTATACCCTATAAAAAATCCCTTAAAAAATACATATTGAGTACTATTTAAGTCCAAAATAACAAAAAATATATTCTATATAGAATCAGTTTCAAAGTGGAAAATTAATACATACAGGTGATTTTTGGTGTTGTGGAGTCTATGTATATATGAATATAACATCTAGTAATTTTTTTTTCAAGTATGATTAATAAGTAACTTGTATTATAGGATTCATTCAACGAAGATCAAATAAATTATCGAAAATAATTATGTTGTGAAGAATAAAAATGATTTTAGTTTGAATAAAATAATATTTGAGGGTTTAAAGAGGACTTTTGGAATTATAAATAATGAAAATCATGATGATAAATACTTTTAGAATTTGATTTTTGAAAATTTTTAAAATAATACAAAAAAATCTATAATATATGTTAAATAAGTAATTTGAATCTGGTGTTGATTTAAAATTTGGAGATGTAAAATACAACATGTTTTATCCAACCACACTTAATAAAATTTTCTTCTATAAATAAATAATGAGATATTTACATAAAATAATAATTAACAGATACATTTATTTTTTATGATTTGGACACATTATGAGTTATGTCAATGGATAAGAATGTTTGGAAAATTGAGTGAGTTGGTCAAAATAAATGTTTTATAAGAGAAATAAATTAATGATCAAGGTGGATGATCCCTATGAAGATGTATAATAAAAAATATAAATATAATTTTCTTGATAATTTGTAAAAACAATTCATCAAACAATTCATAATTTTTTCAAACACCTTATAATGATTCTAGTATAGTTAGAAAGTTTGAGTAAGTTAATGTATAATGAAATTTAATGGTGAACTGAAAAAGTAATACGTGGCATAATTATATTTCAAATATAATACATGGAGAAATTCAATATAATATTAAAGATTATAAATCTGAATAGGGATAATTCATTGAAAATCAATTCATACTAGACGAAAAATAAGACTAATATGAGAATACCTATCTAGGATGGTGTTGAAAAGGTAATATTTGTTTGGTTAAGTAAATATTCTCAACCAAAATAATAATTTTCAAGGTTTTATAGAAGTTTCTAAATTTATATCCATTTTTATATTTAACATCTTTGAATAAAGAAATTTTTTTTCAATATAAATACAATAAGTAGTTAGTGATAAAGTTTATGGTGAAAAAGAAGTTATAATGAAATTCAATTTTGGAACTATTTTAAAAAAAAAAATTGTTTGGGAACTATTTTATCATATGTGATTGAAGCAATGTTCCATTTATAAACTATTTTTTATAGTTCTAGTTAGTTACTTATGAGGGATACACTAATAAATTCTACTAGACTTTCTAAAGTATATAGAGATGTGATGGGGGAAATTAAGGGATATATAGTTTATAATGGTGGTAAATTTAACTTCAATATTATTAATTTTTTTAAAAATTTAATAACTATTCAACAAATATTGAATAAATATAGTTCAAGTAGTTCAAAAAAATGGTCACAACATAATATGGATTTTAGGTATAGTGAATGATAACTCCTTCCATTTATTTTTATTTAATAATTGTTAATAATGATTTGTGTTTAAACTATATAACATAAGTAATATTTTAATTTAATATATATTTATTTTAATAGATCTTGTGAAAGGGTTGTCACATAATCCTCTAGGGTATCTGATGCATCCATTTAGTGTTTTCTCGGAGGTGGGATGTGCTTCTGATCATGACATTGATCCTAAAAAGGACATTAATGAACTTAAAAATTAGTTAAGGCCTCTGGTGTTGCCTCAAGATACGACTATGGAGGTGTCTATATTTGATAGTGATCATGTATGTATTACAGTGGAATATCATCATCATATAGAGTATTCAGATCCCCCTAACACATGTTCTGATAATAATTCTCATGTTATCACTTCTGAGGATGCCGAACATATAGTTAATGAATTTGCGTAGGTTCATCCATCAAAGGTGTCAAAAAGAAGGCAAAATGCTTCATTATTGTGTGGTCTGGTTAACTTGGATAATAGGTTCTATTCTCTTTGAGTTTCTAATGAAGAGAAAGCTACCTTTCAATAAGATGAGTAGGAGTCAGGTAATAATTCCTCTAGTGATTTTCTTAATGTTGAAAATGTTCCTTATAGCTATGATAAGCATTGTACTCTTATTATATCCTCTAATAGATGATGATTCACTACTAGAACTGCTATAGGCTTGGGAACCCTCCTATAGTCAGATCCCTTAAGCATATTATTTTGACCAATAAAACAATTTTAATTGGTATTGTTGTGCCTAGAATATAGTTTGAGAAATTTTTATCCTTTAAATAGAGATCCTTGGGTTATTCCCTAGGGTCTAATAATCATGTTGATAATAGTGTTGTCCCCCAATGGGTTTTGAAACATGATACTATTATTGTCAATTCATTTGTGAATGACTAGGAATCTGTTACCCAATTCTTCTGCATAAATAGTATATCTCCTTTTGGGTCTTTTTTATATACCTTCAATTTATATACAAGAAGAATAACTATTTTGTGGATCCAAGAATCTCTTGCTTCAAATATGGAATGTAATTTGATACTGATTGGTGACTTCAACATTATACTAGAACCTGATGAAAAAACTAGTGAGAACATTTGTAGGATCTCAGCTTCTGAATTTCATTCTTGTATTAATAGGTGCAAGCTGACCCGGGTTCCAATATATAGTGATGATTTTACTTGGTCAAGATACACTATTAATGGAAGGTAGGTATGTTAATTAGAATGGTGTTTTATGCAAGTTTATGATCGAAATCATACTGTAGATGTTTCAGGTATCACCCTTCCAAGATTGCAATTAGATCATACTCCTCTTCTTTTTGATGTATGTAATAACGATTTGAGGCCATTATTGCTACTTTTTAGTTTTGATAATGTACATTTAGTCATACCAGGAGGTAGGTAAGTTGTTTTAGATGCAAGGAAAACTGTTCTGTTGGGTATCCATTTGAATATCCTATGCAGTAAACCGCTTGTTGTTAAGTCAAAACTGAAGGGATGGAGTAAGGTAACTTTATCATCTCATGAAAATGATATTAATGAGTCTCAAAACTGATTGAAATCCTATCAAAATGATAACATGTCTCAGAATATTCCCTCTCTGGATGAGATAAATGATTCTTCAAAGATGGATAAACTCTTGAAAAATAAGGATAATTTATCTCAAATTCAGTTTAAAAAAAGATGATTGAAAGAACTAGGGACTTGTTGAGTCACCTAATGATAAATAAATTATTGATTCTATATTTTATCTAAATATTTATAGTGTTTCAAGACCTTATGGTTTCACAAATAAGTTTTCCATGTTCTACGGGATATTTTACAAGTTGATGTTATGAGTGATGTGAAAGAATTATTCATCTCCTCGTATATTCAATTCGGGATAAACCCCAAATTTATTGATCATATTCCAAAGAAGGAAAATACCATGGAAATTAATGAATTCTAACCTATTGAAATTTAATAAAATATACCAATATTCATTAGAAAAATATTGACACACAGATTGGCTGAAATTCCCAATGGGATGGTTTTTAAAAATCAGTTGGGATTTTTCCCTAGATGAAGTATAAAAAATGTCTTTTAATAGATTTTGAATGTGTCCATATCATGAAGAAGAATGTGAAGCATGGTAACATGGATTTGAAGATAGATATTTCTTTATACATTGGATCCATCAGATGGAGTTTCATCTTTACCATTCTAAAAATGCATGGGTTCTCACAAGGTTTTATTGGCTTGATTGGATCTATTATGAGGAGTGTTAGACTCTCTATTCTGGTAAATATCCATCCAAAGGTGTTCTTTTAATGATCAAGATGTGTCAAGCAGGGGGGATTTTCTCTAGTCTTTCTTTTTCTATATCTAAATATTGTCTCAGCAAGTGTATTAACGACTTTACTAATATTGGTTTATATCAGAGGATGAGTGTTAGAAGGAATTATTTTGTTCCATCATATTTTCTGTATACAGATGAATTGTTTTTCTTTTTCAAGGATAATATTGGTACCATTTCTTGTATCCAGAGTATTTTCACACATTATGAAGAGGTTTTTGGTCATGTCATCAGTTAGAGAAAGTCCTCAATCATTTTCGGGGAAGGTGTTAATGATTCCAAGAAGGATAAAATAGCATGTATGCTCAGTTTCAAGAGGTGTTCTTTACAATTTACCTATCTTGGAGTGCCTATGTTTTAGGAAAAGGTGGATATTTTTTATATATGGAATATTTCTCACAAAAGTACTAATCACTTAGAAAATTGGAAGGGGATAACAATATTTTAGGAAGGTAGAATTTTTTTTCAACTATGTAATCACATAAATGTTTTTATTTTCATTTTCTATGTATAGATGTCCTAGAACCCTTGTGAAATATCTGAGTAGAAAAATTAAGAATTTCATTTAAACTAGTTCTATTGTTGATAAGAAATTTCTCATAGTGTCTTGGAAAGAGTGTGTTAGAGCTATTGATATGGGAGGAGTGGGTGTTAAAGATATTATAATATTCAATGACTCTTTGATCAAAAAAATAACTTAGAAGCTACTTTCTAATTATGATATGTCCCTCGATTTTCTAAATACAAGATTCATTGATATGATGTATAATGGATAGATTTTCTACATGGACTTTTTTGAGTGGCCTGTATTGAAGCAGGCATATTCTGATCTTATAGTATGCTAAAGGTGGGTTCTCTATAAGATTTCCCCCCTGAACTGGTGGAAAACACACTCGTTGTCTCAACTGATCTACACTAATATGAATATTACATGCTCTCTAAGGGATAAAACCATTTATAATCTTAAT
Source organism: Viscum album (assembly GCA_963277665.1). Classification (NCBI taxonomy): domain Eukaryota; kingdom Viridiplantae; phylum Streptophyta; class Magnoliopsida; order Santalales; family Viscaceae; genus Viscum; species Viscum album. The sequence continues at coordinate 924,925,898 of OY728145.1, read as the reverse complement.
GTGGACCAATCCTTGAAGGTGATTCTTCATCCCACATATGTATGGAAATGTCCAGGTACATGTTTTATGATATGGACACTCTTTTTTTGGTGAATAACTTGAATTGTGAGTTCAACATAAAAGAATTATATATACTTTTTTGAGGTCATTCAGGTCCTCCACCATCATAGATTTATAGAATGTTCAAACCATATGTTCCCCTACAGATTATTAGTTACTCTGGATGATTTGGAGGTAAAGACTTAATTTGCAATAACATATACAATATACGGGAAGGTTTATTTTCTTAGTCTATCTACTTTTCTTAGGAGAAGAGAAATCTATGTAACATATATTCTTTAACTATTGCTTTTATAGCAGTTTTTGGTCCCATGTGCATGCTATGTTTCAGTATTCATTGGAGCTTCATTCCATAGAATTTATGCTAGAGTCTATTTTTAAGTATAATGGTAGTCATCAGGTTCACTAATTTCTCATTGTTTCTACTATTTATGTTATTTTATATCTGTGGAGGGCAAAAAATGATCAGATTTTTAGAATCAATAAACCATCATTAAATGTAGTTGTTCTGGAAGTCCACTGTTCCATTCGATGTACTTCTCTTGTTCAAACAGGGGTCATGAATAATGATGTCTCTAACCATGTGCTTTGGAGGTCTATTGGTGTGAATGGCGGGTCAAATAATCCTACCATGTAGAAATACATTCACTAGATTCCACCTATCCCATGGTGGTTTAAGGCCAATATTGATGGAGCTACATCTGGTGCACCAGGACTAGCTAGCTGTGGAGGTGTCTTTCACACTTATTGAGGCCTAGTCAGAGGATGCTTCTTTCACTACATTGTAAATGTGACTAACCTTGAAGATGAACTATGGTCAGTGATTAAAGATATGAGGTATGTTTCCACTATGGATGGAATGATTTATGTTTGGAATCAGACACATCCATTGTTCTTCAAATTATAAAAAAATCAATCAAGGAATATACTATGGATGATGCTTCAAGTGTGGGATGACTACCTTCAGCTTGTTGACCAGATCTCTCTTGATGTTACAAATGTTCTTCATGAATCCAATCAAGTGTCATATTCCCTCTCTAAAGTTAAATAATGGAGGTTATCTCTAGTTGGTTATTTATAACTCTAAATTTTTGTAGTCTTCTTGTTCATGCTGATTGTTGTGGTAAGGTTTTTACCCACATGTGTAAGGCCATTTTTTTAATGTTATGTTATGCACTTTTATTTTAGTTTAAATCAATAAGAGTAGGTTTGCCTGAGTCCTGACATTTTTTAGTAGTTTTGGTCAAAAGGAGTTTTGAAAAATTGTTTGATAATTTAGAAGACAGATAAAGGAAAACATTGGGTATTAAATAATTTCTATTATTTAAAATAATGATTTTCATAATGTAGTCCTATAGGTAACTGATTAATATTTCCCTATTAATATTTTTTAATCTCAACTGGTATCTATCAACCATGAGATGTAATTATTTTATAATTAGAACCAATCATCAATTTGTATCATTTTTTAAGATGTATTAGTTGAAAAAATCAGATGAGGCCCTATTATTATTCCTTATTTTGATATATAAATGATACTTTTAAAAGGAATATTGACTACTCAAATCAATTTACATTAAGGTGAGATGTGATAATCATTGACTGACCAATATAGAATATAAATAATTAAATTGAGATATATACACAATGATATAGGTGACCTATAGGATAAAAGGGTTTAATGAATTAAAAACTGTATAATCAAACCAAAAAAATATTATATTAATGTGGGACAAATAAATGTATTCCAAAAATTACTGGAAATTTTATTCTAAAAACATAATCCCTTTGAACATATTTTCAATGGGGGGTATTGATAATAATAAATGATAAATAGTGATAAAAATGGTGAAAATATTTGATAATAATAAGGGGAAAATAATAGTTTTTGAAAAGTGAATAAAAATAATAGGATTAAAAGAATGGGTAGAAACAAATTTTTTCGTGAGAAGTAATTATTATTGAAAAAAATTTAAATATAGAGAAAAAATTGAATTTGATATTGAAATTGCCTTGGTTGATAGAGATATTGTATGTCTATAGATTAATATATTGGGTGTAGCGTTGTCTTTATTATCAATGCATACGATTTTTAATACTCACTAATAATTATAATGATTATGTAATAACATGTTTTGTTTTATTTGTTTTTAATGATGAGTTTTAGAAGTTATAGAACAATGGAAATAGATATGATAAATGAAATATGAATGTTAATAAATATGATAACACACTCATTATAAGGAAGACGATAGTTCATAGAAGATGAGAATGCCTGAAGATATAAAGTGATAGCATTATCGAAATGATTTTTAGATCATTATGACCGTGCATATTCCTTAGTGAAATTTTAAGGATTGTTATGGATCATTATATTTCTTCTGAACTTATTTGAATATTGTTTATATGGTGTTTATTCATGATATATAATGTTTATAATTAAAATCAATGGTTGTAAAATAGTGTATGAAGTAATGGTTGAGATTTTAGAGTCTTTATAGTAATTACCTGATATTTTTAAAAGTTGGGTAATAGTATAGTGAAAAATGAAATATGTTTATAATAGTTATGTTAAGAATGAATAATATTTCTAAAAGATATTCGAACACTCCATAACTATGAAACATGATTCACCTTCACTATTTAAGTGTTGAAGAGATAATTCCTACGAGCTAAGAGAAGATAAGTAAGATATAATTAAAAGGTTTTGAATCTATTTAATACTAATCTATAATTAAGGTGATGTCGAACTATGTTGAGAAGAATATAAGAAATAATGAGCTAATGGTTTCGTAGGCAATGTCAATCCAATATGTTGATGCAAAATAGTGACATAAAAATTGTAAAGGTTGTGAAGGTAATGGAATATTTATAAATATGATATTATTGAATTATATATGTTTTCATTATTTAAATTAGTACATATTAACTAAGATCACTTGAGGATTTCTTTGAGATTTATTTTCTGGAAATTTAAACAAAAAGTTTCTAAATTGGATTTGATATTATGGATTTTTATTTTAAAAATTTGTTATGATTTATTTTAATTTTAATGGATAATATCAATTATAATATATGATAAATATTTATAGTGGTATATTTCTATATTTTTAATTAAAATATGATTATATAGTTTTGGATATTTAATACGAATTATCTTCTAAATAATTAGATACATTATTAACTATAATGAAATAATTAAGATTATTATTATGATATAGTGTGAGTATTTAGTGAGAAAATATAAGTAGATGTAATGCATATTTAGTGAGGATCTTTAGAAATCAAAATTTTTTTATTTAAGATATGGTATAAGATAATATGTTGGTAATATACTATAGTGAACAACAAGATATTCTAACTTAGTTTTAGGAAGATATAGAAGGTTTTGTAAGATTAGTTCATAAAGACATTATTTCATTTCCATGTTCCTGTGTAGATTTATGGAAAGATGAGGTTAACTATTATTCAATATGGATATAATTAACTCAATAATTCTATAAAAAATTATATCTTTTTTCTTTTTCTAAAATAAATACAATTATAGAGTATTTTCTACATCAACAAGTATTATAAAATAATTATAGAAGATAGAAATGATTACTATAATTAAAATGAAATTCATGTAAAAATGGTTTTATTTAAAATTAATTATAGGATTTTTAGGATAAAATATTTACCTTTTTATCCTTTTCTATGTAATAAGTAAATAATTGTGTTATGGATTTTACTATGCACAATAAGGATATATCCTTGCAAACTAGATGATCAACAATGTTAATATTTTATATTGTTGTTTTGTTTGATTATTTTTTTATATAGTGTGTATAAATTGATAAGGTTTAAGTAAATAAATTAACATTATCAAATTTAATGGATTAATTAAATATATTTTTTGGAAAGAATAGGAAACACTACTTGAAACCCCTCTTAATGTTGTTCAAACACAAACCTATGGGATTTTGGTATCAAATTATATATTACATTATTTAATTGATAGTGTGAATAATTAATCTCTGGAGGAACACAATTCAAGTTTGAATCAAGGGTGTGATCCAACATTTTGATCCCTGGTGTACAGTTTAATAGACAGCTATGTATCCCCCATGGGATACCAAATTATGATATGGGTAGAAAAAATTCTTTTTAATGTTTTAACTTATTTCCTCTAACTTATGGTATATTTTTTACCTTTATAAAATATTTTTATTGAGGTATTCTTGTAATATGATGATATTATCTTGGGTGGAATGGATTTTTATGAATTATATATTTTACGCTAAATAAATATTTCAATCGATAATTAACATTAAAGAAATTTGGATTCTATGGGGAGAATATACTTTGTATTATATACACATTTATATTATTTATATAATTATAGAATTCCAATTTTATATCAGATGTAGTTTCATGTGGAACTAGGTCTAAAAAATAGTGCGTTCTTATGTAATTTTAAGGATACATAACATATAATTGTTTTAGATATAATATATTTTATTATGAATTTTTATTTTCATAATTTTTATTTTATATTTCCTTTACTATTTTTTATTTTATTTTTCACTTTCTTTTATTATCTAACATTCAAACAAGTTTTTATATTACGTTTTATTAGAAATTTTTATTTTCAGTATTTTTGTATCTGTTCATTATTATTTGAATGATGATGATTACTTAGGGAAATCACCCTATTTTTGTTTTCTTACATCTTTTTTATTTATTATAAATCCTTGAACAATTATATAAGGTCTTTAAATGGTTCTCTTTATCACATCCCTAACATGGAGGGGTCCATTAGAAGGATTGGGTCATTTCGGAGTGGTATAATAATTTTTTATATGATTAAGGGATAAATATTAGCATGTGATGATTTCATTTAGTTATAAGGGAATTAAAATTATTTACTTTTTCATATAGATTATGATATAAAAGATAATAATAGACATAAAGGGACTATGAAATTCTAGGTAAATACCCAGATCATATAAATATTTCTAATAATTATGTGAATGGATTTAAATGTACTATCATATATATTATACGGTTTTCATGTAGTTTTATTCAAGGGATGATGTATGTATGTGTTAGTAGGATGATGGTTTGAATGGGATTGATTATTTTATAGATTCTTTAAATTTATCACCAGTATCCATTAAATAATTTTGATTACAATCCTTCGTTCATGTATAGCTATATAACTAGTTTGTTATAATAGTGTGGATACAGAAGTTGTGGGATTATCTGAGAGATAAAGTCTCCTCATAATCTGATATCAGATTTAGGTACAAATCTGGGTGGGAGAGAACTTTTGCAGGTACTATAACAATCACTACAACAGTATTGTTTCACTATAGGAGTTCAGGTAATGTACCATTTACTATAGTGAGGTATATAGAAAAAATGTTATTCATTCTGAATGGGCTTTCAGGCCACTAGAGATTTGGGCCACTAGGCCTTCGGGACATCAAGGGGGTAGTGACTCAAGCATGACGTATAGATGGTGATGCATTATTGGTGAAAAAATGTCCTTTTAGTCATTTAATGTTGGGCTTAGAGGGCCATGTAATGGGACCCATGCCCACTAGGCCTTCGGTACAAAAATATGTAATTGAAAAAAGAAGATGGTTAGGTGGGTTTTCCCATAGGGGGATATAGACTACCTTTCTTGCCTGTGTATTTCTAGTGTGTGCGTGTTTGAATGTAATTGTATCCATAAGAACAATGTAGAGATTGAGGTGCAACAAGAATAATAGATAATTTGTCAAATTGAAGATAGAGTATGTTTGATAGGGGAAAAGTATTAAGATACGACATTAAAAAATTAAAAGTGGAATGTTTTTTTTTGATATGAGGTATCTAATAATAATTGGGGTGTTGGTTACAATTTGAAGGAAGATATTATAAAATATTAATTACTTCAGATTTTATAGTATAATTAAATACCTTTGGTTGCAACCTTATTAATGGGTCTAGATAAACAGTGTTGGATTATTTTTTAGATAGATCTAGAGTCGTCCACCATTTAGCGGTCCTAATTCATGAGTTATTTTTTGTTAAAATATAGCACGGTTGATTATCATTAAGATTTATTCATTATAATATAAAGTAGATCTGACCTATAAGAGTTTAGTACATAATTTATGGGATTTTTATGTTTTTAACTAGATCATTTTTCTAACAAGGAACTAATGACCTATGATTTATAGGGGTTACTGCATCTGTAGATTCAATACAAAATAAGTACTTTGGGTCTATGTACTTATATTGGGAAATAGAGATAAGCTTTTTTTAGTATATTTCTGGTATGAATGGGTTCTTGTTTAAAAATAATTCAATATTGTAAATTTAAAATTAAAACTAAGGTTTTATATTTCAAATATGGTAGGTTATCAATGTATCGACATGATTAGTGGTACGTGTTTTTATAAAAATCAAATATTTATTGATTTGGTGATTTATTTTCTTATAGTAAAATATTGGGAATGCTATACTTTTAATGTGGTGGTATAAGGTATCAAAATACTTTTACTCATATTTTAATGACTTTTATAGAAGACTAGAGTACATTGTGGCAGTGGATGATCCTCCCTATCAATTCCACAAGCCTCATCAAGAATATATTTTGAAGTAGTAGACATTTCAAGTGTAGTGGTGTTTTCTAAAATAGTTTTAGAATTATAAGTGTAAATAAAATCCACATTTTTTAGGTACACTAATTCATGGTTTATTGAAAAAAATTAATGATAATTTTGTCACATAATATCCATAGGTATCGTAGCTTGATTAGGTACACGGTTGTTTTAGGTATTACAAAATCAATGGGTATAGACCTAGTTGATGAAAAATATAGTCCATAATGAGTTTTAATATCAAAACTCCTATGTTTTCATGAAATATTAAATTTTAATGCAAAAATATTAATTTAAAATTAATATATATAGTTATATATCATTCATTTTGTTGTCATACCATCGTTTGAAGGTTATGTCTGGAAATTGAGGGACACTATCGACCATTGGATTTTAATATTCCCATTAATGGTATTTTGAGTTGTTATAGTACAATTGTAGTTTCACGTATGTTTCTTATCATGAATTTGTTCCATGGGATCTGGTCATATTTTATATCTAGTAATAAAATATCATTCATGGTAGGAATTGGACGTATTTAGTAAAATAAATCATCAATTGTTATCAAAGGGAAGTAATATTTTTTCCTCTAAATGGTGACCATTATATTTATATAGGTGATAAATAATTCTAGGAAAAATAATGGCCAATTTAACCTAAAATAATATATTTTCAATTAGTTATACTATAATTTAGTGAATTTGGATTTTAATAATGATTTTTTAAAAAAAGTAAATACTTCACACAAGTATTTCTAGAAGAGATTAAAACTTTACCTATATTATAAGAAGTGTAGTTCGGTATAAAGTTATGTCTTACTATGTTGGAAATATATTTGAAATAATATTAGATATTTCTTTCTCAAATATCTATGTTTACATTATAATTTGATAACTAGATGTAGAGGTATTTAATTAAACTTATTTTTTTATTAAGGGATGAAATAATATTTCTTGAAAAAAATCAATCAATAGTTTATGGTTGGGCACATTTTTTTATTATTTGAGTGTGATAATAATGAATAATTTTATAATATACCTATTATTGATTGTCTTAATGATCATTTTATACATTTAGGTTGATTTTGAAAGAGTGATTTGTGTTCAAGATATAATTGGTTGTAAATTTTAGATAAAGATATTAATAAGTTTACTTGATTATATATATATACAAAAATTATGATTATGTCATATATTTTTTAGTTTTATCAATGATCTAACATTGAATATCGGGATTTTGAATAAAATATTTGAGTTTTATTTTTATATTTTTTATAGTTTTTATTGATAATAACTTTATATAATCAAAATGGAAAGAGGAATAATGGTTTAACATGTCGTTTATTTAAGAATTAATATGTAGGTATCTATTGTACGGTAATTTTTAAAATATATTTCTTTATTTGAAGGATAATTTAATTTGGAAATATAATCTTATAAATTTTTTTATTATAAACTTAATAAATATAGAAGGTTTATTTTAATAAATCCACCAAACAAATATCTCACAAATAATAAGTATTCATTGTATAGATTCCTTTTATTAAAACATTATATCTATCATCCTGTAGGCTACTAGAGAAGCAAAAGAAACTGGGTTATGGCATTATAAACTCAGCCTTTTATTCTTAATTTATGAATAATCACTGGTTTATATAATTAATGTTTTCATGAAAATAATGATTCAAAGATCACATGACTTGATTAAATGTGGGAACCAAAAAAATTGAGAAATTCATATTTAATTTATAAGTAATTTATAAACATGTCTATAATTACTGGACCATATAATGTTTTCTTTTTTTTTATGATCTAGGTAACTTGATCTCATCATATCATCCTTGAAATGTAGTATCCAATGGAGGAATCCACCCATCGATGATCCACACATACACCACAAAATTTGAACATCATCACTGAATCACTAGGTACTAGCATGGTGGATCTGGATTACTTGCCTCATTCAAGGTTGATCACAGCAGAATTCTTATATGACAGTGAAGAAATATTAGTGATCCTATAATTCCTTGAGAAAATACGAGGATAATGTAGAGTTTTAGATCTCTATAACTCTCTCTAAGGATTTTGAGAGATTTTCTCTCTCTTTTGAGCACAACAAGTGTGTTTTCAAAAGTGAAATAATTAGATATTTATTATTCCAGGTCTAGGGTTAGAAATTTTCAAAAATTACCCTTTCCAATTACTTAATTTTTTGAGAACCTTGTTTCTTAATAATAATATAATACTTATTCATTTAACATATTAATCACTAAAGAATAAATAAAAACCACTTATATTATTTCTAATCAAGCCACTAATCTCAGTCCTCTTATTCTCATAGACTTCTATCGAGCCATGAATAATGCCTATTTATTTAATAATGTCTATGCATTATTCATAAATAAATATATTAAATATTTATTTTTATTATTTAACTCACTCATTATTTTGAATAAACTGTGATTAAGAATTATTGATCAACCAAACCTGAATAATTCTAAAAATGAAATGTAGGAAAATATATATTCTTACTTGTAAAATTCAACATTAAATTTATCTGAGATTGCTGATGCACTTATTGTGTGACCATCTAGGACTCTTTACTATTTATAATAGGCAGAGATCCCCAAATTCCATGTTTAGAATCTTGAATCACTCTATGGAATCCTAAGATAAAAAAGTTATATCGTAATGATATGGAACCTCCTATGATTGATTACTGTGTAATATAATCCCTTTACCATGATAACATTAATCAAGAAAATTACATATTAGTGTCATTATCCTATAAGAAATGAAAATTGCCATAGAATTCCAAGGCCGAGGATCTATATAAGATGTTATATTTCCATCAAAGTGCATGGGATTTAATCTTGTACTAATACAAAGAAGGTATAATTCCGTTATCTTGTTATCCTTTAATGGAATATCACTCATAATGTACCCAGAACAACCTACCTCACTGTAGAAATATGTCATCATAGTTTTCATCAATACATCAATGTACACGACTTATGGTATTCATTAAAGATATTCTTAAATTTTAAGAATCAAAAAACACGTTTACATATATTAACATCCAATAACACATAAATTATGTATTTCATCCTAGCTTGTTAATTATCATGACTTCACTTCTTAGATATTACTAAGGGTAAAAATAATTATAAGTCATATTAATGTCTTATGAGAATCCTTACCTTGATATCATGTATCATATGTGTCACATAATATAATAAAATCTATCCATATAACATGGGTTTAAGTAATAATATCATATCATCTAAAGAATATCATCATAGTAGAGAACTGCAATGTACGTCTGATGCATCATATGTCCTTATGAAATTATCAAATATTATTTCATGTAGAGGAATAATCATGATGTGACAAGAAAAAATATTATTATTCAAAACAATCAATTCATGAAATAATAAAGTACTTCGAATTTAGTTTTAGGGCACAAACACTAACACACTTCCACTTACACAAGAGACAACTATTAAAAACCTTTAGTCACCTAGGTCTCTCTTGATACTCATTCCTCTGCTAAGATAAACTCGTCAATAAGTGGTCTTCTATGTTTTCCTCTATTAATACTATGCTCAATAAAAATTATCCTCATTGAAAAAAATATCTCAATAGATAAAACATGAAATCTATATGATTTTTCCTTAAATGTGACCATGACTACTTGGAAAGACCATTATTGTAGTGTAATAATCGTAAACTATGATAGGGTTTTGACTATTAGGAATTACATTAAGATCATTGAAAAATATTAGAATCCAAACTACTTCTATTGCTGTATCGGAACATACCGAAACACTACTATAGAATCGGTGACAATTGGCTTCTTTGAACTCTTCCAACTCACAGGTTCTCTAATGATACTGTATATATATATCCAAAATATTAATTCATATCTTTTTTATCACTATAAAATACTTTATACGTATAACCCCTATAGATTAGCTCTTCATATCCCCTATAGACAAGTAACACATCCTTAGATCACCTAAAATACTGAAAGATATACTTAAAAATAATCAAATGTTTTTTACCCGGATCATCTTGAGATCTTCCTACAATTCTAAAATAATATAATACATCAAGCCTTATTCATAACATGGCATATATTATATACCATATCATATAAGTTTATGGGGTCTTACTTATTCTCTCTCTTTCCTACTATGTCTAAGGACATTTTTATTTAGAATAATATATACTATACGTCACTGGAACAAATATCCTCTAATTTTTTCAATACCAAACCCATTTAGTATCTGGTCAATTTATATACATTGTATTGGTCCAAGAATCCTATTTGATCTATTGTGTGTGATATTTATTCATTCAATGTAGGATACATCACTAATGTCCATCATTGAGAATAAATTTCTATACTATGACTTAACCTCTTGCAATAATGGTATCTCATTTCCAATTAGTAATATTTCATCAGTATATACTACTATTAAAATGACAGTACTCCCACAAAACCACATTAAAAAAATGTATTAAGTTCATCCATAATTTTACCACATCATTTTGTAGATTAATTAAACCATATATTACGTGACTTGGATTATTTTTTTAATCCATAAACAGATCACTACAAATTTAATACCTTTTGGAATTACTAGGAGCCACAAAAATTTATAATTATAACATATACACATCTTCATAAAGGTTCTAATTAAGGAATAAAATTTTGATATCCATATTAAAAATCTCATATTCATGGAAATCTAATATAGAAAGTATAATTTTGATGAATTTAATCATGGAAACTAGAGAAAATGTTTCTTTTAGTTAATTCCTTGATGTTTTCTAAACCATTTATCCACTACTCATTTTTATAGTTACTAAATAGGTCATACATGTACATATTAATGTTGAATACCCATTTTCACCCAATAGGTTTTACATTTGTAGGAAGAAAGATAAGAACCCAAACATAGTTATGATATATTGAATATATCTCAAAATTCATATATTCTTTTCATCTTGCAGCTTCTAAGCTCTCTACTGCCTCCTTGTTGTATATAGGGTCATTATTGTTGGCCAATAAGGTGTATATATATACTAAGAATAGAAAATAGTATCTCAATTGTTCTCTTACCAATATGGTTCCCCTATTCAGTTACTATTTATTAGGAATAAATTGTTCCATTGGGACCCATGGAATCTATAATTATATTGTCTCTTTTATATCCTAAGCGTCAACATCATCTATGTCAATATTTCTCCCAAACATTTTCATGGGTATGTGATCATTCTCATGGAATACATATTTCCTAGAAATTATAACATTTTATTTAAGGGACCATATAGGTAGTATCCCCTTGTTTCCATGGTGTATCTTGTAATGATAAACTTAAGGTCCTAGGGTGATGGATTATTTTTTATATATCCTTAAAAGACACCTTTCACCCACCATCCATGAATATGTGACAAAAAAGGCATACTTCCACTCTATAACTCTAAGGGAATATCATTTTATTCTCTAGTTGGTACATAGATTAGTATATATGATATTGTGTGTCATTAATATCAACAAAATAATAATGTTAGTATTGTATGAATCATCATTAATCTTACCATGTCTATAATGGTACACTTCCTCATTTCACCAACACCACTCCACTATGGCGTGTAACATGTAGTGAGTTAAGATAAAATAACACAATTCTATATAAAATATAAAAAATATTGGATAAGGTATTAACCGCTTTTAACTGATCAATGATTCTTTATCTTATTACTAAGATAATTATCAACTTCATTACTTAACTCCTTGAACTTCTCAAAGGATTCACACTTATACCACTTAAAGAATATATAATTGTACCTAATCAATCCATTAATAATATTTGAAAAATATGATTATCAACCTATAGTATCTACTTGAATGGGTATTCACACATCATTGTATACAAATTATAGAATGTATATGGACCCTTCACTATGACCAACAAATGGTGGCTTGGTAATCATTCATTATAAACAATCATGACATGTTTCAGGTCGTTTAAGCTCAAAAGACTATATTTAACCATCTTGATTGATAATTTTCAAATGATTATCCTTTATGTAACCAATGTGGTGATTACAAAATTTTGTGTGAAATGAGTCAAGTGGATTTGATTAATTATCAATTTTCAAATATCTGGCCTTCAAAATTTAATAAAAAAAGACCAATATTTCATTCCTCTATAAAATAAAATATATTTTCATTATAAACTACCAAGTATTACATCCAAAGATGATGATAAATCAATATATGTATAAACAAGAAATATAAATTAGGTTCATTGTCAAACTAGGTAGATAATAATAGTTATTTAAAACCAAAAAAAATATTGTGGAAAACATGAGGTTGTAGTCTTTAAGGGACAGACTAGCTGTCCTCAAGCCATTAGTAACCCATAGATCTACCACGCCTCTATAAATCTTTTGAAATCAACTTGGTTAGTGAATTTTTATATGAGTGTGAGCACTAAATGTAGTATCAAACAACCAAATTTTAGATATATAATGAATACAATTTATAATGAACAAACCTAAATCTTCCCCTTACTTCATTAAATGAGTGCAGTTCCTCTTCTAGTGGCCTTATTTTCCACATGAAAAATGTACAACATTGTATTCCTTTGCATTCCTATCTATTTTCTTTTTCTTTGAATGATTTTTATCAAGATACATAGAATTAGAATGAGTCTTCGCACCATTTAACTTTTTATTCCTTTTATAATTCACCATAAAAATCATGAATTTTTCATGAACCATTCCTTTATCAACTTAGAGAATGAGAATAAGAAGTTTTAAAATATTAATCTTGTTATTTCTCATATAATAATTCATAATAAAACACAAGAAGTTTTTAGGTAGTGATTATTGAATGAGACATCTGCACAAATAATCAGGGATCTTAAAAAAATATGTATACGAATTTTATGTATACAATAATCTTTATTACAAGTGATTCATCAGAATTTGAATCTCGTTGATTGTTAATGAATAGTGCAGTAAAGATCTCATACCTCTCTTGTCTCACCTTATCATTATGAAGACCATGAAGGTGATAAATGATGATATATACATCCATATACTCATATTTCTTTATAATATCACTAGATATGGATGATATCATGAGTAATTAAAAATCTATTGCATCATCTACATGTTTTAGGTAGATACATACATCTTATTTGCTAGCCACTTTCCCAAATGACTCAGGATGTGGAGTTTCAAAATGTTTAATTTATTTTAATGGTTTAGTATAATTCTTTTGTGTCTATACCATTAATAGAAATTCACAATTATTGGAAGGTTATCCATTCTGTATTTGCATCATAGTGATATTTTCAATTTCATTGGGATTTCCATTTCTGTAAAAATTAAGGGAAGATATTTAGTATTTTCTCTGATTACAAAATCGGATTAATAAATCTTAATTTTAATAAAATTGATTAATCTCCTAATATTTTTTTTAAAAACTAATATCCCTCTCCACTAGTTTTGTAATATCCTATTTTATGGAAATTATGATTAAAATGATCCATATTCTCTTCTCATAACCTAGAAATGGTCCGAACAAGTTATTTGAATGATTTTAGGCAGGCGTAACTCACCAAATTCATTAACTCATAGTTCCTTGATCTATTGAGTGGTATACCCAATAAGGTAATCCTAGAAAATAATTTCTTCAAATTTTAACAATCAATTACACCAAGTCCAAATTTGGTTGTTAACCCGTTATGTGAATCAACTTAATTCAACTAAAAAAATCATGCTACAATTTCTCCAATAATTGAAAGCACTATGATGTGGGTTTGTCAAGAACATTGATATATTTGTTTGACTACCAACTTAAGTAATAGAAGGTTATACGAAATTAATATCTTAATTTATGAGTTTTTATTCTTATTCCTAAAATTCCTATTTTATCTTTTCACATGACTTCATAATAATAAGAGGATTTTAACAAGGTGATTTACCATGTCCAATAATATTTAAACATAATATGTTCTTATTTTATTCCACTTTTAAATCTTGTAAATTAATTTATTAGTTTATCTTGCCACATCCACAAACAAAATTAATAAACTATGAAAATGATAGAAACAAAATATAAGTGATATTATGATTAGATTCTATAATGGTTAGTTTATCTAGTGGATAAAAAACTAACCCTTGAACCAAGGGGAAAACAAATTAAGCTTTAGATTGGTTCATGTAGCAACAATCCAACTCATCTCTCATGAATTGCCTCTATTTGTTTCCCCTTGAATTTGGGACTCTTACTTACTCCTATCGCATGGGAGATCTATTCCTTAAATAATATTTTACTCACACATAGGTGAGGCGATATAATGGATTTGATAAAGGGAGTTTACATTAATAAAATCATGGTAAAGTAAGAAATTTCATAATTAAGATATTGAGATGACTCAATAACCATAATTTTAGTTTAATAATAAAAAAATTAAAAGAAAACCAATCTGAAACATCGATCTTTTATAATCTCTTTATCATCCACATTGCACGCAATGAACATACATATGCAATTTGCAATCAATTAAATAAATTCTTCCTTCAATTAAGATAATACTCTATAAATTAATGTAGATAATTTGATTTGATCGTCCATAAAATTCCATTATTCAAAATTTTAATCAAATCAATCAAATTTATTTCATTTAAAATTAATAGAGTATGGAATTGTACTTGAAGTCAAAAAAATGTACTCATCTAAATAACCTTTAATGATCTATGTGCTTTTGAATTCCCTTGGAATTCAACGTAAATGTGTGGTTAGTGATTAAATGGTTAGTATAGTGAATCATATAGCACATATAACACATTTTAATTACACAACATGTGATGTTATTGATGTGATCAGACTTCACTATAAGCAAGGACCATAAATAACTTGTATATTTTGAATTTAACATAGAAATTAAATGAATATATAATTAAAAATCTAATTACATGGAATGTAATTTCAATTTAATGACACACATAACACATATTTATAGGTTTAATTATATAATTTATTCTTCTATTCATGTCAAATCAAGCACTCTATTTATAGTAAACTACGTTGTGTGTACATTGTTATATAGAGTGTGGTCTCTTTTTCTTGTGTCTACAACACACACCTAGGTACCAAGCGTATTCCCATCCATAGATTTGTATAAGGTATACGACATGAAATCATCTTACATGATGTGTGTCCTCGATGATTCACTATTTTTCAGTCCCCATTTTTTATAGTAGAAAAATTTAATCCTTAGACCCCAATGTTCTATATTATAAAGAAGTGGGATCTGCATTCCATGTACTCATGATATATGGAATGTGATTTTTCAAACCATATGAATGAAAATATGTATCTTTTTATTATTACACTTTTTTTAGAACAATGATCCTATGAAAAATTGAGATATCGTCGAGATATATTGGTAAATGGGGTGTAGATTTGGGTACATGTCGTATATACTTTTTTACCTAGAAAAAACCTTCATCATATCCATAGGGTACTTTCAGATATATATTAATTTTATATTAACCCTTTTGTTGGTTATGTGAGTGAGAGAGAAGAAAGGGAAGAGAAAATGATGTTCAGATTTCATGAATGAATAGATCTAATGTATGAGAATTTGAAAATGCATGTCATTAAAACAATGATTAATAAATAATTATATACTAACCGTGTGACTACTCTGATTCCACTTTTAGGTTCTAGGCAATGTAGAATTACATGGGTTACATCATGGATAACTTATACTTTTATTCTTAATTTATGAATAATCAATTTTTTATATAAATAATTATGTAAAAACCAACAGAATTTTTAGATTTCATTACTTGATTAAATGTCTAAACCAAAAGAGGAGAATGTTTACAAATAATTTCCAATTAATTTATAAGTAGGATGTGAATTACCTTAAGTTGTAATTCATTTTTCATTGATGGTTGGGTTGACTGGATCTCATCATACCATTGTTTCACTATAGTATCCATGTGCAGAATCCATCTAGCGGTGATCCAAAAATGCACCTAAATCTTTGAAAGTTGTTGTTAAATCAACGAGTGCTAGAATCTTGATCAATGAAATCATTCATGGTCGATTGTGGACGAACTCCTATACAAGGATGGACAAATATAGTTAATATCTCGATGTCTTGATAAAATACGATAATATATAATAATTTTAATCTCTATAACACTCGTTGCGGATTGAAAAAGATTTCCTCTATTAATTGTGCACAACAAGGGTGTTTTAGAAAGTGATATAATTATATATTTATTTAAGTGATCACAAGTTAGAAATTTGAACACACACCCCTTTAAAATTACATAATTCTTAAAGAACCACATGTCTTAATAATAATATACTAATTATTCACTTGAGATGTGCATTGAATAAATAAATATCATTTACGTCATTTGAAATAAGTCCATTAAGATTGGTCCACTTATCTTTCTCATCATTTAGCTAACCATGAATAATAATATTTATTTAAGAAAATATCATTATATTATTCACATATAAATATAATAAATATTATATTCAACAAACCTTGAAAATAATAATAATTTATTATTATTTTACTCGATAATTATTTCAATCAACTGGTGATTAAATATTTGTGACAACCAAATCTGAATAATTATTAAACCACATTGTAGGAATAATATTTATTCTAAATTATTAAATTCAACATTAAGTTTAACTAAGATCGTGGATACACGTTGTATGTGGCCCTATAAGCCTTTTTATTAGTGGTAATAGGAGAATACCCATAAAATATAATGTTTATGCCTATAAACCCACCAAGGAACACATAGAGAAAGAATTTAATGTGATTATGATATAAAACCACCTACAAATTCTTTTTTTGTAATATAATCCCTTTTCAATGATAACGTTAATAAAGAAGTTAGCATACTGGTATCGTCAACCAATGTGCTTGATGTATCATTATTTAACATTATAGAAATTAACAAGCCCAAAGAACACCAAGTCCATGGACATATCAAGATATTTATATTTCCATCATAGGGACTAAGATATCAACATCAGTTCATAGATAGGATAAACAAATACTTTCTTGTATTTGACCTTAATTTAATATCACTTGTGATGTACCAAAGTATCAAACTTTTCTATGAACATATAACATCATAATATTATTAAATTCATAAAATAATGTGACTTATAGTATTTATTAATGATAATCATAATGTATAAGGATCAATATACATGTCCACATATGGGAATGTCCTATAACACATAAAATATGGATTTTATATTGATATTTTCATTTTCATAACCTCTATTATTGGATATTACCAAGAGATAACACCATGAGAAGGTGTTATAGTGACTTATGAGACTCCTAAAGCAGATATACTATATTTTCTATGTCCAATTAAAATTATCAATTGTCTATATTACATTTTTTCAGTGAATATTGTCATGGAATATAAAGTTTCTCATCATAGTAAGGAATTACTCTATACTTTTAAAATAGAATGTATCTATAGGAAATTATAAAATACTATGTCATGCAATGGAACAATCATGATGTGATTAAAAACATTATTAATATTCAAAAAAATTGAATACATGTAGTCATAAAAAATAAAGAATTTAGTTCTAGGGTACCAACTCTAATACACTCCCACATTCATGATACTCATGTATTTGTAGAGATATATCCTTCCCCAAGGGGACCATCATGTTTTTATCTGTGGATTCTCTACTCCTAGAAAATTCACTTTGGTTGTAAAAAATTGTTAAGATATGAAACATAAAAATAATATGATTTTTCCTATGATGGGACCCCAGATCATTGGATATATCCACCACCATAGTGTTATCATAGTAAAATGTGATAGGTTTTTGGATACTAGTAACTATATCAATATCTTTTATAATGTTTTGACATGTCTTCCTTGGATACATTAGAATAAAAAATATACTTCGATTGTGTTATAGAATTGGTAAAAAATTGCTAATTTTAACTCTACCAGAACATAGCTCCTCCATTGAGACTGAATTCTCATATAGACCCTGACACCAGATCATTATAATATTTTTGAAAGCTATCATCTATATTACCCATGATAACTAGATCTTAATCCCTCCCATACACTAGGAACATATCCTTAGTTCACCTAAAATACATAAAAATAGCTTCAATAGTAGTCCAATGTTTTTAACCTAGATGAGTATGATATCTACATGCCATTCTCAATTAATAGGCATCATCAAACCTCATACATAACACGACATACATGATAGATCAAATCATAGAAATGTATGGGATATTACTCATTATTTGTCATTCCTTCTTTGTTTGAGGATATATTTTATTATAATGATGTAAACCATGTGACATTAAAACTAATCCCCTTTTGGATTTTCCCATACTAAGCCTCTTTAGTATCTAGTCAATGTATATACATTGACATTGTCCAAGAATACTCTTTGATCTATTGTGCTTAATCTTGTTCCCAAGAATGTATGTTATTTCGCGTATGTTATTCATGGAGAATCTCTTTCTCAACCATGAATTAAACTCTTGTAAGGATGGTCTCTCATTTACAATTAGTAATAGTTAATCAAAATATAATACTATGAAAAATGTTGTACTCCCAATAAATTGGTTGTTAACACATGGATCACATTCATTATTACTGATACCAAATTCGTTTATAGCATTATGATCCAAATATTCCATGAACTAAATGATTTATTAAATCCATAAATGGTTCTCCACAACTTTCATACCATTTTGTAAATATCCAGAGTTAAAAACCTTTCCAGTCGGGTAATTTGACCATATTTATAAAGGTTCCCATTAAGGAATGTAATTTTGGAATCTATATTCCAAATCACAGAGTCAAGTAAATATTTTATAGAAGTATAATTCCAATGTATTTTAACATATCACTTTGAGAAAATGTTTTATTACAATAAATGAGTTAACATTTTATAAACCCTTTAGAAACTATATGTGCTTTATATATACTAAAATGGCCTTCCATGTCAATATTTATATGTATTAAAAAATTTAACTCAATAATATTTTCATATTCTCACAGATCGATCAGAACCTAGACTTGGTTCTAAAACATGGTGTACATCCAAGAATCTTGTATTTTTTCTATCTTACAGCTGATGATCTCTCTAATACATCATTATACTATAGAGGGTCATTAGTTTACAATAATAATGAGTCACCATAATTTCTTACTAGAAAAATATATCATTACGGTTCTCTTCCCTATAAGTTAGTCCTATGAAATACATGTGTTTTAGGGAGAACATCTTCTATGGGTACCTATATAATTTTTTCTTATACCGAATTTTTTTGTCTCTAGAGAATAAATTTCATCAAAGTAAATATTTTTACACCATCATTATATAGTATATTTTTCTTTTCAAGGAATATATCACTCCTATAAACTATATACTTTTTATGTGAGAGTTTATATAGTTTGAATCCCCTCATTTTCTTTGTTTAACTTATAATGTTACACTTTATACCCCAAGGTGATATTTTATTTCTTGAGATAGGATTAAAAAATGGATTTCACCCTCATGAATGAATATGATACAATCATGTTTCTTTCTACTCCACAAATAAATGGGAATAGATTTTACAAATTTAGTTGGTACTCTCTTTAGTATGTATATTTCCTTTTGTAATGCATATATCCAAAATGATAATGGAAGGCTTGCATGACACATCCTTGATGCTACCATATCCTACAGAGTATGGTTACTCCTTTAAATAACACTATTCCAAAATAGTGTTTAATTATGAGGGAGATAAGGTAAAATACCATATATCCATATAAATTCAATAAACTCTTGACTAAGATATTCACCAACATCATTTGACCGATGTTTCTCTATTTTATTTCACTTCAAATTATCAAATTCAATTTTAACTCCTTCAACTTCTCAAAAGATTCATACTTAACCCTCTTAAATTATATTTAACCATACATACTAAGACATAAGTAAAATTTATAATGTATAAGAATCTACCTCTAGATTTTACAGAAAAGGATTCTCAAACATCAATGTGCACCAATTCATGATGTTAGGAGGACCGTTCACCTTGACAACCAAATAGTGTATTTTTTATATTTCCTTGTATATAATAATGAAATATTAATAGTCTTTTAATCTTAAAAGATTCAAGTAATTAATCTTGATAGATCTCCATCAAATGATTCTTTTTTCATAACCGAGGTGTGATGCCACAACTGGGTGTAAAATGATTCCTCTAGATTTGATTATTTATCAATTGAATATATTTTGTTTTAATAATTTAATATATAATGACACTTATTCATTTATTCTATACCATAACATGAATTATCTTTATAAAATTAGTAACTCTTATTTTCAAATATGATAATAAATCCATCCATAAAACACAAATATAAATAATTTTCTTGTTTACACTAGGCACATAAAAATTATTCTTTTAAACCAAAATATGTTACATTAGAAATATGAGGTGGTAGTGACTAATGGCTAGAGTGGGCATCCTCACCCCATTGGAAGCCTTTCCATCCACCTCACCTATTGATACCTTTTAAAATCTAATTGGTTTCTATATTTGGATATAAATGTGATCACCACATGAATTATATAATAAACAACTTGTAGATATAGAAATATTACACTCACTATTGAATACAACTGAAGCTTCCCATTTATCCTTTGGTTTAATTAATTTCATCTTCCATTGGCCTTGATTACCACATGAAAAACATATTGAATTCAATTCCTTTCCTTAGCTCTAGATCTTCTACTTCTTGGAAGGATGATACTTTAGAGACTTAGACATAAAATTAGCCTTCATACCCTTTTCCTTTTTCATCATTTTTTAATTCACCATAAGGATTGTTGGTTTATCATTACCCATGTATTTACTAACATGGATAATGATAATAATATGTTTTGAAAGATTCTTCTCCTTATTTTTTATGTTATTTTTCACAATGAAACTGGAGAAGGTTTTAGGTAGGGAGGAAAGAATGATATTTGTGCACACATAACAAGGGATATTAAACCCCAATATATCAAAGAATTATATATATCCAATAATACTGAATACCTGATTCCCACCTGGAAACAACAATTAATATTTCATGTGAATTGTGTATTGTTGATCTCAAACATCTCTTCCATCAAATTCACCTGATAAAGATCTTAACTGTGATAAATGATGCTATATTCATCTATATCCTTATATTACTATGAAAAATCAATAGAAATGGACGATAAAATGAACCATTAGGAATACATTGCATCATCCAAATGTTTTATATATAGAGAAACTTCTTCCTCGCTAGCCTCTTTTAGGACCAACTTAATAATTGAGGTTTCTATCATGTTTAATTTCCATTCAGGTCCTTGTATTTTTCATAATTTTCTATTCCATTCATAGAAATTCACATCGAAGATAATGTTTTCCTTATCAAGTATATATCATAGTGATATTGTATAATTTTTGTGGTGGTCTATTTCTACAATAATTAAAATCATATAATTCATACTTTCCTTGATTAACAATTCAGATTAATAAGATTAAACATTATTAATCATTATTAATCTCACTATTTTTTCAATACATAACCACCGTTTTTATTATTGTTAAAATACACTACTAAATGGATATTCTCTTGGAATTATCCATATTACCTTATCATAAACTAGAATTGGTCTTGATATGTTATTTGAACGGTTTTAGGTAAGCATAACCCACCAAATACATTAACTCATAATTCCTTGATCTATTGAGTAGAATCCTAAATTCTGAAATCCTAGATAAATATTTCATCAAATCTTGACCATCAAATACAATAAGTTCTACTTGGGAGTAAACCCTCAATTTTAACCAAGTTATGTTAACCCAAAACATCATGATAAAAGTTACCTAATAATTGAACGTACCCTGAATTAGGTCAGTGATGTACTTTAAACTATGTGGTTGATTTTTAACATATATAATGGAAGGATATACAAATATAATAATTTAAATGAGGGATTTTAACCCTTATGCATAACAATTTTATTTTATCTTATCACCTTATTTGTGGACATTATGTTGATTTGACATAGGTAATTAACAATAAATGAATAAATTTACACATAATCTGGTTTTATTTTTTCTATCATGCACTGTTGTTAATTTCTTATTAGTAAATCACATAAAATCTAGAAAAATAAATAATAATCCCTATAAAAGTAAAAATAATATATAAATTTCATGATAATGTGATTCTTTAATGGATGTTTTATCTAGTACATGGTATACTAACCCTCAATCCTTGAAGAAATCACCTTGAACCATAGATTGGTTTGTGTTACAACATTCCTCATCAGATCCTATATATCCCTTCGATTAGTTTTCCCTTAACTCTGGGCATCAGAATTTCTCCTCTCACCAGGGTCCTCCATCCTATCATTTGGTTTTACTCACAAAAAGGTTAGGGGATCCAATAGATTGGGTAAATAGGGTTTTTATAAAATAAACTATAGGCACACAGACGCTTACATAATAAGGGGAGGTTATGAATCAAAATCCACAATTTTAATTTAAAAATAATAAAATAAAATAAAATGAATCATATAAACATGTCTAGTATGTTCTCATGATCAGTACATCACATGTAATGAACATGTTTTTTCAAATTTTCAATCAATTACTAGATTTTTTTATAATTAAGATAAAACACCTTAAACTAGTACAATAAATTTAATTCATCTTAATATAATACGATCATACATAAATTACTTCATTAATAATTTTAAAGAAATTAATTTTATTTCAAATTAATTGAGAACACAAGTTTACTTAGAAGAAATTGAATGTACTTTCCAAAACTACCTATTATGTTACTTGTTCTTGTGAATTCCCTTTTTATCAAATATACATTAGTGTTATGTAATTATGTGGAATGTAATTTCAATAAAATGAGGCATCAAAGTCATTTTAATTGTATCTATTGTAATGATCTTGATGAAAGAAAAGTTCACTATATTAAAGAACCATACACAACTTGTAGATTTGGTATTTAACATGAATATTAATTTAATATATAATTAACAATCCTATGAAATGGTGTATACTATAAAATAAATTGAACATGAAACACATATATATAGGTTTTATTATATAAATAATTATTCTGTCTATTTCAAATTAATTAAAAAATTTACTAAAAACAATACAGCATGTACTTGGTTACAAATAATGTACATGGTTACATGGTGTGTTCACTTCTACCTACATATGATATTTATTCATAGGGATTGGGAATAAATCATTCCATGAAACATTATGAGATACAGTATGTGAAATAATTTTACATAAAATGTGGCCTTAAATTCACATAGTTTTTCAATCCCCGTGTCTTGTAATAGATATATTACACTATGGGACCCTCGTTTTCCCCATAAAAATGTTTTGAAGACTATACACCACATACGCATGTTACACAATGTGTTGTTTTTAAACTATTTTCAATCCTATCTAGATCAACATATTGATCCACTTTTATTACATAACTAGTCCATTTTTATTGGACTAATATGATGAAAATGTGATATATAGATGATAAACATGGGTACACATAATTTTGTTTGGGTCACACACATTATATGATTATGATACCCTAAAACAAATTAGAACATCCAGATGTAATTTTCAGATTCATCTTCATTTTATATTAAACTATTTATTGGTTATGTGAGCAAGAACAAAGAAAGGGAATATAAAACAAAGTTAAAATTTTTATAATGAATAAATATAAAGTAAAAGAAGTTTCAAATGAATTTTATTCCATCAATGATTAATAAATTATTACAAATTAACCATGTGACCACTCTGATTCTACTTGAAGGTTTCAGGCACAATGAAAGAACCTGAGTTATGGCATAGACATCTCATATTTTTAGTCTTAATTAATAAATATTCATTATAGTATGTGAAAAATGATGGAATTAAAAACATAATTCATAAATTACATGAATTAATTAAACAAATGAACCAGAATAGGAGGATCATCACATGTAATTTTAAATTAATTTAAAAGAAGATTTGAAATTACCCGAGCTTTTAATTATTACATTATTAATGATCCAATTGACTTGATATAATTTTACAATTGTTGCATCATAGGATCCTGGTTCATGATCCATCTAATGGTTATCAATGTGTTCACCACAATCTCTTAATGTAATTTTGGAATCGCCAGGCCCTAGCAAGGACGATCATGATCACTTTGGTTATTTTTGGTTGATGGCCACTGAATTTATTTGAATGAATTAATAATTCATAGGGATATATCAATTTATTAAGAAAATTGGATGTTATAGACCACTTTTATAGCTCAATAAATATCCCTAGGTCATTATTGATCTTATCTCTATTTTTTAAAATTTAAGTGTGTTTTGGATGGTTATATAATTATATACTTATTATGGAGGATCTAGTGTTGAATATTTTCACACAAACCCCTTTATAGTTGATTAATTTCTAGTTAACCCCATGTCTTAATACTAATATAATTATTATTCACTTAAAATTTGAGTAAATAAAGAATAAATATATATAATTTATATCATTTCCAATCAGACCACTAAACTCAATCCTCTTATCCTCCTCAAAATTTTCTAAACCTTGAATAGTGAAAATTTATTCAGAAAATATCACTAAATTATCAATCAATAAATATAATAAATATTTTATTCACCAAACCTTATAAATAAATATTTAATATTTATCTAACTCCCTTATTCTTTACAAAAACTTGTGATTAAATATATTTGACCAATCAACCCTGAATAATTATTAATCCAAAATGTAGGAATAATATTTATTCTAACATGTTAAATTCATCATTGAATTTAACCAAGATTGTGGATACACATAGTGTGTGAAACTCTATGCATTTTTCTTGGAGGAAATAGGTTAACTCCCCTAAAGTCCATGGTTTGAATCTATCAATATGTCAAGAAATCTATAGAGATAAAAGTTAATGGATCAATCACATACAACATCTTATGAATGGTTACTATTTAATATAATCCTTTTATCGTGATATCTCTAATCAATTTGTTCAGTACTGGTGTCATCAATATATGTTCTTGATGTCTCTATCATGTAATTTACAAAAAAATGAACATGCCCATAAAATAATATTCTCATGGATTTATCTAGGAAGATTTATTTCTATAAAATGGCACAAGATATCAACTCATATTGATAGATAGGATGGATAAATCCATTATCACATTATCCAATAATAAATTATAACCCATGATCCATCTAGTGTATACAAACATATATTTTCATGGTTTTCATAAATTCATAATAGTACGTGGCATATGGTATTCATTAATTATAATCTTAAATTCTAAGGATAAATACACACATCCATAGATATAAACATCCAATTGTAGATAAAAAATGGATTTCCTACTAGTGGGAATGTTCTCAAAACCTACCTTCATGGATATTACTAAGGGGGAACACTAGGAGAAGGTTTCTCAATGTCTTCTGATCCTCTAACCCCTAATAGCCAATATCATCTATGTCCCATGAGACAATATCATCCATCCATAGAACATGGTTTTAAAGAACACTGTCATAGAATCTAATGTATCTGATCATTGTATTAAACTAGTATGTAATTTCTACATGATATGTATCTTTAGAAAATTATTATATACTTTGTTATATAGATGAAAAATAATGATGTCATCAGAATTATTATTAATATTTAAAATAATTAATTGATGTACTTATAATGTACATAAATGTTGGTTCTAGGGAACCAATTCAAACACATTTATAATACCACTCATTTATTATCATAGACTAATTCGGTAAAAACCATTATTTTTTCAAAGGATTTTCAATAATCATTTGAATTCCTAAAAAAAAAGTTTACCAATGCAAAAACATTATGGTTTCAAAAATATGGGGTTCAATATAAGGTATATCATGATACATCATACCATGTATTGTGATATGTTTTAATGATAGGATGGGTAGTCTTTTCATATGGTTCTATATAGTTAAATAATCATTAGGTTAGTAATATTACCCATGATATATATTAATAAAAATTGGAATTTGAATAATTTTTATGATTATATTATTTTTTGGGTGATCAGTAATTAGTATGTAGGGATCATAATATGTATACATATATTTTATCTTTGAGGTACTTAAATATAAGGAAGAATAGGTGGAATTATTTTCTCCATGATTATGACTTCATGACTTTATGTATCCTATATAAAGGTTAATGTGGTAGCATATTCTTTTTGTTTAAAATTATATTGTTAGATTTCATAATACATTTGTATAAAATATATGAGGAATAAGTTAAAAATATTATATTGTTTGTTAGATTAGGTGGGTGTCCTATCTTATTTATATTAGGTATTAAAATGTAATACTTTTGTGGGATGATTAATTGAATAATAACTAAGTTATATATAGGGAAAATTATATAGGGATTGAATTTTTCAAGTAGAAGCTCTATAGGGTTTATATGATTGTTAAGGGAAACTACATTTTCTAAGGATTTATATATTAATAGTAGGATATGCATAAATATATGATAAATTACTTATACATATTTTTATTAACTATGAATTCGGGAATAAAAATATGTATCATTCTATAAAAAAAATTTCTTTATAAGATATGGTGAAATCATTGGAATAGTTTCTAAACATATTATTTACCTATAAACATATAACGATATGAATGATGTTCAACCTAGTTTATTATAGTGATAGAATATTCTATATTAAATGTTGTAATTAATAAAATTTAACTTATGGATCTGGTTTTCAAATTATAATTTCTTCAACAATGTAATATGTTAATTATAGTTTGTCTATCAATGTTAGTGAATTTTATACCAATAATTTAGATGATTACATCATTGTATATGGTGTGGTAATATGGTGTTAGTAGGGATATTTCATTCCATGAATAATTATATTTGAAAAAAATTGAAAATTTATATATAGGAATGGATATGAGTGTAATGTGATTTTGGTTCCCAATCATAAAGACATAATATTTTACAAATGAATTCATGTTTTTACTAAGAGTTACAATTTTACTCAAAAATAAAATTTGTGATTATTCATTCTTGATTTATGTAGTTCATAAAAAGAGTATTTTACTCTAGTAGAGTTTTATAATAACAATAAAAATAATTATTATATTAAGTTGGAACCATATAATTCATTATACTTGATGAACTTTCATTCACTATTATGTAAGTATTGTATCATAGAGGTTGTGATTATTGTCCCCATTTTTTCCTAAAGTACAATCTAGAATGTGTAGTTAATTTGTGAATAGAAGAGTGTGATATAGTGGTAGAAAAATTATTATACATATCTATTTCTATGAATTTCATATTTTATGAAATAATGATATATATTTATATGAGTTAATTAATGATATTGGAATCATAAATTTTGATAAGCTAGAAAATTATCTTCAAGGTGAATTATAGATTTTGAGCTATTGAATTTAGTTGGTGAGGTAGATTTTTCATTATTATTTCCCCTATACATAGATCAAAATTTTAACATCTTTCAAATGTCGAAACATTAAATGTATATTCATTATTTATATCATTGGATTTATTGAGGTGAGAATTTTTTTGAGAAATATATAATGTTTTAATAACATCTAGTGGGGATATCGGATCATAGGTACACAACTCTATGTTGGTGTCTTATTAATTTATTATGGATTCTTCAGAGACATGGTGGAGTATATTAATTCACATTAGAGTGAAAAAAATATTAGGGTATAATAACATGAGTTTTTTCAATTTATTCACTCATATTTTTGTTTTTTCTATAGAGCTTGTGGTTGTTGTTTTAGATGCTTAAGTATGATAAAGTTTCTAGTTGTTCAATTTTTTATTTTGTTTTATCTTATCAATTAATATATATGTTAATCTTTTTATGGGAATATTTATTAAAGGTGGGTAGGTTTTATTTATTCATGGGTTTCATGTTATTTTTGTAAAGGTAATAAGGGTTGTAGTTTTATCTCTTCAAGGGAAGTGGTTTTTAAGGTAGAGAAGGTGTAGAGGTTCAGAAATTATTTTTATACAAGTTTATAAGTATTATAGTGGTATTTTGGTCATTTTGTGACTAAGGAAGAAATATTTATTTTAATCTATTATATTGTATCAGAATATTATTTTGATACTATAATAGGTTATTTATCTAGAAGTATGAATTTTATATGAATTTTAAATAGTTTAATTTATAGTATATTAAAAAAATTATAAAATTAACAAAAATTTATAATTTTTAATAATTTTTTTTAGTATTTTATTTACATTTTTAATTTATTAATTTTTAGTAATTATGGATAAATTATACTATTAAAATCCCAAAAAATTCATCATAAAGGATAAAGTTTTACAATGATGGAATCTCTTCATTCGCTATAGGATCTTCATTTATAGAAGTCTATTTGTTTATTGTGTCATAGATGAAACCACTTGTGGCCACATAAAATTATCACTATATGGGATAAAATTTATAGAAATGTGGGGGAAACAAATTTTATCCAAGTAATATTACAGTAGATGATGCTTTATGTTTGCATTAGATTAAGGGAGTCACCTTCATGAAGTTGGAAGATTTAATAATATTAATTTAAATTCATGTTGTATTTAATCCTTCATTTTGTTAGAATAAATTCTTCACTTCATACTATTCAATCTATTTCCATGTCTTGGTTAATCCATTATAAATTCAGGATACATCCTTTAATTCAACAGAATACATCCTTCTCTATATCAAAATACATCTATATCCATGTTATAATACATCCATCTCCATGTTGGATTTTTTTTTCTTATCATGTAAAATTATATCATTATCCATATATGATTATATCTGTCATCCTATAAAATGATATAATTCATGGATTTTCATTTTCAACTTCAAAGAGGAATCCGGATGCAACCAAATTTCTCTTCTATATCTATAGTTCCACTAATGATATGGAAATAGTTATACATGTTTCCTATAAATTCCCTTGGCCACTCCTCAATAAGGATGAGGCATTTCCTCAAGTATAAATATTTAGGAAATTCATGTTTTTTTATTTATTCTTATGAAAAGAATTTATTTTTCATAGTCTTTCAAGAAATCACATATATTACTTTTGAATTTATGTTTGAGAATGTCAAAATTCTCATTTATAAATACTACATGTTGATGTGTCCTCCAATATAAAATATGTGTTGTGCCTTCTACATGAAGGATATATATCTTGTTTCTTTGTGATTTGATATACACATAAATATTATATGAATATAGTCCATTAAACTCTATGACATTGGTGAACCCAACACACTCATATTTAACTCTAATATTTTATGATATTTAGGCTTCTTAAATAAAATGTTGACCTCTTTACAATGGTCCATCCATTGGAAATAGTTTACATATGGTTTATTAGTTATTTAAGGATTCTAATCTGGAATACTAATTTTCATTTTATAACCATTATTTTTCCCATGTCTCCTACCTAGGTTCAATTTACTCAAATAACAGATTTGGGCTATTTTTTCCATGGTCAAAACCTTGAAAATATGTTTCTACCCAGGCCACCTATATGGGAATCTGGTCTCATGTAATTCCCAAATCTTCCTCATTAGGTCATATGACCCTTGAGTCTGGTCTTCCTTATCATCCTTGTTACCAATATTTAATTAGTGGATATACATATATGGACCTCCTACTTGGTGTATGTGCTATCCATGTTCTCTATGGAAAACTCATTCCATTGAATTATTAATGATACATGCTTATATGGGACCCAAATAGGTATAAGCCCGGGCCATTTTCTCATTGATCATATCATCCCTCTAGCCTACCAATGATCTATATATACTAAAAAATGATGATTATGTGTAATCCTTGATCAATATATTATTGATGATTATATCCATGTGTATTATAAATAATATACTTTTATAGAGGCCCCAAAAAAGGTGTGATCCTCAAACATGTTCTCATTGATGATCTCATAAATATTCCCCATTAGTCATCCATAAATTACATGGGACTCTCTTTAGGTTAAATCCTCAACCAAACCCTCTCTTATTGAGTTACTAACACACCAGATGAACTAGAAAGGGAGTCTCCTTGATAATTACGAAACTAAATATTTAAATTTTCCTTTTTCCATGTATTCCCTTCCATGTTTATTTAAACATATTATTACAAGACCATTTTATATTACCCTAAACAACATGGGACACTAGGTCTTAGTCATGTTAACTTAATAAATAAAAAAATCAGTCCTATTTATATGACCATAATAGGTACATCATTTTTCATAGTTTCTTAACCTTAAGATATATATCCTTGTTCATTGATATATGACCATAAAAGAAACCACAATAGTCATTTTCACATTACCTAAAATGGTCATACATGTTCCATTAATCTTCCTAAATTTTCATAGGTTCTAATTCCCATTACATGGATACAAATAAAAACCATATAACAAGCCTAATACTAAATCCAGGAAACATACTTCCTCAATAGGTGGTGATAAATAATATATTGTTATTTTGTGTGGGTTTAAACCATAGTGTAATAAATTAACAAGGTAAGGTCAGACAACATTTGATACATTATATTTTTCACATCGATGTATGGAAATGATCAATAACACTAATGAACATGGTGACCCATGTTGTTACTTGAAGGATTTATGAAATATAACTTTAATATGTAAGTGATTACCAGACTATGAAATAATATATTATAATATATGAGATTACCTATCTTTATCTTAACCTATATAAATAATTTTAAGTGTATTTACTATATCTTGATGGGAACCTACCATTATAGAGAAGGTCCACAATAAAACAAGGAATGTGTGCAATAATGTACAGTGGAAGAAAAATACTAAACCAAACATGAAATACATTACCAATTAATGATATTTATTGACCATGTATTTTTTTATTATAATGTCTCACTGATAGGTTAAATATTTCTGGTTCCCCCTCATGATCTCTCATCCCATACAAAATATAATCACCAAAAAAATAATCACATGTTATGTTTTCTGTCCATACTAGTCGAAACTGTAGGACCCCCAATCTATCACAAACCACTAGCTATTGTATTTGATATATTACACCAGAATGATGTTTTTAAAATCCATGAATTACCTATATTAATTATTGCCAATATAGAATTTCTATCATCATGTCTTGAATTAAATTATGTGGGGAAATCACCTCAATGAATCCATCATGGACATGGAGACTCAATAAAAAATAGGACACTAGGAATTAAGTGGAACCTATATCCACATGTATCCAAAGTGAAACAATTCTTATATCCCCTATCTCATAGACGTGTAGTAGTATTTCAACTATGTCCTTACCATTATTCAAAAGTTTCCTTGGAGGGATTTAAATAGTAACCATCATCGCTAGAATCATAGGGAACTAACTCATTATGAATTGGATGAGGAGGTTTCATCTTAGAACTCATCCCTAACTATCCAAACAAGGACACCCAATATGTGGTATTTTTTCAGTTAGTTAGTTTTTAGAGCTTGAGATCATGTTTACACATTTATTCTCAACAACACCCATGAAGCTCATTGGCGTATCCCAAATGGAAACAGAGGATCATACATGAATGGTTCTTACTCATGAAGGTTGATTCCCAAATTATAAGACCCCAATTAAAATTTAGTTTCAAACCTTGATCAAAAAACTAAAATTATTTATAAATAGGGATCACTTGGTTCAAACTATAATCTAAAAGCAAGGCCATGCCCATATATACTTTGACATATATGAGGCTCATATACATACCCTGATAGTATCATAAGGAAAAGAAAACCATGGTCATTGTTATCCTCCACTTGTACCATAACTTACAAATTTGATGGTCCCTATTATAGACTATGTTATTATGGTAATCTTTATTGAATAAGAATCAATGACTTTTGAGGTCCTCTCTAATGAAACCATCATGATGGTTCTCATCACACCACTAAATATATCAAACGTGAAGGACCTTATATTAAACCCTAAATCATTTAAATCCATGCTTAGAAAACCTCATCTATAGTTCCTCCCCACAATGATGTAAATATCAATCATGAAGGTCCTTCTAGTGATACCAGTTGCAAAGGTACTTTTTACATTATAAAGATTTACTAGAAAAGAGGTTATACCACCATCAAATCATCAAAAATTTGTAACCATAGAGTCCATACTCACGTAAAACAAGATAATAAACTTTTAATTCCTTATTAAGGCATATGATTTAAAATTCCTCTATGAAAAATTAAGTATCCAACATGGAGATCCTCTCCATGGATGAATCTAATATGTTTGTAACTTAAGAGTCGCACCACATATAAATAATGCTAATGTATCAGGAGGACCAACAACAATGTATATGTTTTGGTGGCATTCCCTATGGAAAATCATTCATCTTGAATGGATTTTCACCAAAAAACGTAAAAATAAGAATCATCTATTGAGGTACTCCCTATAATCAGCATTGTGAAGACTGTAACAACCCAAAATTTCACTACATATTTTTCATAAATAAATATCATTTTAATGGATTTTTTACATGAAAAAACAATGTAAAAGGAGCTAATACATATAAAATTGAAATTATTAAAAAATTATAATAAAATTAAAACAGATATAAAAAAATATTAATAAATTAAAAATTATTATGTTTTAAAAAAGGATTGTTCTTTCTTAATTAACATTTTAAATTATGAATGAATAAAATATAAAAAAATTAAATGATTATTATGATAATTTAATATATTCAAATATATGAACATATATGTTAACATTATTTAAATTTGAAATTGGTATTGAATAACATCAAGAACACTTATTGTTCGAAAAAAGATATTTTTCAAAAAAATGTGTTGCCTTTGTATTTTGTATTTTCATTAGAAAACTAAATATAAAATTTTTATAATTTGTATTAGAAAAATATTATATTTTTTCATTTATAATGTAAAATTTATTATAGTATTTTTTATAAATTTTATAAAATATTTTCTTTTTAGCTGAATAGTGAAAATATTATTTTTTTCAAAAACTATATATTTTATAAGCTTATAATTATATAATAAAGGAAAACAAGATTATAAAACCTTTTAGTTGATTAAATATATATTTAAGGAGTAAAACTATATATTTTGAAAACATTATTTTGAATTCATAAAACCTATTTTTGAAGATTTCAGTAATTGTTTCTAATAATTTTTTAGTCTTTTATTTTAATTAATTACAATTAATGTAAAATTATCTTTTGTATATTTTTGAAAGAAACATTAATTTAATTTGTTTTATAATAATCTAATTTATATTAGGATAATTATATATAGTAATAATCTTAGCTTACACATGAGTTGTATGCTTTTAAATAAACTTTTTTTCCAAAAAATGGTTTTTTCATATTATTATGCTTATATAAAAAATAATTTTTCTTACAATATATGTTTTCAAAAATAAAATAGAATTTATATTAATAATTATTATCTTAAAATTATTTTATAAGTTTCATTTCTTTTTTATTCCTCAGAAATTAAATTACTTAGGGAAAACGTTGTTACCATGGTAAAAAAATGTTAAAAGTTGAAATTATAAGATTAAATAACAAAAGAAACATGTTTAGAATTTATTTTAAATGAATTTATTTATGATTATTGAACTTATATCACTCCCCAATCCATTATTGTTAATTTTTTATTCTTATTTAAATGTGAAACATGTGTTCTCTTTATATTAGGTTGAAATATTTATAAAAATTCCATTCTCACCACCTATAAAAAGGCCTTCTCACCACCCCTTAAAGACCACACTAAAAATTATAATTCCCTGGTAGAAAATAACGTTTTTATTTACCCTATAATATATTTCATTATCCTTGTGCCTCTGGTGACAATATATTGGTCTAATTCCAAAATGTTCAAGGATTCTTCGACGAGAAAGCCTAAGTCCTCAACGTGGGTACTTTTTTCAAAAACATCTATCATTTTATTTATTAATATTCCAAGAATAAATTTATATTTACTATATAATAAAATAATTATTGTTTTTATAATTAACTTTATTATGCTAATGGAATAACTATAAATTACATTTTTCCTTTTCCATGAACAAAAATAAAACTTCCATTTCTGTGTTGTGCATACTACAACCTCCATGAAGCGATGTATTTTTCTTATCACCACCACCCCAATTCATTGTTTATAAGGATTTAATTAAGATAAAATGTTACATATATAATATTATTATAAATATAAAAATTAAAATCCACCTTATGTCTCTCTCATTCATAAAAAATTAAAATGGTAACTATATGTTGTGTGGACAACCACCTCCACAAAGTAACATATATCATTTTTTATCTAATTTATTTATTATTTTATACACTCTTAAAATATTAATAAATAAAATAAAAGTATATAAATAATATAATTATTATTTTATAATAATTATATTATGAAAAAAACCAATTTTATAATCATAATCATCCATTAATTATAGTTTGTTCATGTTTGGGCCAGTCTAACCACCAAATTAAATAATGCTATAAAATAAAATCATTGATGACTATGAGAACATAATTACTAAAAATATATGATATAAATAATTATAAAAATATTTTATTTTGTTTTATTAATTTTATAATTAATATAAACACCGTTAATTAAGATACCAACATCCAATCATTAAAAATCATTGAAAGATGATCCTCACTAATTTCATTATTGAGTATCATGACCAAAAGTATCATATAATGAAACCATAAAAATTTTAATTATAATAAAACAAAAACAAAAATAAATTTTTAGACTTTGTAATGATTATAAATGGGAGAGTAATGATGAACAATAATGCTATTATGAAACTAGTTCAAAATGATAAGGATTACTCAGACTCAGTATTGAAAAGAGATAATAATGAAATAATATACATATAGAGAATAACTATAAATGAATTTTATACAAGTTTATGTATATTAAAATGGTTAATAAATATTTTATTAAGATATTTATGTTTTTTATATAGGATTATAGATTGAATTTGACTACACATTGAAACAAGGTAAGGGTTTCTTGCCTTGAATTTTCACCCCTTGAGACATATTTCTTATTATATACTATGTTTTATTAAAAAAGGAATATATAATTTCCCTTTAATATTTTGTATCATTATTTTATAATTATTCATGTTATTTAATGTTTCATTTGAAATCATATACTCTAATGGGGTTTGACATAAAAAGTTTCAAAGGTTATAAGGGTTTTCTCGTCTCCATTTCAAACCCCTAAAACCTGTTTTATTTTTCTCGCACCATAATTTATTTTATATGGTGATTTAATTTACTTATTAACATCATTAATAGTTAATTAATTTAATATTATGAAATTTTATTGTCCATTAAATTGTAACTCTCCCATTTTATTTAGATTCTTTTATCATTGTTACCAAAGGGTTGTTTTTTAACTCAACTCACTTCTTTGAGTTCATACACTTCTTCCTAACCTTATTTATCCTAGAGTTTCATACTTTCACCATTATGTTGTATTTAATATTACTTTATATTCATATATAGCGAGAATTAATTTTTAATTCAATTATATTACTTTCTTTAATCTCTTCCCCCAAAAGTATATCTTTGTTAAGAAAACTTTCATCCACTTTAATGACAGTTTCCCTTCGTTTTCAATATTTTAATTTATTGAAATATTTATCTATATAATTAGAAAACTAATTAAGTGATATCTCATTTTAAAAATATATTTTCCTACTCTTTATTTAAAATTTTTGTTTCTTTTCTATTTTTATGATGTGGGTTTTCAACAATCATATTTCAAAATATTAAAAATCGTTTTCATCCTATCAAAATCAAATGTTTTTCATTCCACCCTATATTTTAATTTATAATAATTATTTGATTTAAAGAATTTATTATTAGAGTTATTTTTAAAATGATTTTTTTTTAAAAAAAATTCTTCACTTTTTTGAAAATAAAATTTGACAGTCCACTACCTCCAATATTTTACAAATATTTTTAAAATGACTTTAAAAATCAAATTTTAATGAATTTGGTTTCAACACATATTTTCATAAACATAGTCCTTTTATACGAATATTTATCAATAAATTTAAATTATTTTTAAAAGAAATTACTTTTATATTTTTTTTATAAAATATATCATTTAAAATAATTTTAAAATAACATTTATATTTCCTATTTACAAAGAGATATTTATAAAAATATTTAATATTGTTTTTCATATAATGAATTTTAATTTGAAAAATATTATTCTTAATCAATAATATTATTTAAATGATACCATTTAAATTATTTATTTGGTTATATTATAAAATAAAACATTATATTATAGAAATTATCCACAAATTCATTTTTCGTTCACAGAAATTGAAGGTTCATAAACTATATTATTTCTAAATGACTTTACATTATGTATAACTTGTTGTACATTTCATTGATGAAAGGGGGTTCACCTATATTCCATATATCTATTAATTAGGGGAATTATTTAATTAACCCTATACAATTTATTTATATGGTTTAAACACTATATGTTTTATTTCATTGATTTATGTGTATTTACATAAAGAATTACAAAATATATTTGGATACCAATTTTGTTCCATGGGTATCTCACAGTAAAATTATTTATAGAAATATTAATTCTTTTCATTTTATGATTCCATTTAAATTGTGTATGAAACTCATTTTCATTACATGGGTTATTTACGATCAGTGATTGATTTATAATGGCATATATATGAAATTATAATGATGGGAGGGTCTTATATCACCCTCTAATGAATTAGTTGATGTTTATATCTTATGAGAGAGTTAGATATGGACATAATGAGTTTTTAATTATAGGTATGGGAATAATGTGTTTATATATATTTTTATGAATGGAAATAAAGAGGTTGTTCCCCTAGTTATTGGAAAAATGAGTTTTCTCACACGATTCTCCAATTATTATGGTGGTTCCATATCTCAAGGTTTTTTATTGTATTCCAACTCTCTAGGTTTCTTTTTTAGGATATGTTACCTTCCATATTTATGAATCTATTTTAAGATATTTTTCACTTTTATTTTCTACCTGGACTTATGCCATGAATTTTTATTTACACTTTGTTGGGTATAACATTTATTATATAATTCTATTTTACCTATTTTCTTATCTTATTCCCTTATATCATCATTGATTCTTATTTCTTATTATTACCCTTACTAAAATTTTTATCTCACACTATTTCTTATATTGCATTTCTATAGGTTATAATAGAGGGTAATATATATGATATGTCTAAAATAGTATCATGTATCTAGAATTTGTTGGAGATTTTAAAGAATTAATTTAGATTAATCAATTTCTTACAATGTGAGAAAAATGTACGATGGTAGAAATAATACATGAGTTTTGTTAGTATATGTTTTTTCCTAATTCTATAAAAATTATATACCAAAAATATCATTTGAATGTATTGTTATGAAATATTTTCATCAAAGTCATGTAATTGAGGTGGTCACACCTAGGGGAAACCATAAAGACCCTCCACACATTGTCTCATATTATATGTATGATGTACCACCTCATGTAGATGATATACCAATGTTTCCCTCATATTAACAGGTACTCAAGAAACTGAGGCCAAAAATATTGGAAACCTCCTCATCAATCCATCATATATCATCCGATTATATGTGAAATTTGAATCAACGATCATCAGCAATGCCACCCCAAGACCAAGAACTTTTGGATGTGACTTAAAAGGTTTAAATTAATATCAATTATTATGATAATGTAGTGGAAAAATAACCATTATATTCAAATCAGGTGAAAGAACCACCCATCAAGTATGAGGAGAACTCCATTTTCATGTGGAAAGAATTATCCAATGATAGAATACTATTATCATTCTTTTACAAGGAAACTCCTCAGTATGAAATTCCCAAGACATTGAAGGATAAATGAATAAAATATTTTATCCCCAAAATGTTGGTGAATCTCCAAAATTTTAATAACATAAAATTATTTTATAAGGAGTATGCTAACTAATTCAAGTATTTAGATTAATGGTGCCACTATTTTGACCAGACCACTATTTTAGTGGCCCAAAATAATAAATAAGGAAAATAGAACAAGTTATTTTCATTTTTCTACATTAGTAGTTCTAGGTTACTTATATAAATAGTTTTAAACACCACCATCTGATCTGTATATCCAAGGGTGGGTTGAATACATAGCTCTATATTTTATTCCACTCATAAACTGATAAGGTTCATTATGGAAGGTATCCGTCAATGTTATTTATTTATGCTAAGTCCTAGG
The DNA here is from genome assembly GCA_963277665.1 of Viscum album. NCBI lineage: Eukaryota > Viridiplantae > Streptophyta > Magnoliopsida > Santalales > Viscaceae > Viscum > Viscum album. Next base: position 924,886,691 of record OY728145.1, on the reverse strand, counting down.
TCCAACATCTGTGAATTAAAATTGATATGTATAATAATTTTTTTTCATTCATAAATCCCAAAAAAGTAACACTCGATAAGAATAATTTATTGAAAGGATCCATTATTAGACTTCTAAGAAGGTTAAATAGGTGTCCATTTTGAGAAAGGAAAAAACTGGAATTGGGAAGGAAGCTTCTTCTATGAGAACCAGTTATATGAAATCCATTGATGGATATCTCAAAATAAGAACCCTCGTTGTTTCATCCATTGATGTTTCTCATTTAATTTCATTCTTTAATAGTGTTGTATGTGAAATCCATTGATGGATCTCTCAAAATTTCCATCCACAATCGTCTTCCGAGGGAGCATTGAGGAGAGTGGGAGGAAACGTATAGGGGTATCAAGTCAAAGACAAATATCCAATATTATTGAAATCAAGTAATATTATGATTTATACCTCAAAATATATTTACGAGATAGTGTATCCCCTTAATACTCTATAACGGATGAGGAATTGATCCACACTTCATGGTTTATGTTTGTGAATGTTATTGATCAAACCCCTATAGATATGTTAGAGAATGAAACTGATGTAGAATAACATAATGAAGATACATCATTTTGAAATGTAATGCACATTAAAATTAATAATGACATCATGAATATATTAAATTGAAGTCAAACTCATGTTTTTTATAAACCTTTGAACATCTATCTACCACCTATTCAGTAAGATGTTACTAATGATAAAGGTAATTATGTAGCAATTCCCATAACCCAAGTACTACTAAAAAAAGATGAGACTCCTTCTATTGACATGAAATTTTCCCAGTATGAACATTGGTTAGAGAATATAAGGAATGTTAATAATTAATTTTTTCGATTTAGTATGCCTACTAATTTTAACACTCAAGATGATCCAAATATCTCTCTTTCGATGAATCATATTAGATAAGAAATAATTACTCGATCAGGAAGAGTGGATTCCAATCATCAAAAAGACCTAGTGACCATAAAACTAGTCTATATAATTCTTATTCTCATTGGTTATCAATAACTCTCTCTATCATAAAAACGCAACCAAAATTTCATGTGATTTACATTAGGCCAACTCAAGCTAGGTATCATTGATAAATAAATACATGTAGATTGTATCAAGTTCTTACTGCTTCCTTCATGATTCTTTCAATGAAATATTCCCAGTAGAACACCTTAACACCATTGAATAAATTTATGATTTAATTGAATTTGTAGAGGGGATACGTTCACCAGTATATATACAAAATATTTCATATCATGAGTGGGTAGTTTGACTCCTCCTCCACCAAAATTTTGGAATCCAAATTTCATGATTTTCATGGTTATGAGGGATCTTCAGTAGCACCCTATATAATTTGTATCTCAATAAAAACCTATATTTATAACACCACAGTGAAAGAAGGTATAAAAATTAATATGTTTTATTCAAACCATTTATAGACCCACATTTTTGTTACTCATAAAATCATCTGATAATGATCCTTACATTAAAATACATTAGTGGTTTCTGGGAGTTTGAAAAAGTATTATAGTGAATTAAAGATGTTATTAGGTGTTCCAAATCCATATATTGGTCAATATAGTTAACATAGGTGATGAAATTTGTTAAAGTTAATACTGTTACATTATTGTTCAAACTAGCCCTGATTCTAAATATAACCCTTAAACTCTCCCACTATCATATAGTGCCTCCTCCTATATAATAGTAGTAGAATTAGAAAACATAATATAATTGAAAGAATGGTAAAAATAAATAAATCATATAAAACCAAAATAATAATTTATATTCATTCAAAAAAAATTAATGTTTATGTATCATCCATTGTCAAACTAGATAAAGACATAGATTTATTATAATAGATCAAGGAGACCTAAAAAATTTGTTCTCAATGATCACCCAGATTACTAATTTATCCATCGAATATTAGTGTATAATATCCAATAAAATTTTCATTCTAGTGAATAATACAAAATATGACTAACTTTGGGCATCTAAATTTGGGTAAACCCCCATCCTAGGTGACCTATGCCTTTGGTACTCAACAAAAAGAAGAATGAGAGTGGAAGGAACTCCCAAATAGGAATGAGTATAAATTAAATGACTGGATTTCTAGAAAATAAATCAAAAAGGAATATGAAATTGTTAGTGAAAATAAAAAACAATGTTCCATGATCCAAATTACCACTATGATACCAGAGGTATATCATCATCATATTGATATATCCTGATTTGTTGCTATTGTCATTGGTGGAAGTTGCAGCATAACAAATATCCCTTTTGGTTTCAAAACTAGTTCAAAATCTCCTAGATTTCAAACCTTCATTATTTCAAGGAAGGGTGGCACCCCACTAGATAGATTATTCATCTATTTAGTAGTCAAGATATGAATCATTTAATGTCATCCACATTATAGGCAAACATTCCTATTAGCATGACTCATATAAACCTCTTTTCAATATAAATTTTCCGAGGAGAGGCAAAAAATGTCCAGAATGATGAAATCATGCTAGACGCCGTCAATCAAATTTCATTTATATTGAAGCTATATATGTATACTATACTCAAATACACAAACATCAATGATCTTAGTAGGAACCTCAGTTTGATCCTGAATCCTCTAGGTCTCATTGGTAGATCTTGAATTTTCATTACATTTTCCTTGGATTTCAATGATTTAAACCCATTAATTTTTTCACGTGAAGTTTAAGAATTCATTTGTTTAGGTATGTATTATACTTTATTGTGAAAATGGAAAAATCATAAATTTTTCAGTGTTTTTATAATTTTTTTATTCTTATCATAAATTTTTGTAATCTAATCCAAATTGGAACATTATTTTTTATCAGATTCTATTTTCATTGAAAATAAATTCTTTTAATTGGGTATATAAATGTATTGATCCATATGAGGGAAAAATAATGGATGAATATTAAAAATTTTATGGATATATTGAATTTACCAACTACCATTAAATGTGGTATAAATTGAGATACAAAAATCTAAATAATCTGAATAAAACATGTAAATTAAATAGAACTTCATGAATCATGTTTCCATAAATAATTGTAGAAATATTCTCTCCTAGTATAGTCAATGGATATGTGAAAATGCAGTAAACTAAAATTTTTGTTTGGCTAGGAAAATTATAATTTAGTAATTGAAAGATAAAATTTTCTACACAAGTAAAAAAAATCTAAAATTTTGTTGGAAGAAATAAAACACATTCTCAAAAAATTTATAGAAGAAATTTTATTGATATTCATCCACATAGTTGGATGAAAATGAATTCAACGTGATGTACAAAAATGTAAGGAAACTATTTCACACCACATCATTGTAAATATGTGTCACCACTTCCATTCAAAGTGTAGAGAGTAGATCATAAGGGGGATAAGATACTGAGTAGGATTTTTATATAAATATTATATCTATTAAGGTATAATCAACCTAGTAGTTTTGGAAATGGATATCCAAAGAAGTTGTACCTTTTGAATATAAGGATTTTAAATCTATCTCTTTGTATTTATCTAGGAAATGTTATCCTAAATGAATAAAATATGTTTTTTTCATCAAATAACAATCCTCTAACCTTTTTATTTTGTTTAAAACTTATAAATTTATTTTAATTTCAATTATATTTATATCTATTTAGTGAGGCCCCACCATTGATCACTATAGATTCAATTATCTTTGTTCACTCATGGGTCTTTGGGTTGTCCAATCACTATCATAAGGGGAAAAACACTCATACGCAAGGTCTTGATATTGTTTCTAGGAATATTTGTTGATCCCCGGGATTAATTTGAGTTTGTATTGAGGTATTAAATTATATTATCATATTTAAATAGGGTTGTTTCCATGGGTCAATAAATTTCCTCCATTTTTGTCATTACTCTAGCCTTCTCAATCTTGTTATGATCCTAATTTCTTAAATTTATTTTTAACATCTTTTTAATTTAACATATTTAAAACCAAATAATCACTACTTTTTAATCTAACATAACAAAACAATTAACCAAAGTGAAAGTATTAACTTAGCACGAAATCACATCATAACAAAACCCTAAAAACTAATAAACTATTTTTCATAGGTAGTAAATTTTTTTTTGAGGTTTGGAAACCAAAAACTCATTATCATTTGTCACTGTTATTGAGATTTTTTCCAAAAAAAAAAATTAACTTTCTCTCTAACAAAAAGACATTGACCACAAATTTATGATTAAAAAATGGGTTTTTATACTCATTACTCATATGTTTGGCCTACTTCTGAACAATTTAAATAGTTTACTAAGGATACATATATTCAAAAACTAGTGAAATAAAATGTAATATTGTGTATGTATTTTATTATCTAATGGAATATATTTATACGTATATGAAAGAATTTTACACTATAAAAAATATCAAGAGATGAATAATATTGATTCACCTACTTTTTTCATTAAAATACCTAGTGAGTATGGGTTAAAATATAAAATTGACCTTTATTTTTCAACTTTGAAATTAAATGAGGACATTAAACATGACTTTACAATATATTTGAGTGTTAGGTTTCCAAAATATTTGGATAATTATTGGGATTATTTTTAAGAAAAGAAAATTACATATTATCTCCTACAAAATTTTTAATAAATATTAAATTTCATTGGGCACTTTAATTGTAGATGATTTTTTTTTGAGTTGAAATTATTTGAAGAAAAGAAGGAATTCTCACTTCCCACCTAAAATAATAGTGAATTACTTAGAGAAATTATAATGGGGAATAATCTTGAACATGAAAAATATGATGAAAAAAATTCAATACAGTATACTTATTTTTATTATTTTAAATATTATTTCAAAACTGAAATCACTTATACTATGATTATATATTTAAAACCATTGATGCATGACCTAGTTTAAGAAGAAGAAGAAATGAAATATTTTGAAGAGAAAATAGAGTTCTGGATTTAGTTTAGAATTTTTCTACATTATAATGATGGTAATAATTTATTTTTTAAAGAAAAAATAATTATGAAGGTGAAAATAAAGATTGCACACATCCTGTAATAAATTTTTAACAAGAAGTGCATGCCAATTTTAAAGACCAAGTGATTATAAGGTGCCATAACATTTTTTTCCCTCTTCCACTAATATATAAGAACTTCTATGTAATTTATGGGATATTAAATAAGTTTGTCCATGAAAGATTTTATAAATTTTGTAAAATGAAAAAAATATAAAAAATAACATTTTTTTGTTCATAATTAAGAAACAATACCCTCTTTCAAACTTGGAATGACCTGCTGTCACTATCCAGATGTGGGAAATTGTAAAACAAAACCAATATAGTGGTAAAAAACAGGATTAATTTCCCATAATCTATTTATTTTTGTTTATTTTTTTAATCAAATTTGTTATGCTTTTTTTCTTTTCTATTGCTTTGAAGTGGAAGCTATTCAATAGTTAACTCAAGGATTCTTCTTCCCAACAAAAATGGAGTTTGATTTTTTCCATTGAAATTATTTTTATTTTATCCCTGTTTTTTATTTTTACTTATCTTATATGCTTTGGTACAATATTTAAATTTTTAAAAATAGGTATGGGGGAGTAATATCTTTTATTAGAATTGGTTTTTGTGTGTTTTCATTTCCAAAATTATGCTTGTTATTTAGAAGGTTTTTTTTTGTTTTTCATTAAAAATTTTGTTTGTTTTTTAAAATTATGATCTAAAATGAATACCGTTTTAATTTATAAAATCTCATCAATGAGTGAATTTATTTTTCCAATGAAACTAAATTTAAATAAACTTTTAATGAAATTATTTTTAGATTCAAAACATTGGGAATTTCATGAAAATACATATAAATTTTGAATCACTAGACATAACTCCTTGTCTGGAATTTTAAATCATTTTACTATGATGATTTTAAACCCTTGTTGAAATATTATTAATTTAAACCCTGCCTCTTAAGTGAACCCAAGGCTGTGTTTATAACTAGAATTTAATTTTTCTGTTAAAACCTAATAGATTATGGCACTTGTGTTGGGTTGATTGAGTCATTTATTGGATTTTAATATCCACCATTTCTAAATATCATTTTATTTAGGCCTATGCTTAACAATTTACCATTTTTATACCAAATAAATATATAAAAAACCTATTTGTAAGACACATTACTAGTCAGTAATCCCTAAAAAACCTACTCTTGGATGTAAAATGCATTATCATGTTGAACTCAAGTGTGGGGGTAATGTCTTGTAATTTTTTATTTCATTTAAAATTATTTTGAGTATATTAAAAGCATAAAAAATTATTTTCATTCAAAATAAGTGATATTAATTCACACCACTACTTGAAATTCAATGAACCCTCAATGCATTAAAAAATATATCTATAGATAATTTGAAACATAAAAATAGAAATTATTTTATATTAAAGGAAATTTATTAGATATAATTATATTATATAAATTTTATGTTTTGATGTATCCTTGAAAATATAAAGATGTTTATACATGAATCATTCATGAGGAGTGTTTGAAGATTACCATTTTTTAGTGGAAACTGAATCGGGAAATTGTTCTTTTAATAGAACTGAACCTTCTTCTTATTCCTTGGATCTTTTTCATATCTAAATATCACCTTACCTTAAAATATGAATATCTCTAAAATACATCTTAACTAAAACTAATTATGACCTATTTGGGTGGCGATTTACAAACTTATCAAACATCGGGTGACTCACGCATGTGTTTGGATGAGAATTTCTTAGTTAAAAGACTACATTTGAGGGAAGAGAGAAAAAAATCGTCGAGGTAAGTGTTTGTGTTAGTGGTAGGTTCAATGAAGGAATAATTTATTTAATTGAAATGTACTAACTTTTTAAAATATATAAGGATACATAATTTATTATAAAAATATATTTTTTCAATCTAGTAATGTGCTTAATAGTCTAAAGAGTGGTTAAAGAGGTCATGGGGCTTGAATGGAGCTCAAAGATCCAAATTTTGTAATGGAAGATTGAGATAAATGCTTAGAATATAGTCAGTTCTAACAATGAAACTAACCATTCAGGTGCTCTAAAAAGCATCTAGGGGTGAACAATTATTTCTAACCTTGAATCTCAGTTTACAAGGTTGTGTATGGTTTTCGAGTGAGTTGGAAGGGGCGACATGGGTTTTCAAAACATTTCACTTAAGGATACACCCTAAGTCGAAATTAACTTGTAGAGGTTCATGGTCAGAAAAAAGGTATAGAAAACTGTGTGGTAAAACATTTTGCCCCTTTAAAAATTGTGTAAAATACCATTTTCCCCTTTTCTTTTTAAAAACTCAAACCCATATTTCCATTTTTTTCTCAAGCATCTAGTTGTGTGGGAGATTTACAATCCACTATAATTTAAGCATTGAGCCTCCATATCTATTTTATCTTCAATTTCATATTTATTATTTGTGTTGGATATATATCGGTATGATATTCATTTCCCTTCCTAACTTTCTTTGTTTTTCTCACCATTTTCAACGCTATTTTAGTGCAAGATAATATAACTTATTTTCATGCCATTTATAATTTTCTTCACCCATTATAATTTCAATATAAAGTTGATAATAAATCAGGTTTAATCTACAAACCTAAGGTAGTTAATTTTGGTCTTTTCCCTAAAGTCATATTGTTTTATTTAGTGTGTTATTGTAACGCTTTTCAGACCCTTCCAGCGACACCCCCAATATGTATAATAAAATAAATTAAATGATGTTACCATGCATATTATAGTACTAAAAACCTATGAATCAACATCATAGGGGGACCACCATGACCTCATCAAACCCTAAGTGTGTGCCTTCTTTAAATACTTATGATTCACATGCCTTGGAAATGAATTGAACCACCATTTGAGGTGTGTTGAATTACACATTATGAATGTAATATATTTTCAATTGAATATAAAATGATGGTAGGATATTTGTATTGACCCTTGATCCTGTTTTTATATCTTGAATCAAACATGAAAACGAGTTGTCCAATATGACTAAATTGTTCTATTTAAATGTTATGTGTTTAATGAAATCTATGACCATTATTTATCCTTAAGCTGATGGTGAAATAGGGGTCCTGATTAAGGATGTGTTTTATGTGATCATTGAGCTTAATAATTAGATATTTATAAATTAATCGTAGCATTTTTATAGTGAAACATGGGTTCTTTATAGAAAACTATGTATAGGATCACTGAGAGGATGTCATTATGCTTTCCATGAGTGATACATAGTTCCTAAGTGGATTACCATGGATGAGATAATTAGGTATTATTACCGTACAATGTCCTTATCAATACCTACTCCCTATGTGGTATACCACGAATTGACATAGAGGGTTATACCTTATACCCTATCATGAGTGACACTCGGGTCCTTATACAGACTCCTTGGATGGACTCCTATAGTGATGGGTTTTGACAGATCATACCAGGAAAAATACCTAGGTTTCTAACACAAAATTCCATTTATGGGCTCATTATGCCGACTAATTAAATCTATGGATATTTCCTCTAAGTCAACCAACATTTTTGGGTTCATTACATTATTTATACTAAACTTTTGAGACATCAATTTATATATTCATTCTCATATGCTATGAGAGTTTTTAAACTCCTTATAGTTATGTGTACATGCCTATGGATTATATCTCAGGTCCTAATTGTTACTATGTATCTATATATATGTACAAATATGTCCATATGTATATGATTCATATTTATACTTTGCTTTCTTACAAAAATATACATGATGGGTACCATCAATTCCAAAACATCCAACATAGGTTGAAGTGGGTTGTGTCAGTCAGGTATCTCGTGAGGAACCCAATCTAATGTGATTTATTTATTTATTTTCTTTTATTTATTTTTACGTTCACAATACTCATATTTTTTTCCTAGAATGGATAGTTCTATATGTTGTTGGTGGTTTCCAACTAAGGATATATCACACCCTACACATTATATATGTTTCAACCTAGACACACCTTACTGATATAGGTAGGGATAAAGGGATGCATCCAACTTCGGATGCCTAAATTAATATCCTAGAATGGATTACGGGGGAAGATGACTGAACCTATGATCATGATTCTAGTGGAGATAAATTTCGGCCTTTTTTATTTTTTATACAATGTTTTATATTCCTTTACATCTATATCCCTTGTATATTGTTGTGATACACGCTACTTATCAGGGTATAATCTCTCTAATGTATCACCATAGACCCGTGATACTATTTTACAACCTTTGGTGTATGGGGAGGTATGCTTGAGTCCTTATAGATAACCCAGTTTAGTTACATGTAAGTAAACCAAGTTCAAGATGCTACATAGTGGTATCAAAGTAATTTTTCTTTTGTCTTACTATTTTTAAATTATAAATTAGACTATGAACATTCTAGAATTTGGTAGTGAGCCTATTCCTGGGAGTAGATAACCCATTTATAAGGGAAATCCAAATTACCTAGGTTAGGATATTTATATTTTGGTTTGTGCCTATTACATTTGTATTGATTTCACCATTCGGTGATATACATGATTTGTGTTATAATTATTATTATTATTGTGGTGATATTATTTTACCTTGTCCTAACGAGGAAATGAATTATTATCTCAGGCATGATTATAGGAACATACAATTTCAAATTTTTATGAATACATCATGCCATATCTATATTAACTTATTGCATATTATTGGTTCCTTTACTTTTATGTTTGAAAATGTGTTAAAATTTATTATAGGGATAAAATAATTGGATTTACTATAGTGTCTACATCATCCAAAATGGGATTTCCCATATATCTTGATGGTGGAACTTTAATTAACCCAGTATTTCAGGTTTGATCCATAGACCATTGGTTCCATGGGAAGATATGATATATTATTTTGATTAAATGGATTTTAATATAAATTTATGATGCATGTGCTTCTATAAATTAGGAATTTTAATTCATTTAATAAAAACAGTATTTACGACCTATTATATCTTAATTCGGGATATAAGGGTTAAATGGTTACATGACCTTCCAATTGATACTTATAAAGCTTATGAATTTATAACCTAGAAATGGTGATGCATCTTACTAGACCGTGATATTTATATATATAAATATATGAGTATTAACTTAACTAAACATAAATACTTAAATAAAATGGTCTCAATAAATGGGGATTCTATTTTCAAGGTAATAGGATTTTTCCACTATACCATGAAATTGAAATTCTATAGAATGGAGCCTATTCTATATGATGTGTGACCTTAACCCTGACCCAATTTTAGTAGTGTGTAGTAGGTAGTGTTTCTAAAAACCTGTATGATATTTCCTATCACATAGACCAATATTTAAGAGAAGGTAAGGAGATCTAAAACATTTATTGGAATGTTATGTATGTGTCTTATTATTTTATCTTTGATCATGTGTATTGTTAATTATTAAATGAGGTTTGATTTTTTAAATTTTAAATCTATTCATCCATGATTTATTTGATTCATATACCATGAGGGTGGTGAAGAACACACTCTAGAGGTGGTGAGCTTTGAGCCACCAGTATTGACTCATCTGGTGCCACCTAATGAAACTGAATCTATTCCTAATTTGGAAACTAATTATTAGTTCTATGATTTCGTCCAATAATTTATTTTAGTCTCTAAAGGGAGACTCATGATCCACCCCTACTATGGAAGACGTTTAAGGAAAATTCCAGTAGCTGCATCCTACCACTTTCTTATGGGGTGATAGTCATCAGGATAATGTTTCATGTCTAGAGGACATGTTATCTATCTTCCAGAATTTGGTGATTTATATAAATTAGGGGTCCAATCTTATTAATTATAATTTATGCAATTCAGCTAATCATTACTGGGATTTTATCACCCATGCTAGCCAACATCTGGGTTTGTTCTGGGTGAACTTCAAGATAGCATTCAATGAATAATTTTTCCCTCATATGATAAGATAATTCCATTATAGGGTGTTTATAAACATAATGTAGTTTGTTATATCTATGATAGAGTATTAAAAACACATCACTGAGCTTTATCACTTTTCACTGACCCTCATTGGTGATGAGTTAACTATATTTAGATGATTTGAGGAAGGTATTATGCACTCAATCTGACCATAGGTGAATGTATTTTGGTTAAACATTTTTTCAAAGATAGTAAACCTGACCCTCATTACTGAGAAAGACGTAAGGGAGGCTAGTAGTGTGATCCCGGGTGGTTCATCATCAAGGAAAGAAGGCAGTTTATCTATGAGTAGGAAACGTCCCACAATGTCTTCTCGCATGGGAAGTTTCAGTCGGATGACACACACCGATATTTTTTTCACCAATTTGGTTAGGTAAGGCATAAAAATCATTGATATATGAAGGACCTAATTGAGTGTTTATCTTACAACAGGATGTGGAACCTTTAGTTGTTCTACTAAATTTTATATCAATCATTCCCTTTGAAAATCCCATATATCTCAAATAGCCATCTACATTTTAGCAACAAACCATGGGGTCCTACATCAGGCTATACAAACCATTTTTAATATTTGAAAATAATAATACTATATATATCTTGTATTAATCCATAAGGTCTTCAACAAAAATATCTAATTTTTTTTATCTATATTGTTGAATTTTACTTCACATCCAATTTCCAAACATTAAAATATTTATAGGTAGACACTATAAGAAATAAATTAATAGTATCTAACCATTAAATTAGTAAAAAATATCTACAAAATAAGTTAATACATATATTAGTATCATATTCAAACCATTTTATCATTATTATTTTTAACCTCACCCTTTTCATTCGGTTTTATTCAAAAAAACACAATTGGTACCACACACATTTTTTATTTTATGGTATTGGAACATGATTCTAAGTATTTCTAATATTAAGCTAATAAAGTTCTCCATCCATGTATTAAATCCATTATTCATGTTCAACTATTTTAACTAATAATTATACCTCAACCTATGAAATAAGTATGTTTTAGTTTTAAAGCTTCAATCTTATTTTTATTGGGTAAATATCCCCTTGATAGAAGATGATTTTTTCAGAATGAATATGTTTTTTTAGTAACTAGTGTATTAGATTTTCATACTCAACAACATCATCTTCGTCACTAGACTATGTTGAATTAATATTAAGATAATTATATATGTTTCTAAATTCTATAACATTCTATATTCTAAAAATATTTACATTTTTCCCCTAAACATTTAGAAACATCATTTCTCTAGCATACATAACATGTCCTAATTTTCAATCACTTTAGAATACAAGTAATCAACAAGTGAATTTCACAAGTGTATGAATGAACATAATGTAGAATTTTTGTCAATTGGTTTTCAATATTATTTTTTGGAAGTTATTTATATTTTGGAATGTTGGGTGATGGATTATTAGTCCCCCTAATTATTAAAGAAGCTAAAAATGGTACCCAAAAATTAATGGTAAAATATATGAAATATACCTTCATTAAAAATGAAAATGAATACTCCTTATTGTGTTTTAAAAGAAAATAAGATGAACGTGAACTTAAAATAGGTGATTTTTAGCTAGTGTTTATGGAAGAAAATCATTGTTATTGATTTAATGAGAATAGTGTTATCTAAAATAGTTTATAGTGAGGTAGGAAGAGTTAAAAGTTAAACTTATCAATGATAATATAATAATTCCGTGATTAAAAAATAATTAAAGGTGGTTCAATGTTTTATGATGAGATAGTTGATTTTGTGGAGAAAATATATCGAGATTATTTAGTATAAATTTTGATGAATACGGTTTTAAGAATCCTATAAATGAGGATTCTAGAAGATTGATTTGAGGATAGAGTAAAGAGGTGGTTTAGTTACTAGAAATTCACAGCATGGGGCAATTAAATGATTTTGGGTACCTTGGAAACAATATAAGGAGGCTTGGAATTATTTCAATAATTTTAAAAATTATTTGAATTTTTTATAGGGTGATTTGAAGTTATTAAAAAGACTTGAAATAATTTAAAATAGTTCTACAGTCATTTGAAGATGTCTAAAATTTCAGAACATGATAAAAAAACATGTGTATGTATTATTTCATAAGAATTAGTTGATCTCATGAGAGGATATGAGAATCTGTAAAACTTTATTCCTTATTAAAATATTTTTTGAGTTATCTATAAGTATTTCATAAATCTTGTAAGGCATTTTAGTTTTTTATAATAATTATTAAGTCTTCATAATATATTTTTCTTGAATGTCTAAGATATTTCATGGAATGTATTCCTTTTATTGGAAATTTATAATACCTTTTGTGAATGGCATAAGACTTTATAATTTGGAATAATTCAAAGACTCTATATGAAATTTGAGTGTTTTTTTGACTTTTATGAACTTTATATGTCTTTGAGATATCTGATAAGGCTTATAATAGTGGGAAAAAGCTGGTAAATAAAAAAATTCACAACACTTTATAGGTAAATTTTTAAGTTGTTTCAATTGGTCAAAAATTATCAATGGCATAGAAATTTTAATGTCCTATTAAATTATGTGTTTGAAGTTATATAAGAAATTATAAAATTCAATAATATGAAGAAGAAATATTCTGATAATTATTTAGCTCAACTTTAGTGATTCAAAAATCTCAATAATATTTTGATTCATGAAAATAAATATGAATTAGTGTTTAATGAATATATGGAGGAATATAAATGGAGGAGGGATGATCGAGCAATTAAATGAATTGGAAATGAGTAAATTCTATAATAAATAAATCTTGAAATTAAATGCAATGATGTCAAAATTTAACATATGTGGAATTAAAAATAAGGAAGGGATTTTTAATTGAAGAGGGGAACTAGAAAGACAAGATCAGATTCATTCTGAGAATTATAAATTAATTATAAGGATTGTAATCATATATTTATGTTCTATAATGTTTTCAATAATGATTCACATCAAATAATATAGCATTCTATATTTTCATATACCTATTAATATTGTTTTATTTATAGAGTCTATGGTTTTTTGAAGAATCCTCACAAACCATCAGGTAAAAATAACTATAAGACATACTCATCATATTTAAAATCATAAGAAAACAAGAAATTCTATTACTCAAACTAAAATTGATACAAGTATCTATATAAAAGGAATATCAGTGTTAATGGTTTAAAATTCAAGTAAAAACTTAAGTAAAAGAAATGATAATCATGGAAATATTCCCACAATGTTCGGTTGAATGAAATGAGTTGGAGGATCATCATAATGAAGTGTTAGAGAATTTATAGATAAAAAAAGTATAGAAAAATGACTATAATATCTGAGTATTTAAAATTTGAGGGAAATTAAAGAGAAAACGTGATGCTATAGTATAAATTATAGGGAACATCTTGAGATAAATAGTGAATAACATCATCAGAAGTGAATTGAATCTAATGTTAATTTGATGGGAAAACCCTTACTATATCAAAGAAGAAAAATAAGAAAAATAATTTGGTATAGAGACTATATTCCTTAACACCCAGTGTTGTATGATCATAGAGATTGAATTTCATACTATTATTCTCAAATAACTATAGGCAGTCTATGTCTTTATATTTGGAATAAAATCATATCATGTTGAATTTTTTTAATCCCAAAACAAATTGATAATCATCTTCAAGTAGGTTTTAATGGAGGTCCATATAAAACTATTGGTTCTAGTATAAATAATGTCATGAAGATTATATGAAGCAATATGAAGACCCTATTGAGAAGATAGGTGATTATCCTAGTGAAATAAAAGTTTAACAAAACCTAAGGATTGTTGTAGTGTAAAATTAAATAGTTCAATTTTTGGGTTTAAGATGAAACCATCTTAACCCGTAATGTAATCACTTTTATACACTATTTAAAACATCAGTGACTCAAAATAAAAACAAATCATAACTGGGAGTGGGTTTCCTAAGATGGGGCCAAACCCTGTTAAAATACCCTATGATAAAATTTAATTTCATTCCAACATTTCATTAAGTGTTTTTTTCTTTGTTAAAAAATAATAGATCTATTTTTCTGAATCGGAAACTATGATTTAAATACCGAGGGTGTAAAATATAAAAATAGTATTATTGAAATTTTGTAAAATTTAGCATCATCTTCCCTCACCTTATGTGTCTATACATGATTCTAAGCTCATATCAAGTGGTAATAGAGTAAAAGGTTCTATAATAATGGATCTAAATATACCCTCCCCTGGTTTTTATAAATGAAACGTATGAAGTGATGATTTAATGCGTTTTCTAAAGAGCATCAAATGGAAAATTATATTTATATTGACGCTGTGACAATTTTGGTCCTCTCATCCAAGACTATTACAACTATAAATAAGAGAGATGAAAAATAGATAAAAAAATTCAATAGATAAGGACGAATGACCACTTACTAAAGGTAATCATAGTGGTATTTTATTAGTTAAATCTATTGAAAATTATTTTTTTAAAGAATATAGATCATGTTTCGATGAGGTTGGTTGTGTTAAATCTAGGGAATAACTCTACCTAAAGGTTAAAAAATTCATGAAATATTGTTATATTAAAGTATTCACATATATATTTGAATTAATACAAAAATATTATGATGAAATTCAAATATGATGGAATATATTAATGAAATGAAAAAAAGAGTTAGAAACATTGTTACAAAATTTTGATTCTCACATCATGTAAGTGAAGGCCTAAGATCAATCCTTATATATCAATTAAGAAAAACATTCAATTATTAAATATAATATTGAGTTATAAATTTATGATAAATTCAATACATAAAATATAAATAATTACATGATCCTTCCTCTATAATAATCCAACAATGCTACACTTGGTCTCCGGGATGATCAAATAAAAGTCAAATTCAAAAGAGTCATGAACATTCATAATTCTCTAAAATAATATAAGATACTGTAGGAGGATAAAATTAAAAATAATTATAATTTATATGAAGATAGTTTGAGGCCATCTAAGGATGTGAAGAATTCACTAAACATGAAGTGTCTTAAACTAGAGGTGATGTTTAGAAATCATGAAATAGCACAATATGGAACATTATAAAGAGACGATAAGAGATGGGAATCCATATGTTTTTATAAAATGATTAATTTTTCTAGGAAGCCCCAATAATTTAGAATGAATATCATTAAATCAACACCAGATCAACCATCAACTAGATTTTGCAAAAAGGTAACCCAAACTCCATATGAATATGTTTTTATTGATGCTTTATTGTCAAATGGTTTAGAGTTCATGTCAAAATATGTTCAAATAAATGTAATTTATTTAGAAACCCACTAATGTGTAAAGGGTGGATGGTATCATATCTAGTCAGATCATCTCCCCCAATAGAGCCCAATGGAGTGGTAAAACTATAAAATACATTATGGTGAATAAATTATTAAATATTTCTAGAACCCAATAAAAGAAAAATAGTAATACAGATTAAAAAATGTTGATTTTTTTTTATATTTTAACATAGGGAAATTTATTTCTATTATAAAATAAAAATTATAGAAGCCCTAAATTTAAGGGGAGAGAATATAAAACTGA
The DNA here is from genome assembly GCA_963277665.1 of Viscum album. Classification (NCBI taxonomy): domain Eukaryota; kingdom Viridiplantae; phylum Streptophyta; class Magnoliopsida; order Santalales; family Viscaceae; genus Viscum; species Viscum album. The sequence goes on along the minus strand of OY728145.1, from coordinate 924,870,095 downwards.
AAATAAATCTAATGTAGAAAATAAAAAATTATAGAAAAAGTTAAATCTATCCTAGGAGAATATATTTGAAAAACATGAAAATTTATTTTATTATTGTAACATAAGAAATAAATATTATGAATAGTGTTGGCACATACCAATCTATCCAAACTCTTATTATGATGCGAATATAATATCACAACATAAAAGGAAATTCATATAATAGGAAGATAAGTCTTATTTTATAAGTACACAAGAGAGGAAAGTTGAAGGAACCAATAATAACAATTCAATGTAAAAATATAAAAAGTATTTCAACCCCTATAGAAAATGATTCTAATTTTAATGAAAATATCATAATAAGGATCACAAAAAATAGTTCTTGGATTTACAGAAATAAGGAATCCTTCTGAAATCAATCAGTAAAGAATCAATCTTAGGGAAGGATGACATTATTGGTTTTCTGGTTGATATGACTAGGAAACACTATGAATATTTTTTTATAAATGGTAATATAATGCTTGTTAATGATTAATGTGGATGGTTTAAACAAGTTAGAAAAATTATTTTCAAGTGCATGGAATAACTACCTAAATAAAGACCATTGAAGAATAAAGGTAATGTATCATTTACATCAACTATTTTAAAATAGACTAAAATGGTGATGTCAACACAAAATTAGAAGGATAAAAATCCACCCAATGACTATTTAACGATAAAAGATGAAAAATTTTAAATTTTTAAGAAGATGGAGAAAACCAAAACGAATTAAAATGATCTACTGACTAAATAAAATAATGTTTTTGCAACTAAGATTATAGTTTTAAATAAAGAGAGAAAATTCATACAACTAAAATATGTATAAATATAGAAACATAAGTGTGAAGAATTTATGATAAAGTATCAAAATTTAAGAGATACCAAGATAGGTTATTTATTTTTAGAAATAAGTCTCATCCATATTTATTTCATTTAATATTAGATGAAGATTTTTCTCATTCCCTTGTTAACTATCCTTATATAAAAATACTATGAATTAAATTTGATGAACATTAAAAAGAGAAATTATTTAGGTTTTGATGCTAAAATAGCATAGAAGAGTCCTCCATCATGGAAAATATTAATTGGTATCATGTTATCTCTTTACAATGCATAATTTTTTACATATCAATTTGTATAATACTTATAAAGGTATAATAAATTATTGGACTTTATTTATTAATAAAAAACAACCATGTTGAATAGTGATACTGAGAATAAATTATGTAATTCCCTTTCAATAAATCAATTAAAATGGTTCCCTAATGAAGTTAGCCACAAGACCTCAAGCACATATACCCATACCTTATAGGCTTCCAAATAGAAGAAAAGGTCGAAAGGTGGTATAGTGGGGAGACTGCACCCTCATATTAAAGTAAGATTACGCCATATATTTATATGTAACACAATATAAGTAGTAGATTAAATTTTAAATAGCAATATCATTCACATAATAATACCCCCATATGATTAACAACCAAGTCATAAAAAGAAAAAAATTCCCTATGATGGTTCTATCATTTCAATCTGGGTTCAACTATATAGGAATCCATTCCCATTTCATGGATTCAATTCTCAATAAAATTACAATTGGTGTCCCATTTAAGTGAAACACATAAAAGTTATATTACTCATATTTTAACACAAACTTAGCAAATTCATCTCATAAGAAGAATGCCCCAACTGATCTACTTGGGTCCATTTGTTAATTTAGGATTTTGGTCATACGGGTCTTCATGCCCATGTTTTAGAAGTATAAGCCAATATAATATTACAATTCACATCTTAATTTAAATGAAATCATTTCCTGTAAGAATTAAAATCTAATATAAATATATATATCATGGTTCAGTAAAAATAATTACCCTCCCAAAATTATAGAGGTACTTTCCTTTTATTAGTTACAATTGACATTCTTGTAACTGTGACCACATTATCACACTTGTCATCATAATATAACAAGTACATAAGAGATGGTTCATTTATAGGGGTCACCATTCCCCAATTTATAAAGTGCTCATAAACTTTACAAATTACAAATTTGGGACTAATTTTATCAAAACAATTAATGTTCTAGCTCTTGAAACTAATGGTCCTCGCTCAAACATATCCAAATTGATTGGTTAAAGAGAATACCTCCATCAATATATTCATGAAAAACCCATTTAGTTTAATGGAGAAAATTTATTTAATCAGAAATATTTCATAATTATAACCTAGCATGATATTAAAGGGAAATAATATAGGTAATTATCCTAGCATGACATAAAAATAAGAATACTGATAAATCACAGAAGCATGATATACAAATAAACTTGCCTTAGGCAACCTATAATGTGGTCTAAATAGAATGTCATGTGCATGAATGTGAATCTCTAAGTGAATAATATGATGCATGTAGCAATACTTCTTTTTCATACTCGGCCAAGAATAAATGAAATCCAAAAATTAATAAATTAATGACCAACGGATCTACAACAATCACTCAAGGTGATATATTAATATAATATAATATAGAATGGTATAAAACCCATTCCCATCCCTAGAAACATATTATTTCCCTCATGTGTTTGTTGTTCATACTCATACCTGAGTTATATATCATGTTTGGACACATTTCTAGTCTCTTGTCTACCATCCCGAAAATAGTAAGACACTAGGAAAATAAACATCTGAAGTCATTTGTGATGTACTGACCCAGGAGCCACTATTTTGGGTCCCCAATCTAGTTCTCCAAATGACATCAAGGGTGTCTCCCAATATGCTAGTCGTTGTCAACTATAAGAGAGGGTCTAATGGAATTACAGTGGAAATATTATACCATCTAGATCATTAATAAATATATTAGAATTGATAATAATTAAAGGGTGGAAGAAAATAATAATCATAAGTGATAATAATTAAAGAGTGGAAGAAAATAATAGTAACTGATATCCAATAATAAGTAAATATATATTCATGAATGAAATGATATAATGTAAAAAAATAGGAACCCAACAGGTATAGATAAAAAATATACAAGAAAATGTCAAAATATCAAAGGGTCATCTCTACGTATCTGGTGATCAAGCTCAGTCTTGTGATCCTATGCTCCCACATACATACATAACAGCACAAGTGTAAACTCAAAACCTAAACATACATCCATGAGGACTATCCAAGTAACCCAGTGAAATGGAACCCCAAATAGAGTTTGAGATATTCTTGGTAGGAAACCTTAATGGTGGCTAAAGCTATCTAGTCTATGAATATAAAATAATCAGCGTGCATGTATATAAAAATAAAGCAATAAAAAATACATAAGAACATGTCAAGCTCAAGTTCTGTGAAGAAACCTATCTGACCATACCTAATTTAGCCAAAGAAAAAATGTATCTGAACACCTTTCATCATGTATATACTTGCATACGTAAGAAAATAATTTGCACAGATACACGTGCACTGGCATGGACTCGAGGTTTATTATCATGAAATCCACATGATAGGATCACATATCAGACATGGGAAGTCATTCCCATGGATTCATACTCATAATCAAAATATATTGGATGCCATACCTAGGGTGGCATACCCATAATCACAATATAAGGAATGTCATGCCAAGGGTGTCATACTTGTAACCACAAGATAAGGGATCTGGACTCGAGGTTTAGTACCAAGACATCGACATGAGAAAATCCCATATCAGATTAGGGATGTCATTCCCATTCTTTCATACTCATAATGAAAATATATGGGACACCATGCCTAGGTATGCATACCCATAATCAAAATATAAGGGATACCATGATAAGGGTGTCATACCCATAATCACGATATATGGGATTCCATGCTTAGGGTTCCATACACATTTATATTCTACGAATTTTTTATTATTATTTCAATGATAACATACAAGAAAGGGTAAATGGGAATGTTTTACCATTCACTCATTATTTAGTCTAATTAAACAATTTGGATTATTTAGAAATATTTAAAATACCATGTACATAAACTTTCCTTATATCACTTGAGTATTCCCATTGAAAAGCCCATTTTTAATCAGATCATACGTCGCACTTCAAAGGTGGTTATATTATAAAATAAAGACATGATCATCATATTTTTTGATTAAGTCATTTAATTAATTTATTTCATGAAGGTTATTCATCTCACCTAATATGGTGATTAAAAAAATTAATAGAGTACGACACCAAACATTACACCCTAAGGGTTGGTTTAGTAAAATAGGCAATCAATGATTTTGAGGGAAATTAGTTGAAATCACCTTATGTTTTGGTTCAAGTTGATGTCATCAACCTCCAACCCTTTACATGGGTATCATTAAACATCAGAATTTTGTATAGGTAATTAATTTAAGGTGTTTCGTAATTTAGGAGCAACACAAAAAAATCCATTGTGCGGAACAACAACAATACTTTATAAACAATGAAACTTTGAGGGAAAAGTATATAGACCACCTACCTTTTTCTTAGGTCTGTCCTCTTATCCAACATGATGCATTGATTCTAGATGGAACATGAGAAATTAGAATTTTTGGAAAACACCCTTAAAATAGGATGAATTATTACTCAGGAAGATATAACCAAATATGGTGAGAGAAAATAAAACAAGGAAGAGGCGACACAGACTCACTGATATGCTTTCCAAAGAGACTGATGATGATTAATTCTGAGCACAAATGAAGGAGGTCCTCCATGGGGGAGGCGAGGAAGTATAGGGGTGTTTATGGGAGTTTCTTAGATAAATTGAGAATTAAAATGGGGTAAACCTCATGTTAGGTCAGATGGACAAATCAATAAATTTTAAACATTTAAAAAGGTGCACGGGTAGGCAACATAGTTTCAAATAATATGCATCAAATGTGCACCAGCTTTGTTCCAAGGCACTCAACCTTGCATGACTAGTCACAAGGTATGACTAATAGTGTGAAGCCCATGCAGATCTACTATCCAAGTGGCTAACCCCCTCGCATAGTCACCTTCCTGGTTAATCAAACCATGCCCATCCCATGTGGCTCCCTTTATAATTAATTTCAGACATTTTCCATGGTCGTGCGACCTCATGTGAATGGTTTGAAAACCTATGTGACGCCCTTTAAGGCCCACAAGTTTACATGTGGTAACCCCACACTATTATTCTAACCATGTTAAATATATAATTTAGTCACATGGCTGATCAACATGATTAGTATTAACTATGTGTCAACCATTTGTCTAAGGGTGTCTCTTTTAGAATTATCTTTTTGAATCCCAACACTCATGAAACTGATCAAAACACCTCATACACCTTTTGAGCCTTATACCTTATCCAGAAACTACACTTTTTAGTGTTCCACCTCTTGAAATTACACTCCGAGACTCATTTTAAGATATGTCATGTGCACCAAATGGGAAACCCCAATTTCCCTTGAAAATTTTTACCTATCCAAAACATGGGATGTTATATGTGCATAACACTAACTTTGTGGAGATTGAGCTCATGTCACACATTGAGGACCTCAAACTGATTCTCAAACATGAGTTTTTTAAGGCCATGGATATGGAAATTAATGTGTGATTTGGATATATACTTCAGTTTTATAAAAATATGGTAAAAGAACAACCAAAACCAGTAAATTTTCCAATATTTGTTATAAGGGAGGCATAGAAGATTGAATAAGCACATGAACTACAAAATATGTTTACAAATGTTTCTATTGTATTTTCATTGGCCTCCATGTGAACCCTAAGTAATAAAATGAACAAATAAATGAAGTTTATTATACTTTGGACTCAATTTTATATGAATGTTATCTACCCAAATTTAAAACTAACTCACTTTGTCGTAAAAAATATATTCAATATCATTGATGTTTGTCATGGGAGGAGAATAAAATACCACATATGAGTTTTCTCATTTTAATGAAAGGATGGATGATCCAGATTAGTTATCTACTAGCACATATAGGGATGAGGGTATTAAGATAAATATAAAACAAAACCTGTTTTTCCCAACTAAATCCAAAAGATGAATCATTTTTCGAGATTTCTAACATGTACTAGAAAACATTTCTCTCTATTTGTCTTTTTTCCACCATATTAATATTTTTCATGTTATTTTTATTTTTTAGGGGATCATATTACATAGTTAATGAGTATTTCCATGTACAATTCCAAAGAAAAAACATTTAAAAAAACACATCGTAGTTTAAATCACTTAAAATTGTATCCACCTTTGGAATCTGGATATCACACTATAACTACAGAATAAATTCAACACTTTGTAAAAGGAACCCATACTTTATATCAGTTTTCTATGTACTGGTATGCATGAACCCACATACACCTCCGTGAAATAGCACATTGTTATATAAAAACTGAAAATAAAATGCATGCAAACAACTATCCCAAACAAGAGTATATCATAATTACAAAAAGGATGAACACAGGACCCACCAAACTAAAATGAAAAAAGCATCAAACGTACTCAGGGGGAGATCATTGTCAGATGCACCAGCTAGAAAACTACTCTACAATGCTCCAATAAAAAACCTGGTTGGTATGTCTCACTAAGATTTGCCTACTCCGAGTCCTCTTAGGACTCTATCAAAAGGTTTGTGGTCTGCATAATACACAAGCCATGTGCGGTTAAAGTTCATGTAGAAATGAGTATAATAATACTTAATAGGCTCCCTAAAAACCCTAAAAGAAAAGGAGAAAATGAAAGGAAGTGATCCACTCATCGCAGCTAGAGGGAAACCCAATGAGAGGGAAACTCCATCTCGAGACCATCCTTGGTTAAAAATGACTTGTCATCTTATACCATATGGTGTGTCATCGCATAAGTGACAACACCACATGTATGCCTAGAAAAATCCCAGATATACTCATCTCGGGCACTAAACCTCATTAGGTTATAACTTCATCACCAGAAATCGATTCTACTTGAGGCTCTATGAAAACTGATAATCAAAAGAACACACACTCCATAAGCCATGTCACCTCAGATGACACATGTTCAAGAGGTACACTACATCAGGTCTCACACAACCATCCCATATGGACCATCCAAGAGATTTTTGGGGTTTTGGGTTTGGGTTTTGGGGTGTGGTCTTTAGGTCGAGTCTCTGGGCCAATAGTTTCTTTACCATTTGCATTGTTGTGTCGAGTGCTAATTTCACAGTTCTAAGCCACCTTTTAATAATTAATATTTTTTATTTTCATATTTTCTGGTTGAAATTTACATATGGGAAAGTCATTATTGATTGAACTAATCCTCTACAATAATTGGTATAAGGGATCAAACCACTCCGAACAATGAAACACGTTGGGAATATTCAGTAGCCTCTGCTCCAAAAATCCCCAAACATGCCTCATGTTTATCGAACATTGGGAGCACTTCTTCCTCTTTCCCCCTTGTCTCTAGTGTAAGATCATCCTCCTATCACCAAGAAAAACTCTAAACTTCTTCCCCCCATCCAAAAAAGTGTTCAGATGTATTCTTTTCATGCATGGTTTTTCTTCATCCTCCAGTGTAGATCCTCCTTCACCGGTTCCTTGTTCTGGCTCCAACTCCATGAATTGTCATCTGGTATCTTTCAAAGATTTTCTTGGATTGGATCCAAATCTTCCAATGATGTTTCTTCCTCCAGTTATTCCAGGCATCTCTATTTATTTTCAAGCTCCAAAGTGGGTTGATGGATTTTTGGCATGTGACATGATTTTGGAAGAGCTCAAAGCTGGAGAAGATCTTCATAAATGGACTCGAGTTTATAATTTTGGGAAAGGTAAACCAAATTACTATTTGTTCTAGTGTTTCATTGTCTGTTGGCCCCTCTCCTCTCATATTGTGGTTTTGGTTCTTAATCTATGTTTTTTTCATTTATTTTTTCTCCCATAAGGATTTTGTTTGTGGTGTGGGTGTTGGGGTTGATTTAAAATCCGAATAGAATAATTATTGTTGTGGGTGAATGAAATATTTATTATTGGGGGTGATTTGAAATCAGAACAGAATATTTGTTTTAATTCTCCTAAAATATAGGATCTCATTTAGACTACATTTAAACCATGAATATGGTTGAAGAAAAGAGGCCAATAAAATTCAATGAAGACAATAGAATAGGAATGCTTTTTGAAGTTTCCAAAGACCTTGCATGTTATAGTTGGGAATTGATCGATACACAATACCAAGGGTTCAAGTAGTGTTGTATGGTACATGGAGTGGATTAAATTGGAGAGGGGGAAACCTTAGATTACAGAGGCGGTTTAAATAAAGCACATATTGGAGCTGAGATTATTTCACCAATTGAAGTGTATGATCTGTGAGACTTGAAATATTTATTTGAAAACAAAATTACTAATTCTCTGGTTGAGTAGGCATTCACTAAACCATGGTAATTTTTGTGGTTTTTCATTTTATTTTTCTACATCTAAAAACTCTGACCTAACATCTGGTATCAGAGGGAGGTTATCCATTATTTATTGTTGAATACTTATAAAAGATTTACACACAAAGATTTATGTCCATATTGATATGTTTAATGGGAGATATTATGTAACATTGTTGAAACAATGGGTAAAATGTTTTTTAAATCGGGAAGGGACAGTGAAAATATTGAAGAAAAATCATAGATGCCCGAGAAGACTATCTCTAATGATTGTCAAGATATGAGAGATTTTGTGACGAGCACCATTCAATTGTATTTGGTGGAAAATACACTAAGAGAGGTAATGAATCTAACAGATCTAGAGGAGATCTGGATAAAGATGGAATCCAAGTATAAATCTAAATATTTAAAAAATAATTTATATTTGAAAAAATGATTATATCTTTTTCAAATGTAAGAATGCATAGATTTTGAAAACCATTTAGATGTTCTCACTAACCTCTTGACGGAATTGTCTTATTTGGTGATCAAAATTGATGACAATGGAAACATGGTACCCGTGGAAATAGAGGTAGAAGAAACGGATTTTCTCTTATTGGGTTCTTTTCTAGATTCATATGACAATCTCATCGGTAAATTATTATTAGGAAAAGACACTCCAAAATTGAATGATATTATTTCATCATTGCTAATGAAAGAGACTCGATGAATTACTAATGATGATGGATCATCATATAATATTGGGATATTTTCAGCGACTGGTGGATGTAACTATCATGGAAGGTCGATAGAATGAATGAATGTTTGAGGGAGCAGGAGAGATCAAAGTCAATCAAGACCAAGAGGTGAATTTGTATGCTGGGAGTGTGGAAAAAAGGGAATATGATAAAGAATTGTGAGAAGTTCTATGATTGTATTAAGAATGGAGAAATAGAAGCCAAAAACTAAGAACAATCAATTGAGGTGAATATCGGGACTCAAGATGAGAGGTATGTTAGTGATTTATTGCTTACAACTGTGGAAGATGTTGATGGTTCAGACTGGATTTTAGATTCTTATTTATCTTATATTATATGTGAAAAAAGGAATGTTTTGATTATTATGAGAAGTATGACTGTGATATTCTAAAAATGGTCAACAAGTTAAATAGTTGAATTGTTGTAATTGGTATGGTGGGAGTTCATATGATTGATGGGGTTATTCGCACACTTTCTGATGCAAGGTTTGTACCTGATTTGAGAATGAACTTAATTTATTTGGGTATGTTGGAGTCCAAAGTTATTAGGTTCTCTACTGGAGGTGGATTTATCAAATTTATTTGTGGAGTAATGATAGTGATCAATGAGAATAAATATGGGAATATATACAAGTTGATTCATGCAGGTGAATCTTCTTTGAGTCCCCAAAGTATCATTATAGGTGATGTTCAAAAAGATATTTCTGCAAATGGATATTTAAAAAAGAATTTGACATTTTCTTCAGTTATTCATGTAATGGTGAAGCCACAACATTTTTTTAATCAGATTGGAGCATTTGTACACCCGCAATGGGTGTGGCGAGTCATGCCAATATTGGGATTAACATTACAGGTCAAAATGGACGATGATAGTGATGTATTCAGATTTTTTAATAATGGTGGAGATTGTTGGGGGTGATATAAAATATGAACAAAATATTCTTTTTTGGGTGAGTGAAATATTTTTTATTGGGTTGATTTAAAATCTGAATGGAATATTTGATTTAATTATCCTAAAAAACAAGATCTCTTTTTTCCTGCATTTAAACCATGTAGTAGGATGAAAAAAGGTGTCTTATAAAAGACAATTAGACAATAGAGGAGGCATACATTTTGAAGGTTCTAAATCCCTTTCATATTTTAGTGGGGAGTTTATGGATAAAAATGATGAGGTTTCAAGTATTGGTGTACGGTGCACGACATGGATGCAAGCCGAGAGGGTAACCCAGAGATCACAGAGGAAGTAGAAATAAAACATGGAGTGGAGTGGAGATTGTTGTACTAATTGAAGTGTGTGATTTTTGAGACTTTTAATTTTTATTTGACAATATAATTAATTATTTTCAGGTGGAGTAGGCTTTTAATGATCAGTGGTAATTTTTTGGTGTTTTTCATTTTATTTCGCTGCATCTAAAAACTCCGACTTAACACTGGGCTCGAGAAGGTGGCTCTTATAGGAGATGGAGGTTCTCCCTTTTGGGATGGCCAATGAATTTTCATATTTTTCGGGATTCCAATTATGTAAAAGTCTGGATGAGCATTCCCAAATAACCTCTTCCTTTAAATAATCCCGCTATGCTGAAAGGTAATCAAAAGTTTATTGGTCATTTTTTATGCGCTAATCTGACTAAGATTCTCTTTCAACACATGATGTCCACTCACATTTTTGTTGAGATAGACCTGTCCAAGGACATCCCTAAGCATATCCTGGTCCTTGTGGGAGACTCTTTTTTCTTGCTACTAGAAGTTTATTTGAGATTTCAGGGTTGGTTTTTGCGTTGACTGTAGTCTACAAAGCCATGTTCCTTCTGTGTATAAGAGGCATTTTCCTTGCTTCAAAGAATCTCTAACTTGTTTAGAAATTCCTTAAGAGACATTACACAAAGAACCAATTAGTAAGACTCTTACTTTTTCTCCCCAATCAGGTCTTGTTCTTCTGATGGATTCTGTTACTACACCAGGGCAATCACTAGATTCAGGTATGGCCCTCCACTCTTCAACTCTTCTCTCCTTCTAGGGCTGGGCCTACTTCCCCTTTGGATGAGGAACCACCTTCTTATTCTATCATTGATATGGAAGATGTATTAGGTAGATATAAAGATAATTGGACTTCTATCTCGAGTCCTCCATGACTGCTCCCTTCTTCTAAGGGTTCTTTGGGGATAAATCTAGTTTCCATGGTTTCAGTGGAGGATTATCCCTCTATATCTCTCTATTTTTTTTGAAAAAACAAACCTCAATACATAAATATCAGCCAAAACCAAAGTACATAATTTCAATGGAAAATATGGCATACAACAACTAGAACCACAATTATTCCCAATGGAAGCTTCAAAATGAGCCACCCAACTTCCTTCTCTCCCAAAAAAGAAATGTTATAGGAAGAGAAAAAAAGAACCAATGATTTTTTGATGTTGATAATGGACCCATAAGCTTGGGGTATTCCTTCATCCTTTTTAAGTGCACTGATAATAAATTGACAATTAGACATGACCAGAATGTACTTCCATCTAAGAAATGAGATGAACCGCAATAAGAAATGTGATCAACAAATATGGAGTCAGTTGGATATATGTGTTCTTAATCAGTAAGGATTTTCTGAGTACTCTTTCTCGTCTGGCATCCACAAGCCTAGATACCTTTTGGATCATTCTATGTCTCTTGTGAAACTCAAATATAAAGCAGATAAATGTTTTTCTCATTATTACTCTTGTACATTGGAGTAGGTGGAGGAATTCATGAATATGGTTTGGGAATCATGGATATCCCCCAATCATGGGCATACATGATTTTCCTTTCAAAGAAAACATTTAAGGATCTAGGTTGATCTATGACTCCAATATGACAAAAAAAATGTTCATTCTAATTTTCATGAGCTCAATGCTGAATGTAACAAGGTGGACATCAGATTACAGAGTCAATGTAGTGGTGTATGTTTTTTCCACTCTACGAATAAACAAAAAAATGATACTAGAAAAATTGATGATGTTAGAGAAGTTTTTTATGGAAAAATATGAGGTTATATGGCTGGGAGGAGACTAGAACATCGCATATTTTCATACATGTATTAAAGAAAAAAAAATATTTTGGGTATCTCAAATATATGTCTTGTATATTGAACTTGTATCAATGATGTGGAAGAAGTAGGTCATCTTAATGTTGCCCATTTTAAAGACCTTTTCCACGTCCCCTGACACGATGTTGAGGAGGGTTATCCTATGCAGTTCCATGGGTGGTCCTTCAATAATATTCCAAGAGATATTGGGGACCAAATCAATGATGTTTTAAGCAGAATCCCTAAAGAGGTTGTAATTATGCATCCAATTTTCTTCTATGAAGAGGCAGAGGTTAAGAATGCAATTTTCCCCCTCATGTTTGATCTTATAGGGGTGGTGTAAGATTTTTTAGGAGCATCTATTCATAAAGTGACATGTTCTAATACATTTTTTCACATTCCAATGGTCAGACGACCATCCAAATTTAATTAGTATCGATATATAAACCATAGAAACATCTCTCAAAAAGTGGTGTCCACCATTCTAAATTATAGATTAGTTCATTTTCTTCCCTGAATACTTTTTGTAGAGTTTCATTGTTTAATTAAAAGAAGATATATACAAGGAGCTATTGGTCTTGAACCGGATATGATTGGACATCTTAAAATAAAGGTGGTTGGATCCACTGTTATAGATAAAATTGATATGTGAGAAGATTATGATAGATTGGAATGGAACTGTATCTTGAAGATCATGAGATGACCTGGTTTCTTGTATTGGATGTTTGATATTTTTTTTGTTTTTACACATCCCCATGGTTCCCAATACAACTTATTTGTAAGAAATTTAGTGTCTTTAATTCAGCATGGGGGCTCTGGCAAGGTGACCCATTTTCTCCTAGCATTTTTATTTTTTCTCAAGATGTTCTTAGAAGGAACCTGAACTATGATATTTCAGATGGAGAGATCCAACATTTTTGGGGAAGTTATAATTTCACTGGTATAACACACTTAATTTTTGCAGATGATCTTTTTTTTATGAATTACATGTATAAATATATTCAAGCTTTTAAATTTCCTTTGGATGAATAAAAATATAAAGTGCATATGATATTAATGACGACAATATTAATGCCTTCATCTACAAAAGATGCAATCATGCTTAGGTAAAGAGGATTGAAAACTGGCTTGGCTTCTCTGATCGGACTGTTACCACATTGTACATGGTTCACACTTATTTATGCGTATGATATGTGTGCATCATTTTCTTGGGATGGTTACAAGATTTGTGGATATATCACCAATTTTAGGAACATGTTATTGTATTTTAGAGGCAGGATCACACTAATTAGAAGTGTGGTTTCATTTATTCCCATGAATATCATGTCTATTGTCAAGGTTCCAAAGGCTATCATCTAAAGAATTTAAAAATTGGTGGTTGGTTTTATCTTTTATTACAAGTAATAATGTAATTTCCACTGTGAAAAATGGGGCACACTGGCCAAGCACTTTGAGGAATGGAGAATAAATATGCTGAGTCTAGATGACACCATGCACCGAATGCAAGCGATGCTAGCCTGGGTGGTGGTTTCAAAACAATATCATTCAAAAAAATTATCCAAAGAAAAATATAATTTTCATAACCACTATTCAATCAAGGATAACATAGCTGCCTTTAACCTTAGGTATAGCATGATTGATACTATATAAATCCTCGATCTTCACTCATTGGATTGTGGGGCGGGGTGGGGTCATTCTTATGGATAATTGGATCAATCCTTGTCTATACTACCTATACTATTATTTGATCATCTTCTCAAGAGTTATATCAAATTCCCTTTACAGTTTTTGTTTATGAATCTTTATTTTTTGGGTGGGTATCATGAGGCTGGCAGGTGGATGGGTGAATCCCCGGTTCAGAGTATTATCATTGTAGTTGCCTATTAGGTCATATGGGAATCCCTAAACTCTTATAGAATTATTAGAACTAATTTCCCATTTGTTAGCCTAAAGTTAAATGTTATGTATATAATTAGGGATTTCAGTAATTTTTTAAAATTAATTTTTTGGATCCAACCATTACGATGCTTATTTATATTTGGGTTTGGGAAGTGGAAGGCCCTCAAGGGAGACTGTAAGGACATTGGGTTTCTTGGAAACCACCTTGAACAATCTTGAAAATGAATGCATATGTAGCATGAAATCATGGATCTATAAAGGGGGTGTCATCATCCAGAACTCATATGGACCTATTTTGTTTGATTTCAGTTCCTTCTATGGGTACAAAAACCCCCTTGTCGTTAAATATTATGGCATGCACACATGGATATATTTGAGCATGATCTATAATTTAGTGCTGATGATAATTGAAACCTCTTTTATTTTTCTCTAGTATTGGTTCTCTCCCACCTAATTCTATGAATATTATTCATAGTAATATTGTTGGCCTTTTTTATTTTAGACTCCCTTAACTCTGTAGTTGTACACTTTCTCTCTGAATAAATGTTTTCTGATTGTCACTCAAACACAAAAAACCCCATATCCCAAGTCTAAATATTCTTCCACCTCTCCTTTTTCACTACATTCATCCATATTTTTATGTGTGTTTTCAAAATAAACACATGCAAAAAAAATTCATATTTACTCATCAATTTTTATTTTATATTCTTTCAATCCATTTTCCAAGAGTAATGTTTTTTTAAATAAGTAATTTTTCATTTTTATAACCATGTATGACCAATAAATTATCATTCCACGATTATTTATGACCATAATTTCTATTTATTTGTGTGCAACCACTATTTGTGAATCAGGATTTTTCAAACCTTTGAGGTTCTTTTCCAAAACATATTTTTGCATAAAAATGATGGAGACCAATTTTTACACCATATAGAAATCAATACAAATATCATCCCTTAACATTACATCAAACCTCCTTTTCAAAGCCTCCTTTGAGTGGGTGAATTACCAATTTTTAATTGAAAAATTAAAATCCCATGACTTGATCCCATCATAAATTCATATGGAAATTACATGCATAATTTTTTCAGAATTAAGTATGGTGGAGTTTTTCATTGAGTTTTAAAATTCATTGATTTTTTCTATTTGTATTCCATTTTGTAAAAAAAAATTCCTAAAGTAGGGGAGTGGAAAAATTATGATAAGGCATGGTTATGTTTTCATTATCATTTTATGTCATATTCTATTGAGTCATCTCATTCAAAAAAGTGTTCAACAAACAATAATAAAGAAATATTATTGAAAAAAATAAACACTTCCATTTTTATCATAATCAAAGCATTCAAGACAGTTTGAGTTATTTCTCTATCAAATACAAATTAAATTATAATCATTCTTTTTTTCCTTATCATATTTTATTCCCCCTATAAAAATATTTTTTTAAATCGGTTGATGTCCCCTCTCGGTATTCATGCACAATTTTTTCTTAGTTCATGTTTTTACCCCGCTTTACTTATTTTGTCTATTTTTCTACCATCCAATAAGTTATAGAAAAACCATATAAAAAATACTTCTTAAATTTTTTTTTCATTTGGATGGTAATGGATGGAGAGAGTTCAAAAAAACTCTTTGACCATATCACTTGGTCCGTGAACAAGTGAACTTCACTAAAAACACATACTTCATTGTGAGATGAATGAAGATTGCGTGAGAAACTTTTCCAATTCAGAATTTGAGAAAGAAAAATTAAAAGGTGTTCTCTAAAAATTAAAATGGAAGTAATGGGGTTTAAAATGGATTTTGGACCAGTGATCATTTTATGACCTCCCTCATTGGCGGAATCAGAACATTGTGATTGGTTAAGAGTTGATCATGGTTTTTCATGTTACCTATGATTCATTGTATCTGAGGATGTGGACTAGAATAAGTGTGGAGGAGATGATAAATTTTTTTAATTAATTATCCTATAATAACTTCTCACACTTTTTGGAAAGTAAAAAGATGCACATTTTTATGCAATGTTCGTACTTTGATTTTGAAAACAATTTAAGAGTGTTATTTGAATCCATCAATTTAGATAGAATTTTTTAATTACTATTGTAAATATTTATATTTTTATTAATGTCAAGTTATTATTATTTTTAATCACTCATATGTTTTTATACATATCTTTTAATAGGACACTAATCTATACTAATCATTTAGAGGGTCAAATAGAGTGAACTAAAAGATCCATTGATCGGAACATCATATCAAACAAGCTAAAATGTCTCTATTGCTTAATAATATTAATTTTTAAAACTTCCATAAAAAATATTTTACATAATAAAAACATTTATTCATAAATGTGGTAAATATATCATGGTCAAATTCATCAATTAAGTGGCTCAAATGAAGCATTAAATGAAGGAATAATACTATTTTTATTGTTTGGATGGATCTTAATGTTGAGCTCAAATATTCTTTAAATATTTATATAAGGATGGTAAAAAACCCAGTAATTGTTTTATTCCTATATTATTTCGTTTTTTGGGAAATTAATTCTTTATAATCTGAAACATCAGAATGGGAAGAGCCTATTAGGCTAAAATACCACCTTTATTATTTCAGCCATTATTTTGATACATGTGTCAAATTGACATCAAATTTTGCCGATCCATTATTAATATGGTTACAAATAAATTTGTAGGTATATATTTATTTATATTTTGAGTTATTATGGATCCAACACACATACATTTTTGAAGGATAGATTTAGAGAGAAAAAACACCACCCCTCAAACTTATAAATACATACTTTCACATCCATCAAATGAGTTTCTATTTTATATGTCTAAAGAGGGTCATCTGGAATAAGAACATTGTGAACAAGTGTTATAATTAATTTCCCACAATCATGTTTAATATTCTGAAATTGTTCCTCCCTTTTCTATTTTTTCTCAAATTCTTATTCTTTCTTCTTTGTAGTGTTCAAGTTCTTTTATAAGATCATTTAAAGTTAATATAAGTTATGTTATTCCCTTTTACTGTCAATATAGTTTTCTATATTTTGTTTCATGTTCTTAATCTGGGTTTTATTCTATTGGTATCCCTTACCACTTCCCCCATTTATATTATGTATCATATGTGTGTTATTTGAATTATGTTTGTGTGTGTGTGTTTGGATAACATAGATCTTGTATTGTAACTTTCTCTTTTCTTTTCAATTTTTCTTAATTATCAAAATGAATTGAAACATTATTCATAATATTGATTAATGAATAACCATCCATTCAGGTTGATTCCAATGACCGGGATGAATGATTGTTTGAGAACAAATAAAAATAATGATTTTAAATTAACATTTCGTATCCTCCATCAAGCAGGTCATGGATTATTAACATACTCGATAGAAAAATTAGTTTTTATAGATTATCATAAATCCTAGCTATAAAACGGTTCATGGATTAATAGAACATTCATTAACTATATGTGGATATGGATGAAATATTATGTTACGACATCATATATAGGCAATAATTTGTAGATATCTGATCTTGCCCATATGACATAATTTGTGTTATTTTAGCATGATCCCTTTAAGATTGATTAAATTAATATATTAATCACATATCCTTTACACTAATCCAATCACATGTCAAATTTTCTTATTCAATTAAATTTCAATATTCATTTCAAGAATTATAAATATCACCCCTGTTAACCATTAGGATCATGTAATTTTGATTGTTAAGTACCACTGCTTATGTTTCTAATTTAGTTATTCGATACACATTATTATAGGGGATCATATATTTGAAGATTTATAATTTAAAATCATAAATGACTCACTTATCAAAAATCAGATATTTTATTGATAATAAATGATTAGTGGGAACCCAAATTTTTTACTTTTGATTGGTTAATTGCTATTAAAATTTCATGTTTGAAAATGAATCACACAAAAATAAATAATAATGTTTTTAAATATCAATTTTAAAAATGTTATTTTTTTATATATATAATTTTTTATCATATGAAGAGGTTTTAGAATATAATGACAAAAAAATATACTATAGAATCATTCCTTCAACATCTTAATATGTTAAGTCTCTAAATGGGTCATATTCCTTAATGGTATTAGTGTTCTTTTCAAATAATTTACTACATAAACATGTATCGCTAATTACATCATCATGTTCCCACTAAAAAATAAATTCATCAACCATATCACTAAAATATTCTTTGATATGTTTTTTTTTGAAGGATTTATTATCATTTAACAATGATATTATAGTTTTTTAATATTTGTAAGAGAATTATGATAAAAAATAGCTTATAAATTTTAATAACCACCATCATTAAATAAAACATTGAGATAAAATTAGCATCAATTATAGAAACAATGAACACCTAAAACTATTCATGTTTACTATTTTATTGTAAAAATAACACACAAACATTAACAGCGTTCATTTATCCTTGTTTCAAGAATATAACTTTAATTATTATAAATTATAAAAGGATATTCTAGATTAAGCTCTATTGATACCCAATAAAATTAAATTGTTTATAAAAATTTTATTATGAATCATTGATAATGATAATTATACTCCCATTGGAATGTTTATATACAAATCACTTTGTGTGCCTTAATCCAATGCATTTTTTAAAATATATGTTGATGCCGACTCATCCTTCAACTTAAGAACATTTTTTTACTTTTTATGAGTCTAAATTCCTCCCTCTAGTTTCATTGTATATATATTATTTTATGTAACAGCAAAAATAAATTAATAAACACTTCATCATTTATTTTCTTATTAATGTAATTACACATTGTTGCATTGGTATATCTAAAAATTAAGAATATTTTTTTTATGATCCAAATATTCATAGTATGTGTACTTAACAAACTAAAATAAATGTAAAATAAAAATCAAGGTATTTTAAATACATATATTTTACATTTCTTAATATGTAATTTTGTTAAATATGAAAATATAAGAAATTATTAGGGTTAAATGTATTAAAATATTACAAATTTTCAATAATCAGTACATTATTTGATTAATAATTCCCTATATTGATCTCATTAAAGTAAAAATAATTTTTTAGGATTAAATTTTTATCTGATTTTGTATACCTTGAAAATTTAAATTTATTCAAAATATAGCCACCACTATCTTTTTTTCTTAACAGAACACATATAAAAATATTCACTATGTTAAATAGTTCACATGTAAATTATCTAGTTAAATAAAAGGAAAATTATAAAGTGATTTTAGACTAAAAATACATTCCATTGTTATTTTCTATTTTATAAATATCATTATTTATATGAATAAATTGTAAACTTTTAATTACAAGTCCAATTCCACAAAATATCTCATTTATATAAACCAAATATCCCATATTAATAAATATGAAAGAAAAAATCTTTTAATCCAAAGGAAAAACTAGAAAACAAATTTCATTTTTTGAAAATAAAAATTAATAATATTAAATTATATAACCAGTTCAATATATAGATGCAGATCACATTTCCCCAACTCAATGCAACAACAATTATTTCATTTCTGATAAGAAAATTTAAAACTACATAAATATATTATATTTAAATTATATATATTAATATATTAAAAAATATATTTCATACATATCATATATGTCATACCCATGTGTTATGTTTAGTGAAATTGAATCCTATAATATATATTGTTTATCCACATAATGATTCTCTTTATAGCCGATAATTCCAATCAAATTATAATAATAATATTGAAAAAAAATCCTTCTTAATGATAAATCATTCCATCTAAAAAAGATTATGTAATATTATATAAAAAATTATTTTCAAATGTGTATCATATTTTAATATTATTCAATAAATAATTTTATTAAATATACTCCCATAAATATAATAACAACTTATATCACCACCACACTCACTTATTGTAAACTAAGAAACCTACTTCATCATAACTTAATATTTATAAGCCTATCTATTAAATAATTACTCATTTGGTAAGAAAACATGTTAATCATATTAAAATGATTCATGGATAAAAATTTGAATGAAAAAATAAACAATTCCACAAATGAACTCACTTATGTATATTAATATAAGAATTTAATGGATTGGGACACCTTTGTAATGTCCATGACATGAAACCTATCCACGCAGCTTGATCTAAAGCACCAAAACACCTCAGGCATGCATGTCCATATGAAAAAGGCTTAAAACTAGTGGAAAGGGTTAAATAAATATCATAGGGAGATTTTACCATCAAGAATATAAGCATATATAATAGTAAATAAAATCATCCATCTTGAGAATCAATAAGGTTTTTATTTAATATAATATAAATTTAACCATAACAATACCATACATAATTCAATGATAAAATAAACACATATTATTCCATATTAGTCATACGTCATAAGTACGATTATTTATATAAGATATCATGCATAATATATATATAATAATAAAAATTAAATAAATAATAGAAGACACTGCTAAATATCCTCTAACTATCCTCAAAACTATCTCTTCATCCCCTTTAAACTACTCCTGCTAGCCCACCAATAATAGGGCCCTTACGATAACAAGAATGAAAAATGTAAGGTTCGCACATTCATTGGGGTACAAATAATTATTTTGAGTGTAAAAATGCATAACGTACAACCAACACTGTAACACCCGAGACTTTTATGAGAAATATTTTGTTTTTATGTTATATAAATCATCAAAGGAATGTTTCGCTACACGCAATTACGACCTTCCTCGATAGCGTGTGTGGTACGCAATACCGAGTTCTACTAAACAATGATAAATTGTTATAATATTATAAATTGACCATTATGAATAGTATTAATTTAATTTTAAATTTTACAACATTATTACCCATTTTACACATTTTCTAGAACATGGTAGGAGAACAAAATAATTTTTTTGGGTAAAATAAGTATTTATCAAAAAATGCAGTTTTGCCGCCTTTTGGTGGCACACCCACATTATATATAGATTCTAACACATTTATATGTTCAATTTGACAAAATAAAATTCTAATTTTGAATCGGGATATAAAAATTCACTTTGGATAAATTTTTGATATTTTTCTGATAACTTTCATATTTTGACGAATAGTAAAAATACGCTAATTTTTAATTAAAAACAACTTTTTTCATTGAGATAATTTATATGGTTAAATTATAATATTGAACGGTTTTAAAGTATAGATAGAATATATTTTTACCATTTAATATAATTTATGTCATTAGCATTAATTTCACATTGAATTCATAGGTAAAAACATTTCAATCTTTGGCAATGTTTTAACTTCTAAAACCCGTTTTCTTAACAACAGGATTTATTTTAAATTAATTACTGCAACTTATATGTTCTGAATTTTGAAAAATAGATTCCATATTCAGAATCAGTGGGTCCAAATTATGTTAATAGGCTACTTTTTATTTTTTGGGCATTATGAATAGTAACCACGGTAAATTTTATTTACCATAGTTAAAGGTAAATCGGGTAATTAAGGGTAAATATAAGATTATAAAATTACTCTAACGCCTGCCAAAATCCTATTGGATGACTAAAAGTAGACCCATATCACCTAAGGTTCGGATTAGATTCATTTAATAGACTTTTTTCCATGAAAATAATTTAATTATTATTAAAACCGAAGAATGTGACAACATGTCACTTTCCTAAATCTTATAAGTATAATAATTTTAATTTAGTGATACACTTAATGAAACTTCGAACATGAATAGTATCCAGAAATATAATACAATTATCTACATCATAGGAATTTATTTAGAATTTTTAGGGATTAAATAATTATCATTAATTATGACACAATAGTGATGTTGAAATTATATTATTAATTAAAGTATCAAATAAATGGTTTTAAAAATATTAAAATAATTATTATATGAACTATTTAATGTTCTCCACTAATTTTCTAGATACATATGACATTTTATAAATCTATTAAAGCTTTTAGTTCGAACATATCCTCTGTATATATTTTATTTAAATTCAAATAAATGAATAGTGTCAAAATTTACACTATTGTTATTTTATAAACATAACATATTATAAAATTGTTTAAAAATCAAACAAATATATAAAAATTATAAATTAAATTTTATATGGTCTGAAAAGTCATAAATTGTCAAATTATGGAAAATTCACAACACATATGTAATTATTAATAATAATTTAAAATTTAGAATATTATTACCACAAAACAATTAAATTGATAAATAAGGATAAATCAAGTTGATAATGTTTAAAATAAATTCATAACATGTCTAAATTTTATTGGTTGATGATATTACAACCCTATCTCATCTAATATTCAGATATGATTCATTTTTTGAGGTTTTTAAGTGGGGTTATATTTATTATAAATTAATATTTTTAAGATTTCTAAAGGTGCCCCTCTCCTCCCTTATAAAAGGGAACCTCCTCCCTCTCTTCGTCACACCACTTTGAGCCTTCAAACTCGGCCAAACCCTGCCAATATCTCCTCTCCACTTCCCTATAATCATCCTAGAGGTTCTGGTCTTCTTCAAAGACCAACCCTAGTTCCCTAAGAGGAGGTTAAGAAGAGGCGCGTCAAAAAGAGGTAATATCCATTACCGATCCTTTCCAAATTCTTTCTTCTTCAACTTATTCTTCATTAGCTGTGTCATTTTGAAGTAATAAAGTCAGTATCACTCATATAATGATATGTTATTATAAGTATGAAACAACCCTATTTTAACATCTATCCATCCTACGGAAAACAAAATCACCGCGCTTGCGTACGTACGAAATACTGTCTCCACGCCGTGGTGTAATCTATTTTCCACCACTACCTTAATTGGATTGGTATAATGGTGTAAATAATTACTATATATGATTATTATAATGTGATATTGATTCTGAAATAGTATACATACACTCCAATACAATTCCACGATCATGGGAACGATATCATCGCTCGTGCGTACGTACGGAATACCGTCTTCACGATGTGATGTGATTCGTTCTACATGATCTTCAATGCATAATGATTATATAAATTAATTGAATGAATAAATATGATATATATTACATTAATACCATTCTGGAAATGATGTATCTATAACCTAAAGAGAAGAATAAGAATTTATTCGACAAAACACGCATAAGAACAAAATGTTATAAACACCCGAATAACAAGTAGCAATGAACTATTACTACTAAGAAGCTAAGAATATGACCATATATGATATAATGACAATAATTATGATTCTGGAATACGTCAATAACATTATTTAAATCATTATACAGGAGGTTTGGACACTTACGAGGCAAATCGGACCTAAGGTAAGGGAAAATCTCGCAATCTCAATTTTTATCCGAGATTGTTTGTACTTTAGAATTTACTGGGGAATATTTATCATCCACATCCATGTTTTCTCAATATGTAATATTTATATCCTTCCACAATAGTTTATATCCAATTTTACCCTTCGTTCAGTTTTTAGTAAAAGATATGAAAGGAATCTTTGGTCGTTTTTCGTATGAGGTACTTTTTGACTTTTCTGACAGAAGTACGAGAAGAATGTTTTTTTAACTTACACGACATGAATGGATTTTTAAAACCTTATTTATAAGAATCTTCCTCTAAAAGTTTTCAAGTTTATTTTTAATCAAATTCTATTATTTTAAAATTGTATGACATGTTAAGAAAGGAAAAATGTTTTTTTGAACTAAAAAGGATATTTATCTTCAAGAATGGAGTTCAAGTGTTTTATCAAAATTATTTTCCATATAATATAATATAGGGTTATGTTTCTATCGCTATTATTACATTGATTTGATTATGTTGTGATGGATATATTTTTATGAATTCCTTTATCTTATATGAATTTTTTTATGATGTCATGATGTTTAAGATTCCCATTTTTATTACATGGGTTATGCTATGATGTATGGTTTATGATTTTGTGGAACACATAAGAATGGTATCATTATGAGATGGGTGGGACATATATCTCCCTCAAATGCATTGGGTAATGATTTTATATCTCATGAGATAGACATGGCTGGAACAGCAGGTTAAACCGGTTTAGTGAAACAGGACTGAAACGAGTAGTGAACTCGGTTCAAAAATGGACTTTGTCCACTAAGATAGTCTTAGTAATGAGTCTTGACTAACAAGAAATGATTCTCTATGATTATGTGTGTATGCCACAAAGTTTCATGTTTTACATTATGATTATTGGGATTACATTTCACTACTATGATTTATCCCATGATATGAAATTATGCTCTCTTTTGCAGGTTAAGATTTCCAAAATGATATGTTCTTATGAATATTATGTGATTGATATTTCATTTGTTTACACTTACTGAGCATTTGAGCTTACCCTTTTGTATGTTTTCTTTCCACAGGTCAGGAAGAAGCTTATTAAGTAAGATATGCCAAAAGGGACTATAGATATGATGAAATAAATGGGAGACAGTGTAGACGCTTTATGAACCAGTTGTTTATGCTTCCCAGTTTCAAAAGACACTATACCTATACGGTCCTTTCCTGGTTTTGTTATATGTTGTAATAAGTGTGCTTAAATTTTGAAGTAATAACAATGTATGTAAGGTATGGGTCATTATAAACACATCCCAAATAAAATATTGTATATTTTCAAGCATGTACATTATAAGTAAAAAGTCTTCACACACATCACATATGAATTGGTTGAGTCATCTTGCACTTACCAAGATACCGAAACATTTGAACATGAATATTCTTCCAAGAATAGTATTTTTTGGTTACGTTGTTCATTGGGATAATAGGTGGATTTATTTTAACAGGTACATACTCTTTAAGAAGTTAGGTCAGAATAAAACCTAACACGTATATACCAAGAATCATCCGTATACTATGTCCTCTTATATCTAACCCATCCAAAATCATAATCTATGGTATAAAATCATACCATAATATTCAGGACTCTATGTTGGTATAACACAAAACCCCTCCAAACTAAGAATCCTAAAATTACTATGTTTGATTGAAACCTATCTATTTAATTTCTGGATCTATTGTAGACAATAATACCATAAACACTGGGATGCTTTGTTGGTATAATTTCTAACCCATAAAAATCGAGAATCACTATGATTCTTGGTATGAATATACCTAACCTATCCAAACTTATAAGTCATAATAGATAATCATTCCATTATTTTCATAATACTAGGTTATTATAACACCCAAATTTTCTAAATTTAGAATCAACAGGGTACTGGGTTGGCCTACATCCAACCCATATAATTTCCAAATTAAATAGATCGTTGGATTGAATCATGTAAAACACATCTAATCTTATAATCAACTAGATAATAGGTTGAATTAATTTATAAAGCATTTGATATCATAATCAATTGAATACTAGGTTTCCCCTTGTCTAACCCCTATTAACTTATGATAGACTCGACAATAGTGGCATATTGTCCATAAAAATCCCCATAATAGTGAAGGAATAAACATATCAATATCTTTTGTAATTTTATAAACATCACAATTGATATCATAATTTTTCACTTTGATTAATCAACATATCAAAGAAAAAAATGTTAGGATAAAATTATGATAACAATAATATGATACTCACTCCTAGACCTCGGGTAATAACCCCTGCACCAAATGCATTACATATTAGGATGTAATAATCTCCTAGCTCTCAGGTAACCTTGATGATCACATCACATTCATAAAGTATCCTATCATACTTGATATTGGACATGTCCATCATCAGCATAACCTACAAATCCAAAGAATGACCTCTCTGGTGATAGAGTCCCTTAGGTTATATCCCACCGGTTCCAAGCCCCAAGGAGATTAGATTGGTCAATCTTCTAACAATAAAACCAAAATCCCATCTTCAATTGGTAATCTATAATACTCATATGATACCACCCAAGTCCTAAATATTTTTCCAATATTCTTCCATAAAGAACCTCTTCATTGGTGTTATATCCAATAAAGGTAATCACTAACTTATATGCTTCTCAAAACCCCTTATTGAAATGAGTACTAAATGGGTAAATTAATACTCTTCCAATAGTAGAATATTTTTCAAATGATTTCATGAGTCCATAGAAGGATTATTAGTTTAATCCATCAAATTTCATTGGCCACCCCCAATAGGCCAACTAAATATTACATAGTTAAAACTTATTTTTTAAGTAACATGTAGCTCACCAAAATTATTAGAGTGGAATACCTAATCCATATAGATCTCATTATGCCTCTTAGTTCATTACCCAATCAATAAATCATTCCAATGTTCCTATCACTAATCTTATTTAGGTACTATTAGGTTAATAAAGTCAGTGGGAAACTCTAACACTCAAGTAAATGCATATGAGTCATCTAATATAGCCCTGAGAGGTCACATTTGTTTCCCATATTTACCTAATACTCATCATATATTACTTGGTTTGGTTGCATTTTCTCACCCCCACATAAAAAACATTGTCACAAGAATACACATTTAAAATAAAAGATATTAGTGACTTACAACCTCTTTCATGGAGTTAACACCTTTTCTCAATGTTTGTTTATTTTATCCATGCATTCTTGATCATCTATATACCCACAAGCTCTAATTTTATCAGGTAACTCACCAAGAAATGAAAACTTGTTAATACCTCATAAAATGTACATTAAACTCATAAGAAATCATTAGTCCCTCAATAAAAAAATCCCCAATTTCCAATTTTAATTTTCTATTCAATTTCAACCCCTTTGATAATAATAATGAAATAATCAAGAAGCTGACTAAAATAAAACAAAATAATATGAAATGAATCAATAGCATATTATTTTGGCCTTCTATAACCTCTAGATGGAAAATACCCTACATTTAGGGCGTTATTTCCATGAAATGGTGAAATCACAACCAAATACAAAGCCTGAGTTACTAAAATACAAGGGGGAACCCAATAAGAGGGAAGGAATATGAAGGAATAGATATAGACTTTCCTTGGAATGCTAAAAAAATTAAAAACTACCATATATCATAAATAACAAAGGATAAATAAATAAGTGGAACGTGTGATGGGACTCCCTACAGGCCATATAATGGGATAAATGATCATTGGGCCTTCAGGTTATGTAATAGGCCTCCCTCTACCGAGTTAAAATATTACTTTGCTTTGATTTAATAATAAAATAGGCTTTAGCCCCATTCATTAAAAAAACCTGATAGATTACCTATATAATAGTCCATGGTTGGGTACCCATTGGATGTCCAATGGCCACCACTAAAATCCTTATGAGACCACTAGGCCCTTAGTGGCCCACAATTAGAATTTTAGTGGTAGGGTTAATGGTTATATACTATTATATAAGTATCCATAACTTAGGAGGACTAGTACCTATATACTGATGGATTACTAGTGTATTTCCCGAAGGTTCCAAATTTACAAACATTTTTGATGAAAATCATTCTTCCCAATGATGGATTACTGGGAGAGGAGTTTTCTGAAATCATTCAAATAAGGTTCACTACATCTGAACAATCTCCAACATGGTTTTTTTTGTGGATCCAATAAAAACTCAATAGTTCTATATACATGATAACTCATGGACTAACATTCTAGAGGCAGACACACATTTAGAAAACTGGACCATCAATATTTAAGAACTCATATAGTACAATAAGATAGGTGGTCAGGGTCATCACATCTTTTTAATGGGAATTATTTCCTTCTATGAGACTCTCTTTTATATTTATGTTATGTTTGTGAACCCTTCATTAAATCCCAAGTATGACGTTGGTCACCCTTGGATTACCAATCAATTATTATCATATATAGAATTTATAATCATCTATATGTATTCAATTTTCTTTATCAATGGAGATATCTATTTATATCTAAGGCTCTCCATAAAATTTACCCTCTTATGTATTAATCATTTATTACTTTTTGGATTATTATTATGATGCTGGTTTTGAGCCAGGTAGTGGGGTGCTCTGAAGCGAGTCATCATCTAGGGAGATATAAGTTTTTATGTTGTTTGGATAAGACCCTTTAATGGGATTCCTATGTATCCTTATGAAATGAATGAGATCCTACATAGTTTGGTTTCCATTAATGGGATACATCACACCTTTTAAGGCCATGTTAAATGAAGGAAACCATGAAATTTATCATCAATCTTTGAAGATATTGAGAAATTAATTCTAGCCATGGATGGTATGAGACTAATGAAGACGAGTCCCAAGGAACCTAGGATATGGGCTCCCAGGTTCCATAAAAAATTTATAGGAATGTGGACTATAGAGAATTAGGGTTTTTTGGGGAGTTGGTTTTGGACCCCAATGATGTCGCCAACATATCCAATATAGATGAGAATCAATTCTCACATAGTTTTATTCTGGGGACCCAGACCTATTGAGTCCCTCAAAAGGTTTGTATTATAGGGAAGTATGATTCTTTGAGATGATTAATATGGGTATTATACCTAAAGAGTATTACATTAGTGATTTATTAGGTTTGGTTGGGAAATATTATTAAGGATAATTCCCTTTTGAATGGAGGTTGGGACTTACATTGAATAGGAGACCTAAATTCTTGGTTATTAGTGGGGATTATATTGAATAGGAGGCCCATTGGTGGTGGTATGGGGACATGGTTGGGGATTATTCCAAATAGGAGGCCCACAGTTTTGAGTGTGATTGGGGATTACACTAGATATGAGGCCCATTATTAGTGGTATAATGAAATAATTTTATACTATACTAAATTGATGGCCCAAAGGTTTTAGTGTGATTGGGGATACACCAAATAAGAGTCCCATTATCATCAACCTAGTATACGAGTTAGGTGATGAGGTTTTAAGAGTTTCTTGAGAAGTGTATTAACACAAGGTACTTGAGGAATCGAATAGCAGAATATCAACTCATGGCATAGGAAAGGAACAAAGGAGAGTATGTCGACATAATACAATTTAGGGAGTGTGCAAGAATATCTCAAATCACGGGGTTCCAAGGGTGGACGTTGAGGCTGTATAAGGTGAAACCGAAAAAAAACATGATCCAGAGTGAAAAGTTCATAGTGAGACTTTAAATTTTTGAATGGGGTTAGTGATGGATGTAAATGTACCAACCATGAGGACTACGACCGTAGAAGAACAATGACCCAGGGCAGGGGTGCTGGGTCACAACCTAAGCAGTATGGACAGGCATGATCACCTAGGTGGGTCACCTAGGAGGTTTGTCTAGGAGTGGGTATCCCAGGAAGGTCTCACCCAGGTGTGAGCCTCCTAGGTATGGGTCTCCTATGTGTTGGTCTCCCAGGTGGGACTCACCTAGGTATGGGTCGATGAGGTGTGGGTCACCCAGGCGGGTCTCTCTCAGGTACGGGTCACCCAAGTGCACCTCACCCTAGATGTACCTGGGTGGATTGGACATCCTCACCCTCGTTATGGTCTCAATAGTGTGGGCCCCCTAGGTGATGGGATGGGGGGCCTCACCCTAGTGATGGTGGGCTTTGGTAGGTCGCCCAAATAGGGATATACTACTTGGTTGAAGGAGTTGTGAAACCAGAGACCTCCCGCCACTTCATCGTTTGGGAGTTTGGACATCCATAAATAATATGAGGCAGAGGGGTGTATTTATAGACATATGGGTTGAATTGTGTGAGTGGGCCTATATTATTGTGCTTGCATGACTGGGCCTGTGTAAATGACTTCTCTGGTGAAAAAAATTCTCCTATAAAAATTTTCAATCTTATGAGAGCCAAAACATTTGATCTGTATGTCTGTTTGGGATTGTGACAAATAAAAACAATCATTTCTAAGAGATATACAATTATTAATACTTGACTACACAAAATATTATTGAATAAATGTTTTAAACTACAATATAATTCATTGAAACCTTTTTATCATTGATCTTAGAAATCCACAACATACTATTGGAGGGGGTTCTTTATACTTATCCCCCATGGTGGAGTAGTCATGCGGAACATGGAAATCCTACCTAAATCTTCTTCTGGAATAAAGGAACATCTCTACTCAAACATTAAATCTATTTTCATAGTGAGTATTACATCATGAAATCTGCGACAATGTTCATTGAACACATTTCATTATGTTAACTACACCTCACCTAAAATTCCACTATGGACCTTTTCTATCTTTCATAACATCATAAGAATTACCTTTAATATATTCCAAAACAACCGTGATATATTTCTAGAAAATTGAATTTAAAAAATTCAAAATCACACTATATCCAATTTCATTAGAGGTTAACCAATTTCTAGTTACACTTATTCCCAATGGAACATGTCTTTGCAAAATCCACACTATAATGTATCTCATACTTGAAAGGTTTCATCACGTATCTTTAGTGAACATCAAAAAAATACTAAGATCTAATGCATAGTCTTTATATCTGGAAGTACTACTATTAATGGAATCGCTGCCATAATACCCAAACCAAAAAAATTATTTATTATTTCAAATATATATGATTTGATACATTAAATTAAACAACCACTCCTTGAATAAAACACATGTCTCCATGCCTAATTTAGTATACCCATTATTTCATGAAAATTTATAACTTGTAACCCATTATACCACTCCCTTTAAAACTCAGTTGATCATACACATTGTGTCCAACAAGTTTTAACATCATAAATAAGATGTCTATTTTAAAGTAACATTCATAAATTACCCAATTTTTAACTAAAAAATCATATAGTTTGTGTTATTGATTTTTTTTAAACAATTGTTAGTATGGAGATGCACCCATGAAATTATTAATCATCCAAACCTATAATTTATAGAATATTTATCAATACATGGTTCACCATTCAAATCCATATTTAATGTACATGTAATCACACTCACCCTTGAGTGAAGAAATTGCCATCATAACTTCTATAACATTTTTTTTCTCAAATATCATAACCAATAATTACAAAACATGCTGAATTTTTCCAAACTTCAAAAAACAATATCATAATACACTTGTATAAATATAGGTTTTAACGTGCGTTTTTTAAGTTTTTGGTGTCGGTTTTCATCTAATGTTTAGAAAGGCAATGTTAAAAATAAATTTTTAGCATTTGTTTTATGAAACCATCACTAATATTCATATGAGAAATCTTTTCAACATTGGTTTATAAAGTAACTAACACCAAATCAATTTTTTATGTGGTATTCAGTGTAGTTTATTTTGGTAACTGACACAAATAGTTATATATTTTCAGTATTTGGTGTCAGTTTTTATTAAAACCGACACCAAAGACCTCAATGAATAGACTTTCAGCATTAGTTTGTTCTAAAACATACGCCGAAGATCTCATTTGATAGGGATTTCAAAATCAGTTAATGATGAAACTGACCCTGAATGGATTTCCTATGGGATCTTTAGCATGAGTTTTATAGGATAACAGATTCAAAAATTGATATATATTTGGTTCAGCATCGGTTTATATATAAACGCGACGCCGAAAAATGTTTCAATGTTTCTTATTATAGAAACTGATGTTGGTATTTATCATTTTTTAAATATAAATCATATATATATATATAATTAATGAATATAAAACCTGTAAGAACCCGAAACAAATAGATATAAAACCCAAAAATGGCCAAAAAATTTATTATCCTATCTAAACTAAACCATTCAAATGTTATAAACCATAACAAACCATCCAATAAACTAATATTCTTTCCATCTTTGACATATCCCAATGAATTTAAAACCATCACCTGAATCATCAAGAAGTTAAAATAATGGTTCTTTTGTTATAACACAAAACATCAGAAGATAAATAAAGATAGTTGGTGTGTCAAAAATTCCTTAAAAATAAAATTATCTCAAATATCATGTTAAAATTTTCTTTTTCTTTTCAACCATATCAACATGTATCCATCAACACCAAGACTTTTAACATCATTTTTCATTTAAATCCAAATTTCTAAAGAATCAACATAAAATAATAACATGAAATCAAATTACAAATTAAACCCATCATTTTTCTCAGAATTTATAAAAACATCGACAATTTAATATGTTAATCAGAATCACATTTCTTATATTATTATATTTCAAACTAGAAAAAAATCATAAACCAGCTAATTTAAAAAATAATCAGTCATGAATGTTAAAGAATTATGTTGAGATCACTTGGATCAAACACCTATTATAATAAAAGAATTATTTTTTAAACACTTTATTAGGAAAATATAATATTAATCATAAACATTAAAAGATACATACCTGATAATTAAATTTTAAACCAAGGTTATCAAATAGTTTTAAAATAATGATCAAATATGGGTAATCTCATCATTCATATATATATTAACATAATTTAAAATATACAATAGCATTGAAATTAAAATACATTGTACTATAACATAAAATATAAAATAATTAATATAACTAACCTTATGAAAATTAGTCAAAATCCCTATTAGGATTATCTCACCCATGAATCATAAAACATAATAACCCCATTTTACTCTTCTTTTTTGATAATGAAATTGAGGTTATAAACTATTCAACATGATACTAAAAACTAACATATATAAATATCAAAAATAAAAATATTATGAAAAATTGAAATATTAATCGTTACTTTTATATATTTGATTGGATTTGTATTCTTTATCGTTAACATAATTTTGTTAAACATTATCCATGACCTAAATTTAAATTTATATCATGTAATATAACATGTAAAAGAATAAAAAATACAAGTAATGAAATTATAAAAAGAAAGAAAACTTACTAGTTTAATAATGTGCTAAAAGCTTTAGGAACACCGCCTAATAACGTGGAAAACCAGTATAGTATTCATTCTATTGTGCAGAATACACCTAACATCCAATTACCTATACAATATAAAATTTTAACAATGAATGAAATTATACTAAATATCAGTTCATAATTATATTAATGTTCTTACCCATCAAGGAATGGGAAAAACAAATTCCAATATTTTTCTTTGAAAATCTATTGGGTATATATTTAATTTTACCAAGACCTATTAGACATTGTGAATCTCTTGAAATGAATGTCATAAGACTATAAAAATCAGTGGTCTAATTTTGTCTCTGGGGAGCATGTAAATACATAATTAAATACGTAATATAGAATGTCACTTTAAAGCATCTTTAGTTACAAAATGAAAAACATAAACTCAAATATACTTACTGTGAAAACAACTACAACAGAGTCTGGCTATTCTCTTCAAACTGAATCAAATTAGTAATATCTTTTCGGAACATTCTCACTAGATAGTTTCTTCCACATATTTGAGCTGTCATCTAAAACGCATATAAATTATTTAATGAAGAACTAATCTGAGAAAATTTATTTATCCCACTAGAAATAGAAGTATCTGAAAATGTTACTCCATAAACCGTCGGTTTCTATTTCCATTGTCTAATATTTTACTTACATAGTACTATAATAACATAAATTTCATAAAACATTAAATTTAATTGATATTTAATAACAATTCATACCTAATATAATTGATAATATAAAGGGTTATCTGGAAAAACTAAAAAGAAACCTACACAATCCCCAAATCTGGTATCCTCCTTGAGAGGAAATGGTAATAAACAATTTGGATCAACAATATCGGTCACTAACATAATAATGTAACCCAACTACAAATGTTGGAGATTTACACAATACCCAAAAATAATTACAAATCCTTACGTTACAATACGTAAATGAGAATCTGAAGTATACAACTCATAATATAATTGTGGGTCCAAACAATGAGGTTTAGGATTTAAGAAGGTAGGATGGGTGGGCTTAGCCAGCTGGGCAGTCTATAAATGTTGGACATCAAACTATAAAGGCTAAAATGACTAGGTAGGCTGGGTGGATCGAGCCAACTGGGATGTTTGTACATGTTGTGCGTCCAACTGTGAAGGGTGGAAAGATTGGGTAGGCTGAGTAGGCTGACCATGTTGTGATTATCTCATCAATTGTTCAATCATATCTTGCACAGCTGAATGAATTTGATTTCCCATGGACTATTTCATTTCATTCAACTCAGATTTTAAGGATTCCACTTATGGATCTCATGACTTCTTATATTGTATACCAAATCAGTCCCAATACTAACACACTCCTGTTATCATCTTACTCATCCCGAGTGTTCTTGTCTTCCAAAATCTGTAGCTAGGATATCTATCCTATCCCCATGGATAAATGTGACTTGGATATCTTTATTTAGAAGATAATCCCAAAATATAAAGAGAAATTTTTATATCAATGATTTAAATTTAAAAAATACAACCATCAAAGAAAGGTAAAAAAATATTTTCCAACAATTCTTTCAGATACTTCCTTATATTATTCTGTAAGATACATTCAATTTTTCCCACTTCTCACTTGTTTCCATTTTTCATAGAGAGTGGGAGGAGATGGAGGACCAAACAATACCTCTTTAGAAAAACTACTATATTGAGCACTTAATGCTTTAAATTTTCCTTAAATCATTTTCTAATCTGATAATGAATACCCTCCACATGATAAAATACGATGGTGCCAATTTTTCAAATGGATCACTTGATGATATCTCCTCGAGTAATATTATATAATAATAAACTAATATGTAAATAGATAAATATATAATAAATTAAAAAATAAATAATAATTCTCATACCAAAATTAATTTTCTATGTCATCCGTTAAAAATTTCTTCGATGTATCTACATCAATAAACTGATACTTAAGGCATGTGTTTTCATACTTTTTCATTCCAAAAACATAATTTTTTGATAGTTCTATTTTAACATATCTCCATTGAACTTTTTCTAAAGATAGAATCCTTTTCATAATTTATTTTACTTCCTCAAAATTGAATTCCATCTGTAATTGAATAAATTTAACTTGTCATTTAAAATATTTATTATTCATAAAATTAGATAAGACACATCAATTGAGATATGTTTCCATCAAGTCATCACAAAGCTCCTATTTCACCATCCTAACAATGGACCTCCAATCAGGATATAAAATATTAAGAAAGTAATGGAAATATATTCATATATAACTGATAAAATGAACTATATTTGGGATAGTTGCATTATTATCATCATCAAAAAAAATATGTAATCTCTCATTTCTATGAGAAAGTGACAGTTTTGGTAGACATGTAATAAAATGTTTACCAACATTAGAACATGACTTATCTATAGTAATAGGAGGAGTCTCCTCCACTAAGGAGACATCAATAGTCTTGTAAACATTTTAAAAAATTAAATATATCATTTCATTAAATATGTATATTAATTAATATTTAATAATATGAAAAAAAGATATTACTCAATAACTACACCTCTATCTCTATATGTTTCATTGACACAAGAAAATTTAATGAAATTTTATGTTAAAATATATTATTAGAAAACATAATTTTTAGAAACAATAATGAAAAAATAAGTAAAAAGAGATTCACACATTTGTATGTTTCAAAGAAAGAAGAAAAATCTAAATAATTACCAGAAAAATTAGGATACTCTTTTAGTGTTTTCCCATATTCCTTTATCATGATCAATACATACTGCATGAAATATGTATTCCTTATAGTAATTGTAATCATCCATAAATTTATTAATAGATTAATAAGACTCATGTAAATAAATAATATGATCAACATCATCCTCATTACCCAAATGATATCTTTTTCATTACAGAAATATGGACCACTAATCATTTGATGGATTAATAACATAAAATATCTACTTTTCATGTGTCTCCATGAAAACTGGTTCTTTATTGTAATTAAATCTTTTCATATCAACTAGTGTAAATCCACAATACTCATGTTTCAGAACACTATTTATATCAACCAAATTACACTTAACACAACGACTCAAAATTTTATATAATCAATTTCTCATATATCCTCAAGAATTCCAAAATACATTGATGAATTTTAAATTGGGTTTTTATTTGTTTCACTTGAAAAATAAACTAATTCAGTGATAACCATTACACATCTATTTTGAATGATTTTCTTTTAATCAATATTTTTTGTGTAAAATGTGTACCCATTAATATCAAAACTAGTTAGTGTTAAGACATTAAAAGATGGTACCCCTTCAAACCATTTAAACATTTATGTTGTAGACATATCTGTGCTCACTTTCTCTTTAAACCATGAAACACTTTTCTTTTTATGCTCAATCATAAACCACTTTTAATTTCCTTTTGGATATCATCTCTTTAATTCAGAAATATGTGATGGTATATATAATTTAACATCCTATTTGTTGTTAAAAACTTATAAATGTTCCTACATCAGTTCATCATGTGGAATGAACTTTACCATTGATCCTCGAATCCTTCTACATACGCTATAAACTATCAAATGTTAAGATATAGGGAGACCAATATGCTCCACATCATAAAAATAATCAGTACAGAACTCAATCACCTCCACCGATACATATTTTTGAATAATAGAGGCCTCCAGTCGATAATTATTTTCAACATATCCCTTTAAAATTTTCATATACCTTTCAAAAGGATACATCCAACATAAATAAAAATCCCCACATATTCTTATCTCACACACTAGATGAATCACCAGATGAACCATTATATTAAAAAAATAGGTGGAAAATACATTTATAGTTGGTAGAGTATAATAGAAGCTTCATTATCTAACTCCTCTAACAAATTTTGATCAAAAAAATTATACAAATGTATTTGAAAGAATTAAATAATCAGATGATAGTCTTTCTAATATCTGATGACAATATATTGCACAGTGTGACCAGTAACATTTGTTACATCAATACATAACAGTCTTGGGATTTCACACCTAATAATTGGTAATCCTTTTCTAGCTCAAAATTATTCACATTATATGAATATCCAATGGGTACTTTTATACAATACAGACATTGAAAAAAATAAAATTTTCACACTTGATTAATTTATGATAAGATGAAGGAAAATATGTTCTGTTTCTTTCATAGTGGGAGTTAAATCAAAATATATTCCCATTTCTATCAAGTACAGTCTAGAATTCAGTCTATCTTTTTATTCCATTTATTTTTAAAAAAGTTCAAATCAAATCATCAAATATATTTTTCTCAATATGAAGGACATAAATGTTATGTTTAATCTCTGAAAATAAATAATAAGGTAGTAAAAAAATTAATTTTTTCAACTAGATATTTTTTTGAAGACCAAAAACACTTTTCATTCGAAATGTTGAATTGGTATTTTTCTCTATATTGTAATAGTATTTAACATAAAATGTTTATAGGGGAATATTGTAATCCTATAAAGTATTAAATTCCTTTTTCAATCTATGATAACGATGATCAATTTGAAAAAATCATTGATGTCCCATGTACAATATCTTTCTTCCATTCTGAAATTAAAAATATGAAGTCTCTTCATCACAAATTTGACATGATTTATGTCCCTTAACACTATATCTAGATAAGATTCCATATTCAGAAAATTATTTAATATTGAACATTATCATAACATGCAATAAAAACATTCTTTTTTGTATACATAAAAAACATTAACACCAATCTCAAAACCTCTATAGAGGGATTCTGGATCGGAGGATTCTGCCTTATAGATCATAGGCCTCAGACGGATCCTTTTCTCTCCTGATGTTGGATGAAGATATTATGATTTTTCTTAATGGTAGGCGATCGTCCTTGACTAAACTTTAGCGGATCATATGAGCCTATGGTACTATGAGTGGACATCAGATTAATTGTAGAAAAAACAATGTTTTTATCTACCCAAAATGTCCAAGGAGGAGGATCTGTAGTAATCAGGAAATCCTGGGGGTACAATATAAGCATCTGCCTATATTATATCTGGGGGCCCCTGTCTCTACTGGCAGGGTGAAGAAGGCATTCTTTGACGATCTAATCAATAGGATTATTGGGAAGATCTTTAACTGGAAAAACATGTTTCTCAGCTTTGGGGTTGGGTGAATTTGATAAATAGTGTGATCTTTTTGATACTGATGCATGTCTTATCTATAATTACCCCTCCCAAGGGGACCATTTATACCATGGAAAAGATTATGAACAGATTCCTGTGGGACACCAATGACTCTAGGAAGGATCATTGGTCCTCATGGGCTCGGTTGGCGAAACTGGTTGAGGAAGGAGGTATAGGGTTGAGAGATTTAAATACTGACATGCAGTTGATGCAGGAACGATTAGCATGGGATTGTCTGTTGGGGAAGTCATTGTGGGCCAAAAAAATCTGAGATTAAAATATGGGAAGCCTTGGGAGGATTGGAACATGAGGAAATTATCTTGGTTGGGGAGAAAATTTGTGTTTCATTTGGATATCTTTCAGGATTAGTCCCGCTGGGTGGTTGGCCGTGGAGAGTTGAACCTTTGGAGGGATAATTGGCTCGGTGAGAAGATGTTTTTCCTGGGTTTTCCTGTTCTGGATTTTTCCATGAGAGAGGCATGGCAGCATCCCAGGTTATTGGAGTCTATTACCAGCCCTACCTAGAAGACGTTTGTTCAAGATATCGTTCTCTCGGTTGACGAAGACACGTTATGCTTCACCGAGGTGAAATCCGGCTATTTTAACAATCATGGCTATAGAAAACTGATTCACTAGCAGGGTTTCCTGGATGCTTGGGGGGAGCGACTGTGGTTCAAATATCTCCCCTCGAAGCTAACCATTCGGGTTTGGCGTGCTAGATACTAGGCCTTTCCTATGGATGACAACATCCTGAAAAAAGGAATCTCTTTGGCCTCCAGGTGTTTATGTTGCAGCAGCCCCAAAAGGGAATCAGTTTTGCATCTTTTTTTCAGAAGCGAATGGGAATGCATTCTATGCATTAATTTAGATAGAAGGACATATTTCAATGCTTGTTGTAATTCGGTACCGGAATTTCTGGAAAGGCGGTTCATTGGAGCTGAGCATAATGGAACTGAATCCAAGTTCTGGTGTTTCATTTTTACCTCAATTTGCTAGTCAATTTGGGAGGCACAGAACAAAACCAGATGGGACGTCGGCCTCTCGTCTTCTCTTCTGCTAAGGCGATCACAGGGGTTGCTATATGAGTTAATGTCTTTAATGAAGAGGGGCTCGACCTGCTCTGGGGGATCTGTTTCTATGCAGGTTTCGGTGTGCCACCCAAAGTTGCAGGGGGGTTGGGTGAGATGGAAGGCTCCTAGCATCGACGTTAAATTGAATGTTGACGGGTTTTTCATGAATGGATCTATGCATGGAGGGGGTCTAGTTCGGGACAACCATGGATCGGTTTTAATGGCATATAACAGCTTCCACAGTTCAGAGAATTCATTGTGGGTGGAGGTATGGGCGTTACATACTGGTGTTATGATATGCAAAAGGTTCTCTCTGATGATCATGGAAGTGGAGTCGGACTCAGAGGTGATGATTCAGGCTCTCCAAGGCAGAGGTGATGTCCTTTGGTGTTGGACCTACTTGGTTCATGAATGTGGAATAGAGTTGTCTAATGATTGTGGTATCTGTCTTATCCCTAGAGAGGCCAACGTTTCCGATGATGATCTTTCTCGTGGAGGTAGTCTTGACAACCCGTGGTGATTTTCTCTACTCTGGGATCTCTACCTCAGGAATGTTTAAGCTTTGTGGTAGGGGTCGCATTGGGTCTCCATCATTTTAGACCTCCGTGATCTTTTTAATGTATTGTTCCTCTCTTTGAAATAAAAAACCAAACATCAGTCAACATCATTTCCAGGATGTTTTGGTCTTGAAATCATCAATCTCATCATAACATATTTTTTTCTACATACATATATGTGGGGATAAGTTGTAAAATAACAATAAAATAGTTCATGAACAATGTTGGATACTTAGGCTCCAATATGGATTCATTCCATCTATGCAGGATCCTATTATGAGATTAGTAACTTCCCTTCAAAAATCAGGAAGTTGTTTATCAAATCTCTTCCATTGTGATGATTCAATGGGGTGACATAATTTACCATTAGATATGAACTCATTTGAATTCCATCTTATGATTTTTTCATCATCTGAATATAAAAATAGATGGTTCAAATGAGGAATTATTGGAATGTACCAATTTTATTTAGTAGGATCTGTGATTCTGGTATCTGAGAATGAATCATAGTAGAATTATCATCATTTTAAAAAATAATTATTTTATGATGTTATTAGAAAGTACAAAATTTATTTCTCATGATCTTAGAAGTCAATATGTGAGAATGAATTTGAGTTGACTATTTCATCCATCTTATATCATGATGTTCCACATGCATGAAAACTTGATAAATGTTCATATTCTTTCCTACAAAACACATAATCAGTGGGGAAAGCGTGTATCTTTTTATAGACTAATCCCATTGGGAATACTATTTTTTTTTCCTCATAATTAAAATATGGAAGCATGTTTCCTTCTGAAAGTAACCCTTTTAAAAGTGCATGTATGTTGAAGAAATCTTTTTCACTCCACCCATTTCATTCTTTCATGTTTATTTATCTAAAAAACTGATGATAACACTGTATATTTACTACAACCCAGGAATATTGGGTTCTCAAAATCTTCATGTAATGGTTTAATAGTTGTTGTTTTTTTAAATGGTTTCAACACTTAAATGTGTGTCTCTTGGTCATGGTTTTTTCACTGTCGTTTTCTATCACATGACTTGAAGCTTCATGCATGGAGTAATGGTGAACTATCTATGAAACTTGGTTGGCTTCATTTACATGAATTGTCATTAGATTTCAATTTTTATTGTGCAAGAAATGATTTTTCTCGGGTTTGGGTTCAACTGCATGGTCTTAACTAGGTCCTTTGGCATCTGAAGATTCTGCATGACATTGGCATGGAAATTGGGACTCATATTCGTCTTGATTAGGAGACTGAGGATGTTCGATTTGGGAAATTTTCTACGTTGCTGGTGGAGGTTGATCTCATCTCCACACTAATTGACAAGGTAACCCTATCTACTCCATATGATAATATTCAAATTGATGTTGAGTATGAAAAAAAGCCCCTCTTCTGCTATGAATGTGTGGCTGTTGGACACTCTGTGGAGATATTCTGGAAAAACATTTCTTGTGAGAAGTGTAGGATGAAAGGTCATCCTACCACCCTCTGTCAAAGAAAGCCAAATGTGAAAGACTCAACGTTGTCAAAACGTGAAAATAAGGACTGTGACCCCCCTCCCCAAATAACCAGCTTCTAGTGTGGCTATTGGGTTGCTTTTAGGGAAGCCTGATTCTCAACTCTCTCTTTTAAAAGGAAAAGAGTTGAAGATTGATGCGTCCCCTAAAAGAGTTTATAGAGGCCCTTCTAATCTTCAAGATGATTTTGTTAAGGAGGATACCTTATTGGAGAATGTAATTTCTGCACCTTCCCTTGTTGATGACTCTCATCAAATTGATACATCGCAGAACGCTAATTGTCACCAGGAAATTCAGAAGCACTTGCAGTCTTCTAATGTTTCTAGGAAATGGGGGAATCCCTCTGATGATGAAAGGGGAAACAACAAAACCCCTGCTCTGGGAAACGTGCAACCTATATCCTTTATGTATGTTGTCTTAAGTGGTGAGGCAAGGATGAGTGATGGTGAAGAATTTCCCTCTGTTCTACCAAGGAGGAGACCTCTCAAGGTTTTTTTCCATCTTTCGAAGATCGAGTTTACTAGATTATCTTCAAAGGTGTCAAAAAAGGTGGATGAAAATCTTCTTAAGATATTCAACCGGGAGAAGTCACAATCTGATTTGGGGTCTTCTGGTTAATCTGATTATGGAAATGACATTTCATATTATGATTATTAGTTTTTATTGAGGAAAATTTTGTTTGTTTGACCCCTTTCGCCACTCTTATGCCCTTTTGAATAATAATTGGTTAGAAGCTTTGCTTCTGGCTGACCTTTATAAAAAAATTAAAAAAATAAAAAAATAAAAACATATAATAACATACGAACTGTTATTTATAAATTATTTGGAAAAAATATTCAAAAATACCAATAAAAAACATAATAAATTATATATAAATTTTGGAGTTGAATAATGAAAAAATGACTCCAAAAGTTAATCGATAGAAAAATTATCCCGAATAAAGAAAATTGTAACCCGGATAAAGAAATGTATCCTAAAAAATGAAAAATGTATCATGAATAAAAAACAAGTGAAAAATGTATCCTAAATAGCGTGAAAAAAATAATTAATAAACTATTATAATAGAAAAAAATTATATATAAATTATTTTCAATTAAATAACATAAAAATTTTGGAGTCAAATGAAAAATGTAGTTAAATTTCAAGAATCTCAATAAAAGCATGTGCAAATAGAACAAACCATATAAGACTCAAGAAAAACAAGTATAAAACTAATTAAAATAAAAATCAAAACAATCCCTAAATGGTAGTTGAGGATCAGTTATATGATCTTAACCATGATAAATATGTATAATTGAAATAATATTTAGGAGAAGGAACTATAAAATATGGACAAAATGTGATTGCAACAACTAATAAAGGCCATTGAGGGCGGTTGAGGGTTGTTGTGCTCGTTCAGAGCCATTTCTGTTGGAGAGTGATAGGGTTTCAAGCCAATGACATTTCGATATTGATGATACAAACACATTTTTTAATACATTATGACGTTGTTTTTTATTATTGGCAATATTTTTTTAAAGAAAGTGGCATCT
The DNA here is from genome assembly GCA_963277665.1 of Viscum album. NCBI lineage: Eukaryota > Viridiplantae > Streptophyta > Magnoliopsida > Santalales > Viscaceae > Viscum > Viscum album. The sequence goes on along the minus strand of OY728145.1, from coordinate 924,827,325 downwards.
GTTTCCTTAAAAACCATAGCAAAAAATAATTCAGTTTATATTTTTGGCATCATTTTCCTTCAAAACCAACACAAAAAAATTTCCCTCTAACTTTCAACATTGATTTTAAGGAAAAATGATGCTAAAGGTTATGTTGAACCAATTTTGGCGTCGATTTTTCGGAAAACCGATGCTAAAACTCCACTTTATTTATTTTTAAAATCAATTTTTTGTAAACCGACATCGAAATAGTGATGTTAAAACATATATTTCTACACATTATATTTAAATTTTCCATCAACTATACATATCGTGCATGATTTTATCCCAACACTGATGAGTAATCCCAACAATCATTGTTTTAGGATCATTATACATATAACCCTTTCTGTTGACTTATATTATCCTAAGAGAAATTTTTACCCTTCATCAACAGATAGTTTTCTCTTCATCATATCATTTCCATCATCATTATCTAATAATAACCTATCTATCTAAATTCCATTATAACCCTAACATTATAGTTTACATTCCATTTTAACTCTATCAAGATATATCCAAACATACAATCCACACTCTTAAGTTCATATATATACTTTTTCTCTAAGACATCACTTTCTAATATCTTCAATGATACTTCACTACAAAACCCTTTTTTCAATGAATTTACCTTGAAATAAATTTCTCCAATCATAATCTTATGACTTTCACCTTCATTACATCTAAAGACTCTATAATTTCATGTGAAGAGTTGTACAATTTTTTCGATTGCCCGATCTCATCATTGTTAGGATACTCTATCACCATATTGGTAAACAAATTGTGGCACTCCAACTGTTGACATTCAATATTTTTTATTAACCATCTAACTTCATATATAATTCATCAAGATATTAATTATTATCTTTAAAAACAACATTTTTCAGGAATTTTCTGATCATTTAAGTTTAAATTAGACAATAAATGGTCATTTAATGAACACTGGTTACTTTGTAAGAATAATATTAATTTAATCAATTTTATTTTTAAAGTATATTTTTAAGGATTAAATTAGGAATTGTGTTGAGCTTTTAGTTTTTATTTAAATATTAATATTCTCTTAAAATATCAATTATAGGTGTTTTTAAATAATTTTTTATTATATTAATTTAATATAAGGACCTGGCCATAAAGGTTACATAATCTAGTAAATTATTTTAGAATTCACATATTTACAATCCAAAAGATCTTTTTGGTTTAGTGTTTTTGAAAAAATAGGACATAATTCATATATATCAACCCATAACCATACAATGTGGGTAAAACTAAAACAATATCCATTTTTTCAAAATATAAAATCTTTTATTAAAAAAATGAAATATTTTCATAAAAAGCCTCCTCAACATTCATCGTGGATTGTTCTTTTCTCTTACCCATCCTTAAACCCTGTGAAATATATTTTAAAACTTGGGATGAGCCCCAAAAGCTCAGTAAGGGGTATAAATTGAAATACAAAAAATGTTAGAACATGAACACTTATAAACATATGAAATTGTTCTTACAAAGGAAAACTTATCACCTAATAAGTATCATATAGTTCATTGTGAAAACATTATATTTTGAAAAAACATATAAAAACCTAAATAAAACATATAGATAACTTTGAGAAAATACTAAATTAGTAATTTAACCCTCACAACTACCTTATGATTCATAATCCTCATGACTACCTTACAATGTAACCCTCACAACTACCTTATGGTGTAATCACCGGAGTTACAAATAGAGTAACCATATGGACTACCTCCAACATAGAAATACCCAATGCATTGGATGGAGATATAGGTACTAACCTTCCTCTAAAAAAATTCCCAAGAACCATAAATAATCATAAAAATATTAATACATTCCTAAAAATACCACATTGAATTTTATAAAAATAGATGTTTAAAAGAAGATTTAAAAAAGAAAATTCCCCTACAAATAGTGAGAATTAATATAAAAAAAGGAATACGCATATACACTGTGAATACACAAAATAAAAAATAATATAACAAAATTAATTACAAAAAATAATCTCAGTAACACATAATTAATGAAGTATATGGTTAGCCCAAAGAATGGAAATTGGATTATGAATTCCCATACCTCAGGTTAATCTTACTTAAAACGATTTCAAACCTCATGTATAATGGTTTGAAGATTGTTATTTATATTTTACATAACCATATTCATATTTATAGTGACTTATATGATATTATCATAATACCTTTTAACACCTTTAATAATAATAATTTGTTATTTCCATCGCTTCAGGTGAATTTATTTCATTGTTTATATGGTTGTTTTTTTATTGATTTTTGTGTTGTAAGGGAGAAAAACAATGAATTGAATTACATGATATTAAAAAACATACAGAATATAAAATGTTCTTATATATCATTTTTTTATGGTATGAGAATGAACAATTAGATAAAACATTTGTAATGAACATTAGTTTATTTATGTTAATTTTGTTCATTACGAACCAATTTTGTTTTATTAATTAATATTATATATAAAAACTGGTTCTAGAACATAATATAACATATAATATTTATAATAAAATAGTATTCAACCATATTAATTTTTTTATGAACATTTTCAAAGGTGGTAATAGAAATTGAAAACACATCGTCTACGATATCGGTAAATCGACAAATCAGAGACGATGTTTTTTATTTTTAGAATAAAAGGGAGAGGAGAAGAAGTATGATGATAAATTATTCCATAAACATGATAAAATTATAGTATATATAATATACTGGATATTTCAGTCCTCTTGGATAGGTGGAGGAGAGATGATATAAGAAAATAAAAATAATTGAAATGAAAATAAATGGAAAAGAAAGTTGATTTTTAACCCTCGAATCCTCCTCCTTTAAATCTTATTTAAGGACCTTGATTTTGGAATTTTTTGAGACCATAAGGTATTGGAAATAGAGAGGATACTTGGTAAGGGCAATGACGGTACATATTCAATATTTTCGTAATCCCCCAAAAATTTACTAAAAAAGGACATTGCCGGCAAGGGAGGGGAGGAGTCAATCGACCCACACCCAAAAACCCTTAACAACCCAAAACTGGAAAAAGAAACCCCCAAAAAAGAAACAAGTCAGTAAACATCCCCAACCATGTTAGAAATCGAAGAAATTACATAAGGTTCACCCTCCTCAAGATATCCAGAAGCAATATCATCAATGAAAAAGTCAGATTTCGCACCAGTGTCCATCGATTCCCATCCTGACTCGATGTCCAATGATGTTTGGGGAGCATCTGGTGCTCTTACCTGTGTCATTCTTACTCCGGGGTGTGCTGCTTCTCCCGTTTGTTAACTTTGACTTCTAATTTGTCCACCTATGATGACACCTAGGTAGACATGGTCCTGGGAAGAGTAGAGTAATCCTAATTCATCCTCCTCTTTGAGGGAGTAGAGGTGGAACCATCAACTAGATTTTCCACCCTCCTAAAATCACTTGAATGTTCCTCGGCCTCCATGTCATGCAAGACCACACATCTCAAATCACCAGTTATCACAACCATGGTCTGATTCCCCAGACGAAACTATTTTTTTATCCATCCATTACTTCTTCCTGCCCCTCTACATCCCCATTTCGAGAACACTCCCCCTACACTATATTATTACCCCTGGTTTTCATCCCATACACATATGAAACTGCCCCTGCAACACATGAAGGAAATGCACCTCCCTCATAAAAATCCATAGTAGTCTGATCCAACTCATCCCAGCTGGACCCTGCCTTGTCCTTCACATATATGGGAGGATTTTGTAGGCCAACCCCATGCAGAAACTCCATAACCAAAGCACATGTCGCATCACATTGTTCATCCATCTCCCCTTGCTCAGACACCTCCCCTCGCTCAGCTACCACCCCCGAGACTTGGAAAGGGAGTTGTATAAAAATTAATCAAGATAAAAGTATTTGATGTTTTAGGTGAAGAGGTGGTGAGGGGTGGTATTTATAGTAAAAGAGAGGTCAGTTTTCTCATTGTTATATTCATTAGTTTATTAATTTGGATCAAGACAATGAATAGTTTGAGAATTATAATCAAATATATTGAAATGATAATGTGATGTTTGAGATTATTGTAATTACATCATTTATGACTCATGGAATATTTTATTTATCTTTTAATTTATATATACAGTAAATTACGGTATTTTACTATTCACAAAAATTCAAGTATTTCAGAAAGATCTAAAAAATTCACCTCAACCATTATTTGACATGAATAATTCCAAAATGATCTCTGTTTTTTTAAAATAATTCTCTAAATATTGAAAATTTCATTTCTAATTGAAATTATAATTTATTCGAAGTATACCTATTTTAAAATTATAACTAATTTTATAACACTTTTAAAAATTAAATAATATCTCATAAAACTATCAAATAATTATAAGTCAAAAATAATAATTTATGAATCTATTTTATGAAAATAAATTTTCTTTTAAATCATTAATTTAATTATAAAATTATAATTAAATATTTATGAATTACAAAAATACCAACACTTAATTTATCAACTCTAAAACATTTTTTTACAAATTCCATGATATAAATATATAATGATTAAACATATAAGATACATATTTTTTTATTTAGTCTCTCAGAGGTGAGGTTACTAGTCTATTGTCTAAAATTAATATTTTTAATAGTGATGTTATAATTCCTAAGGCTGGGTTACTAATCTATAATTATAAATACCTTAATTTCTATAAATATAAATTATTTCATTATAAATTTATAATGAATTTAAATATTTAATTCCATAATGAAAAAAATCATTCTATAAGTACCTAGGTTATTACATTTTATCTTTATTTTCCTTACTTTTGTTATAAAATAATTAATTAACAGATGTAAATTTGTACATAACTATTTATTACATTTTTTAACTTATTTTTAAATTTTTTTGGAAATGTTTATATATAGTTTTTAATATTAATATAGTTTATTTTTTATCAATTCCTTTTTTTTATATTATTTAATTAATTATGTATTTAATAAAATTTTATTTTTATTATCTATTTTAAATTTTATTATTTTAAACTATTTTTTCTTAACATTCAATTTTAGATTTAATTTTTGTAGTAAAAATTTGTATCAATTATATAATTATAAGTGTTGAACAATTTAGATAAAATATTTAATATTTGTAATTTTCATACGCTATCAATCTATGGGTGATACAATTTGATAAATGTTGGGATCTTCGATATAATTTTCAAGTACTTGTGTGATTGAAAATTTGGAAAACAGTTCAACTTTATGTGCCTTGTCTCCAATTGACCATGGCCAATGATGTTTTTTGGAAAACAATTTCAGGTATTAAGATGATTTTGGGAAATGTATATGGTAATTAAACATGCACATTGGTAATTGGTAACATGTAAAAATGAAGGTACCACATGGATTTGATGGTATTTTAAAAAAAATATCAGATAATCCATTCTGGTTAAAGTTTCATTGACTGTGTTCTTACTTCGGGTTGACTATAAGAATTATTTACTGGTTGACAATGAAGGAAGAAACAACTACATGCCCTTCTAACCTACCATGTGATTTAAACTAGTTTCAGTTTGGTTATTTTCACAATAAACCATGTATGAAATCATGATAAAATTTCTAGGGTGTTGAAATATGATCGATATCTTGTAGAAGACAATCATGATACTCAATTCAATCCTAGAATAAAAATTTTCATCCTATCTCATGAATTGAGCTATAAAATGAAGATCAAATTTCAACATGGATTATTGAATTTGGGATGCATAAGATAAGGTTTAAGAACACTGATTTGCTTCATGAAGATGATAATGATTCCAATCTGTATTTATTACAATGAATGATACACCTACCAAGCCGTTATGAGATAAAGATACTAATATTGGTAGCATTGATCTCTGTTCGCGATGAAGAAGGAATCACATAATCATTGATGAAACAAAGATGGAAGTCAAATCCAATGTTCTCATACTAGGTGAAGAAGGAAGATGATAGTGTTTGAGAAGATTATGAACCAAGTGATGATCTACAGAGAATAATCAAAGCAAGGGTTTTGAAATTTGAGGGTTGATTAATTATCTTCCCCCTAAGATCATTTTGAATGAGATGACTAATCAGACACTGAGGTCAACATCTATGGATAAAGAGCTGCATGAAATCATGTTTCATTATTGAAGATAAGAAACACCAATCAAAGAAATCATAAATGAACTAAATAAATGGATATATGATGATTTCGGTTAAATATGCATCAACCTTTATGGTCAAATTTTGAATCTTGAATGGGAGTTGATGCTTCTGTGGAGATGGGATCTTGGAACATTGGCCAAGTCTTGTAGGGAATTCCATGTGGAAGATGGTGATTCAGTTTAGTTCATATCTATGTCAGATTGAGTGAATGATATGAGTGTGAATAATTATGTATTTGGTTGTGATATTCAATTTATAGGGTCCTCAAAAATCACTGACGATCCGATGGAGATTGTTTTTGAAGTTTCACAATATTTTCTCGATGTAATTACTTATAGAAATTTCTTGTTTAGACAAATGTATGATTTTTTGTATCTTTGGTCCTAAAATATGGTCTCATGCCTATGATGTGTGTTGAATAAGAATGATGAGTTTTAGTTAATAGGACAACCAAGTTCATTTGGAATATATCTAACTGAAATAATCTATAATGTAATTCTTAACTCATGCACCATTTTTCTAAAGACAACCAACAATACCTGATCCTCATCTAGTTATTAACAAGCATGAATTGGGCCTTGGGAGTTTTCTATTATACATATAATTGGGATATATGTAGTACAATTTAATTGAGGATGATACTGTTATGATTTTTTTTAAATTCATGCACTCCATAACCAATGTTGTGTAATTAACAGATTCCTTACGAAGCATCTATAATATACTTCGATGACTGATGGGGAATATTACAAGTTAGAATCATGACATGATTCATTGTAATTAGAGAACTAATAGACCCCAAATGGATGTTTTGTGGTTTTTATAAGTGGTATGCCTAATTCACATGTTAATGTATGAATATCCAGACAATTTCCACATGGTCACTGAATAGTTTCAGATTAAACTAATTCAGTGAAAGACAATTATGACCAACCAAAGAGATTTTTTTTGAGGTGATGGGAGAATATTTAGGTTCATAGAAATTTTAAAGCAATGATCATCCAATGATTTAGAGGATATGATGATATTTTTTTGGTCAGGATGATATTTTTTTGGGTGAGCATGATAAAGACTTTATCAAAGAGAGAAAGATGATGATAAAGTAGGGAATGATTTTTTTGGACTCAATAGAGAAGAATATTGATTTCTATCGTTAATTTTTATTATTTTTTATCTCTATATCATTTTTTATATGTTTTTCATGAATTTATAATGACTATATAACCATTTTCTAGGGGAATTAATTTTTAAGGTTTCATTCTTACTTCTTCATGATATTTCATCACAATTTTTTTTCACATCTTATGATTTATATTCAAAACAATAAAAAATTTCAGTGAGATCAATTATGATGAAACATCTTTCATTTTATTTTTGGTTATATGAATATTTAATGTAGTGAGATGTAGGAAGAAAGAGATTTTTTTTAAAAAAAGTTGAAATTCTACTTACACATTATCATCAATGTTTAATGTTCTTAAAATATTTTTGTAATTTCATTCTGGTCTCATCTAATTCAAATATACTTAATTAATTGTTTGTTTTTATTAAATCAAAATGTTGAAAAATCGTTCAAATATATTTCCCTTTAGTGTTTTTTTATAATAAATCCTTTGATCATTTTCCCCCTTTCCTGGAGTTCAACCCCTCTTTACATTGTCCTTGAGTGTGATGAGAGATATAAATGAAAATTTAACATCTATGATTACCTTCATCCCATTCAAATTTTAGAATCATTGATGGGTAAAAAATCATAGAGAGTCTAAGGGTTTGAAAAAAATCTAAATAAAAAATACTTTTTTCACTGCTGCTTGGGTATATTATCAGTTCCTACTTCATATTGTGTGTGATTGATCATTTAATGCATATTAAAACATGATATGTGATTTTTTTAGGATACATCATTTGTTTTGAATTCTATTTAAAAAATGGAATATCAGGTGGGATTGTATCAAAAAATGATTTATAGTGTGTTTATTGCGGCGATTATGGGAACACGTTTTGGTAGTGTGTCTATAACCATCGACAAAAACGTAATCCTTATGAGTAATACCATGTATTTTATGAACCGAAAATAGATGATCAATCAGAACTAGAAAAATTGATGTTGAAAATAATTTCTAAATTTATTGAAATTGAAGAATACCATGAAACCAGAAATAAAATATTACAAAATGATACATGGTTTCACTAAAAATAACAAAAAGATCATGAAAATTTTAAAATGTGTGAGAAATAAAACAAATTCGTGCGAAAATATAATGTAAGTATAATGATAAGTGAGTCTAAAATTAATGAACATCTCATGAATCAAGTGGAATTTAAATCTGATGAAGAAAAAAATGAAAACATTAACAAATATCTGAACAAATAATGAAATTATGATGAATATGTGATGAACCTAAAGGGAGTTGATTTATATGATTTTGAAAACTTACTAAATAAACTTCTGAAATACTATCATATTCTTTTAATTGTTCTTAGTTTTGAAAAGATTCATTGTTTCAGGAGCTCTGAGAATGTAATTTCTTAGGCTGAGCAGAAATTGGAAAATGATAATTTAAATGTAAAGAAATCATCACCATGTTTTCCGTAAATTTTAAAACATGAGAATAATTTGGGAAATTGGGAACTTTTTTAAGATTATAATAAATTGTAAAACATAGATTTTGGAAATTTTGAAACTATTTGTAAATATGTTCTTCCCATTTCTAAAATTATAAACTGAATAATCATTGAGATGGATTTTGATTTACAGGAAAGGGTATTTTCTTTGAATAAACGTTAAAATATGAGATTCCACTTCCTTGTTATTATATTTATGACCTATCTAAATATTGTTTAAAAAAAGAATGATAGAATTGATGAACTTGGTGAAAATTGATTAAATATGAAATTACATGAATCTATTTTCCTTAGAGTTGAGAAAGAAAATGTTTCCCCAGAATATAAAATGGAAGATTCAATAGAAATTGTTTTAGATGATGAATTTATCATATTTTATCGTAAAATACAATCTAACAATAGAATTGATGTATTTAGCCTAATTAATTCGTCAAAATAAGTGATTTATGAGTTTTTTATTTTTCTAAGATGTAATTTTAGAAGAGAATTATAATTTTTTGACATAAGGGTTTGTGGATGCAAAAAATTAACCCTTCCCTAATTTCGGATTTTCTACTCATATGATTTGCATGATTAATAACTTTTTACATCTAAGAGTATATTATAAGGGGAATTACTCATGAGTTCTAATGAATCTAAAAATAGTCAAAAAAAAATATCTCTATTCTTTTTTGTGAAACTTTTTTAAAAAACCCATCACTTTATACCCTAGTTCTAGAAGATTTTGATGTTAAAAATAAGATAATACGCTTTACTATTAATACCTGACCCCTTGGGAAACATAATTTTCCTTTGACACTTCATGAGAGTTATAATACAATCAAATTAGAGTCATGGGTAGAAGTTGATAGGCCTCCTACCAATAGTAATTTTGAATATTTGTTTTTTATTATTGAACTAAAGGATTTCGCTAAAGTTATTGAAGGCGACCCTTCCTTTGGAAATAAAGATAAATATTTTAAAACTAGTAAAGGGGTGAAATTTTGTGTTTTTTCTCCTTCTATACCAAGAGACTCATTTGACAATTATATTGATTATAATGGGTCTTTTAAGGGGTATTTTTCATCTAGTAAGAGAAATAGTTATTTTTATATAAATCCTAAGGACCATATACATAAATTTTTAATTAAAAATAAATGGAAGAAACACATGTTGTAGTGTATAGATGCAAAACCACATCCACCAAGTGACATTGGCTAGATTTCAAAAGAGTGTGTTTGAGTAAAAATACATAGCACTACTAAAGAGGAAACCTATGGTTTTAATTTTATTTTTTTCTTTTTTTTCTAATAATAAAAAATTCCAAGATTTTTTATACATCCTCATATATACCCCTACATTAAATTTCATCAAATTAGATCAAGTAAGTATTATTTTTGGGATTTTAATTTTCTTGGTTATATAATTTCAACACTTCTTGTGTCACAAATTTTTCATTTTATAGTCTAGATTTAATAGTTATTATGTTTTTACAATGAATGTGTATTTATGGACATGATAGATTGAGCATAAAATCATAAGAGGGTTATCATTGATCCAAGTAGTTAGGAGTTTTATTTCATCAATAAAGGGATTAATATTTTATGTCCTCTTTTAAAAATGGTTTTAATTACTAAATGTTACCCTATTAGTTGATTTTAAATTTAATATGTTCATAGTTAGATTTTAACTTTGGGGGGAATTTCCTCCAATTTCTTATGTTCGTTATGATTTTTTTTAAATGCTAGTATTATGATTTAATATTTATAATTTTCTTTAAATCATTTTAAAAAAAATTAAAAAATATTAATCCGCTTTGCTAAAAAAATTGTAACTTCTGAGATAACTGTTGAACAAGCTTCTATTTGGGATTAGATTCATGTCCTTAGGTTGTGTATTTATTATTAAGAAGTTAAATTTAAATTAATTTTTCTTAAAAACTATCTTTAAAATTTTGGAAATCATATTTCTTGAATTTCATTTTTACCCTTGAATGTTTCAATATACAACTAAATTGAAAATAGGTTTTGATCAAAAAATTCTAATAATTTTATTTTAAATTTGAATTTAATGTTGAGGAACAAATTGGGTTCTTTGTGTGGGTGGGTGTTATTTTTAATTGATATTAACCACGATTTAATGTGAACCCCTAAAAATACCCATATATGTTTTCAAAATTTTTTAATTTTCAAGATTAATATTTCTTTTTCATTGGAATAATTTTTTTCAAAAGTCGAATTTTATTTTGTGATCATGGGGAGGTTAAATTATTCTACCTTTTTCATTGATTTAGGTTAGTTTATCAATTTGTTTCACTCTATAAAATATTTATATTTTTGTAATGATTTGGGTGTAGGATTTACAAGAATCATTTCTTTTGTCCCTTTTAACTAGGCTGTAAACAATTAAGTTATACAATTAAATTACTTATGAAATAAAAACCCTAATCTAGGTCTAGCCTCCATTCTTTTATTCGTTTATTATTTTATTCATTAAGCTATCTGATGAGTTCTTTATGCCACCTGTAATTATTAAATTTGTGGTTTAGGAAAAATCATGGAATTAATAATAATTTTTAACCAATCTAATATTTATCTACCATTTCCCAAATAAGTAATTAAAAAAATGTAAGTCACTTATACCATTTTTTAATATATTCAACATCGAACCCATCTACACTGTCAGAGATGAAGTGTTATAACACCTCAGGAATGCCTTCCTATATGATAGTGGTTTTGGATCATCATTGAGGGTCAAATCAATATCATGGGGATACTATACTCTCAATTGGATTAATATAAATAATAGTAAATATAATTAACCATCATAGATGTAAATAATAATAAAATGATATTATAGAGGAAAGATAAGTATAATAAAAAATACACTATGAAGAAACAAAAAAACTAATGTTGTTCTATAAGATTTATATATCACAATAAGTATCACCCGAAGGGATTATTGTATATAGTAACTATATAGGATGGAAATAAAATAAATATAAAATCTAGTCTTGTATGCGCTAGGACTCGTCATTTAACTATCTCTATATCCTTACCAAGCTAATCTATCTCCCTCACATGTTTCAAATAATATCTATAAACATCCTTTAAAACAAATGTTTTGTATATAAACTGACATGCACATGTTTAGTGGGAGTATAAAACATAATAGGAACCACCAATGGGACCCAAACTAAATTCGTCATATATTTTCTTGAATGTACAATTTTAAATGTAATCTACGACCCTCATTACTAATCAACATGTTTATTCATCACATGTTCAATATGATACCACAATGTTAAACACCAATTACTTATAAGACATAATATAAAACCAAACAAAACAAAATTATAATATATCATATAAAACCATCCAACAATAATCAAGAATATTGGTTAGTATAACACCCATCCCATCCAAATTGAGAATAATCAATATTATAGGTTGACATATGTCCAACCCACCTAAACTAGTAATTTTTTGTAAACAATGACACCATAATCATTAGGATACATGGTTTTATTAACACCTAACCCAATTAAACAAAGAATCATCAAGATACTAATATTTCATATATCAACCCATTTTGATCTCATAAAAACAAGGCACTAGGTTATCCCAATCTATATATTTTATAATATTGTGATTAAATTGACAATATGTTACAATTATGTTGAACCTATATGATATCATTTTAGGATTTAGAATAGAACTATTCCATCCAAAAACATACATATAATTAGAATTCCATGAAAGTCTCAACAGCTTTGGATATTTTGTGAATAATAGGATCGATATAATCATTCTTACCTAATGTTAATTTTTATTTAACATAATCAAAAAATGTTAGGATAAAATTATAATTATGGAAATTAATTACCAAATCTCAATCCATAGAAAATAAACCCTATAACTTATGTATCACCTATCATAATGTATTGATATTTTATCCCAAAACATACCTCCACAATCACATCACATGAATTGAGTATATTCACATACTCAGTGTCTGTTGTGACCATCCCAAGGTCAGTACATAACTCTCAACAACATCCTCCTTAGTGATAATGTCCCTTAGAGTATAACCCACTTGTTACAAGCCCTATCATTTTACAATCAGAACAAAACCCCACTTTTTTTGTTAGCTATCATACTCACATAAGAAAACCCTACTTTAAACCATTTATCTCATTTTCAAGAAACAAGGAACCTATTCAGAGGGAACACATACCAAAAGGATCATCACTAACACATCAAAAGTGATAACCCATAAAGAAAACCAAATTCCAAGTGGTAACTTGATACTCTCTCTAATAGAAAAACTCTCTATTGAACACATGAGTTATTATAATACTTTTCACTATAATCACTTAAAATCTCATAAATCAACATTATGATGGAACTTATATATATAACACACTGAAGATAAACTATTTCATATTTCATGTGCAGCCCACCACACTTGATAGAGTTTCATACCTAATCCCTTTAGTTTTCAATGGTACTTTTAGGTTATTAACCAAATAAGAAACCCTACTTGTGTAAATATCCTCAATAATCTTTAATGTTTATTAGCTAAAAAATTCATGGGGTGAATCAAACACCAAAGGAAATACATGTGGGTCATTATCTATATCCCTAATAAGTCATGCCTATTTCCTATATTCACCAATGCCTCATAAGATTTACTTTATATAAAATATACATGTGTACCCCAACATTAATCTTTTAAGCATAGGTACATAGATATAAAAAATCAAAGTTTTTAATAATTTCATACCTCCTTCGTAGATTTATCCCATTTTTTCTATGATTATAAATTCAATTCAATATCAATCAATCATTATCATACCCATGATCCCCTATCTCATCAATGTAATTAATTAATTAATAGTAAAAAATTATATTTATTTCCAAGAATAATTTTATAATTTGTGTAAGAGATGTAATACTCATAGAGTATCATTAAATCACCAGGAAATCATTAATTGATATATATATGGATCATAGGTGAATACAGATTCTTCTATATAAATTCCCAAATTTCATATTTTCATTTTTTAGCCAATTTTATCACCCTTTCATGCATCCTTTTGACAAAAATAGAATAATAATCACGAGGGTGACTTTCCTCCAATAAAATTTATTGGAATATCTCGATTTAATCCTCTTGGATTATTATTTAACCTTAAAAAAATACCTCCCATTTCAATGTGATTTTATCAGAAACAACTAATATCATAAAAAAATAAATAACATATGAGAAAAAAAATTAAGGATAATAAAAAAGATGATGAATGTAATAAAAGATAAGATATATTACTATTCCTAGAAAATCCAAAACCATTATGAATTTCCATATACTATAAAGAACCAAAGAGGGAGGAATATGGGGAATGGGGAAGGAACCCTTTGTTGTAGCCTAACCAGCTAGGTGGAAGAATAATGTGCATTTTATAAAATTTATATTAAAACCCATAATAAACGCAGTTAATTATAATGGTCTAGGGCTCCACAATGAGTTTAAATTCCCTCACTAAAATCATGGTGAGATAATAATGATCTTATTATCCTACCACTAAGCATATAGTATCAGTTCTGTTGTTATATACCAAATCTTAGTCCACAAGAACATCATTCGACCTTCACTAGGGTTTTGGTGGAATTCAAAAGTAACCCCTATGAATTATTGATTCAAACCACATTGAAATATTGTACTATGTAATATAAACTTATCATTATACCTCCAATACTCGATTTAGAACACTCCAAAACATACATAACCACTTTACCCTAATCAATATTCAAAAAATAAAAATATATACAATTTTAATTTCACAGTTGTCTAGCCTTTTTTAAGATCCGCTAACAACTAGAATCAAGGAACATAAAAATATTTCCAACATAAAATCATTTTTTTTAATTTAGATAACAAAATTATAGTTAAAATAATATCATCTCGTAAATTTAAATAATATTTTTTTATTATATATTTCTTGTATAGGATAATCCATGGGAACTTAGTGAATCTTAACCTACCCAAACTGGATGATTAATGACATGATGAGTATTTAATTTTGAAGGATTATAGAACATGATATTATAATGTTGAGAATAAAAATGAATAATATATAAATTATTGGAATTATTATAATAGAGGCCATGGAAATAAAACATCTATATGATAATAATAATACATAAACAATAACTAGTTTCATATTCAAAATATGATGCCATGATGCTATATAAAAATTGGGAACATGCATATAATACAATGCATGAAATAAAAAAAATAAAGAGACCAAAGGGTTGTATTACTATAAATGTCTCTTCAAAAATCTTTAATCATGATAAAATCAAATAACATGAAATTTCACAAAAGGATAGAAAAATATTTCCATAGGGCTCATTCATGCAAAATCAAACATGAAATTCCCAACCAAATAGGGGAGGATAAGTATTCCATAATTATCATGTTCAACTTCATCTATTAGGATTTCATAATATTTCCATGTATCCTTTGTATTTATAGGTTTTTTCCTTATCATCCACATTAGCCACTATATTGGGGAATTTATTCTCATATTGCCAAAACTCCTTGCACTTGAAACACTGGAGTGTGTGTTGTGTATTAGTTGGATCCCTCTTCTCTTCCATTACATTAATCAGCCCATTAATCATATTTTGAAATTAAAAGAATTTATGACCTAAATTTAGACAATTAAATAACATCCCCATTCTATTCAATCAATTCGATTGATGCTTCTTCCAAAATTTCTAGAATACAAATGGCTGAAATTTATTTCCACCATTTGAGTTTTCATGAGACTTAGTATTCCTTTTATTATCTAAACTAGAGGATTAGATGGAGTTTATCATTTACATTTCAACCCTCAATGCACACTAAATTAATTATTCATATATACTAAAGTATCTTATATTCAAATACATTTTAAGACATGGTTTTAGGATACCAAATAATAGATCAATTTTTTCTTCAAGGAAAATGATTAAACCAAAAGTGCACCTTGCATGTCTTGTAAAATTAGATTTATATATACTAATAGGTTATTCATATATTTTATAAATCTCAAGTAATTCTATGTCAACCTTTTTTCATAGAATACGAAGGATGCTATTTCAAAAAAATATACCCTTAAAATCATCCCATTCTACAGATTGAATTTATTTTTTCTCCCTCTTGTTATTAATAATAATTCACCACTGATATGATTCACCTTCAAAATGATAAAAACCCAAATTGAATTTGTTAGTCACAGAACAATGTAGAAAAAAAAATATTTTCAAAGGTACTGACATAATTCTCAAAAACTAGTGGATCATTAGAAACACTAAATGAAGGTGCAACGTTCCTCATGAAGGAATCAAAAGAATACTTTACTCATCTGGATGTTCAGTATGATTCATATATTAAGATAGTTATTTGAGCATATCAAAAATAATTTTCATTCAAGATACTAAGTTTTTTTCTTTATTATGAGGAAAATAATTTCATTTTCCATTACATTCATAATTAACACAGTTCTTTCAGGTTCCATCTATTGACTAAAACCAAAAAGAAGAGTGTGATAAATACAAATCAGGGAAGAAAACCACATATTCATGAAAAATCACCTATAGGATAAATAACTAATGACACATTCATTTCAATATATGACACATTAGGTATATTTTTTGTAATTAATATTAACCATGTATTTAAATCCTTCAAGATGGTTTGTAATGTGATTGTGAATTTGTAAAGAATATACCTTGAGAGTGTCAAACCAGGTGTATAATAAGACCTATTATTGGGCATTAGTTCTCAGAAGAGTCTAGCTCAATACGATGTTGTTGGGATTATTAACCTTTGGTACATATGTTTCATATCCACATGCACGAGTAGTATCATGGAAATGATGTAATTTCATAGAAATCACTCACTCCATCCTTTTCCATTATTACATGAAATTTTCTATATTTTGACTCATCATAATACTTATCCATAGACATTTCTTTAGGGATATCACTATGGTTTTCACATTGTTGTTTCCAAAGGTTAACTAAACTTACCATCTGATAACATCTATAGAAACCCATGACTCTCATTCATAGATATTTCATCTTTTTAGATGAATATTCCTTACATTATACAATCACATGCCCAAGGACTGTAATAGTTTAGTGCTTTTGTAATCTTGGTACACAATCCTCTTAATTCATGACAGATATTCAATGTATTTAATTATGACCTTCCCTACCAGTAATCCTACTTAAAAGAATTGTTCACAAAATAGAAAAAGGAAACAAAACAATGTGTGGTATTAGAATGTTGGTAAGGGTAAACAAAGTAGATATGTAATAATAACATGAACTTAAGGGTATGATAACATCTGTATAATTCATTAAACCCATAACCTAAATATCTAAGAGTATAACCCCAAATCATAGAATAAATACTGGTAGTTCATAATACATGATTCATACTATGTTTAAATAACATGATCCAGGATTACATAACATTAGAATAAGACATAGAATTACTACAGACACGTAAGTATATAAAATAAACTCTTTAGTAGTCAAGGTTCATTTATAAAACATATAATTTAATTATATGGGTGGATACACCTTTATGGAGTGATACACTACCATACCCAACAGAATCCTATCTTCATAGTGAAATGGGTTCACTCCCCAAACCATCACAGTAGTCAAGGTTCACTCCCAATACCACCATAGTGGGAAACATACCATACCAAATTGAGTTAACTCCATTATTGAGTCCTTTATATATCATGATATATAAATGTTTACCCAATACATTGGCGTGATCTATAGGTCCCACCCATCATTCGTTATAACGTAGCCACCATCCTTGATTATAATTTAACCACCATAAAATAATGAAAATAAAAAAATATATGTTCTATAAGATCACAAAACATTCATCGTATCATAACCTGTGAAAATAAAATGGTTTTATAAAAATTTCATTATACCATAAATTTTAGAAAAGTGATAGGTTTTATAATCATTTAATTATTTAATTTTAGTATAACCGATGAAAAAAGGTAGGTTTCATAATATTTCTATCATGGTATAACCCATGGAAGAGAAACAAGTTTGATAAATATCTATTCATGATAATCTATTTTGAGAAATAATTATATTTGTGTCCATAGCTCATATTCCTAGTTAATCATAAATTATATCAAATGATATCATCTTACGTAGAGAAATATTTTTAAAGAAAATTAATATAAAATGTTTATTGAAAAAATAACCATTCATTTAAAATAAATTTTCAAAATATAAAACATTTTCAAAATTATATTCTTTGAAAATTTAATTGAAAAATTGTAAAGAAATATTAAAAAATCATTTTAAAATTTTCTTGAGCAAAATATACTTTTTGGATAGGGAAGAATTTTTTTAAACATAATATTTCTTTAAAATCAATTAATTTTAATATAATCTTGAGAACCTATAAAGTATGAATAAAAATTACTATTATTGATGATGAAAAATTAAATTCATGTTGTAAACGTTTAAATGAAGATTACTTTCACATTTTTGGTAAAATCCAAATGATAATTATTTGAAAAATAAAATTAATATTATTTTAGTTTTTTTAATAAATAGTTAATAATTGTTAAAAATGTCATTTAATAACATAGGATAATAATAAAACATTTTTTGAAAATAGAGTTTTGGAATAAAATGGATTCCTGACTGAAGAGAAAAATAAATTCATATTTTCTTAAAAAAATAAATTTTTTTAATTACCAACAAGTGTTAAAATATGATATTTCCTGAAAATATCATGAATAAACATAGGATAAAAAAAATGATGAGATTCTTAAGAGATAAATCTTATTATTTTATCTTTAAAAACATAATCATAAATGATCCCGATAAATGACGAGATTGTAAGATTAAATAATTACCACATTGGTAACATTTAAACGTAAGCCTCATGAGAGGATAAAATCAAATGAAACATTAAAATATCATGAGGATAATAAAATAATTATATTACATGTCTAGATGGATATAAACACACCTTATCAATGGATAACATAATATTTGTCTCAATGAATGAAAATTGAGATAAAAATTATTTTCTATTTTGGTAATGTTTTAACCATAAACCCCTTGAAATAGACATCCTAAATAGATATTTAAATCCCAAAAATCCTCAGTAGAATAACAAAATAATAAAAGCATGGTAAGTATACACAAAACATAAAATGAAAATTTTATGAATATGGTTTGTGTCTCATAAAAGTTAAAAGTGAGACATAAATCCTTTATCGCGTTAGGAATATTTTGGATCATAATATCCAATAAAGAATAAAACCTAATATAAATTTATGTATCATTAAAGTGAGGATATTAATGATTTAAAATTTCAATGGTTTAGTATATACACTACAAAAATGAAATGATCGGTGAATTTACATATGTCTCTAAGAAACAAAATATAGTCTAGAATTCCATTACCTTAAATCTTGACATCTGTTGTACACATTAAAAAATCTTATATGTATGCATGAATTTTTTTTCAATTTAATTTTAAGATTTAAAGAAAGAGAAGTAAGTGATATATTATCATAAAAATAATTATTTATGGACCCACCTGTTTCGATAATCCCAAATCATGTTTCACTTATGTGATTATCATGTTTTCATTCTATGTTAATTATGTTTCATTAATGATTCTTGTTTCTATAGAATAATATTCATATACTCTCAATCTCACTTCTCGATTGGTTAAGAATACAATGCATTTTAACTAAGTACAAGGTCAAAGATACAAGGTTACCGATACAAGGTCACCAATACAAGGTCACAGATATAAGGTTACTGATAAAAGGTCACCAATACAAGGTCACCGATACAAGGTCACCGATACAAGGTCACTGATACATGGTCGCCAAATACATAGGCCACGGATGCAAGCCTACGACTGATGGTTACTGATTGAAGGTTAATGTTTGAGGTTGCCGATGTAAAATTTCTGTTTAAGCTTACCGATGTGAAGGCTACTGTTACTAGTCTACCGATACCCTTACTTTTTCAAATTCTTGATATTTTTCGAACGGTAATATTTTCTAACTTTAATGATTATAACATAATTAATACTTATTATAGACATATCAAGATTCCATATCATGACAGTATGAGGTACGAGAAAGATTGATCATGATGTACTTACTCCTATTGTCAGACCTAAAATTTGAAAGAAGAAGACCGAGGAAGAAATTTATATAGGGGTAGAGAGAAAAACAAAAAAATATACAAGTACAAAAGTTAAATGCAAGATGAAGAAATTATAGAAGAAAAAAGAAGAACCATTTGAGCACCTTCACTACGAACACCATAAACATTATGAAAATCATTTCAGGAAAACAACTTCAGGCTACCTTTTGTGTCTCATAAACATTTAATAAAATGAAAAAGAAAAACACTCAATTCTTGAAAGTCAGTACCTGGAGTTGCGACACTCTGTTTGGGAGACAACTTCCAGTGATAGACACAAAGTTCAAATTCTTCACTTCAAGGAGTCACGAACTGAACTCCAAACACATAGAGACTTATAAAATCTATCAAATCATAATTTCTCTACTGTGTTTCTTCTTTCTACATTTCATGAGAAGTGTGTTTGTCTGATTCAAACAGTTTCTTCTATGCTAGAACTAGAAGATATTGAATATCCTAACATCAAACCTCACATACAGTTTGTTCCTACATTAAAATGTGGAAGAGACCCTGTGTGTTATGTATTATTTGACTTTCCGACGAAGAAAAGTGGTAGATGGTATGAACCCTAGACAGTTTGTGAAAACTGTTATAAGGCCTGATACAGGCTGTGTATCAATTTTATTGCTAATATAAACTTCTTGGTGTATGGTGATCACCAAGTGGATATGACTATGTCTCATCTTGAGACTGAACCTCTTGTTTAACATAACTGTGTGCTATATTTTTGTTATACCCTAGTTTATCTATTTTCCAATACTTATATTTTCTAAAAAATAAAATGGTTTTTCTTTCACATTAATAGTTAGTTTTGGTTGAGGTGTGTATTAGTATAATTTAGTAAACTTGTTTCAAAAGTTAAATAAGAGTTTTACACTGATTCAACTGAGGATTAATCACCCTTTAAGAAACTTGTTGACCAACTAATCATTTGCATATCTACTGCCTTAATTAACTGGGACATTTTAAAATTGAGGGATCATTTTAAAATAAGGTGTTTAATAGAAATTTTAAGTAGAAAATCAATTCACCCCCTCTTGAGATTCCAGTACGACCAACATTTGGTATCAGATTCAGGTTTATCCAGTGTTCAAATTCTTTTCAACTGTGATTTGAGTTGTATCTTAAAGATCTTAAAATTTCGGTCATATCTAAATTTTCGTTTCATTAAATTGTATGTAAATATGGAAAATAGAGTTTAGTGTGCTTCAACTAACATGTGACCTTTCTTTAATGGTAATAACTATGCTAATTGGAAATTAAAAAATGAAAATGTATCTAGAGAGCATGGGACCTGAAATCTAGGACACAATTGAAGAACAATATATATTGGCTGCTACAACAAGAGACACATGGTCTCAGTTGACTAAAGCTGCATATCATAATAATTTTAAAACAATGAATTCATTGTACTATTCTCTATAGGATGATGAATTCAATAGAATATCTGTTTGTAAGAATTCTTATGCAATTTGAGATACTCGAGCCATTTCCCATGAGGGATCAACCAATGATAAAGAAATGAGATAAAATATGTATACTATTAAATATGATAATTTTAAAATGAAGGCCGATTGACTTATTTTTGAAATGCATCTCATGTTCAACGAAATAGTGAATACTATGTGCTTTATTGCAAATATCAGTGGACAACAAGGACCATATTGTGAGATTGCTTTAATGCCTACCCGACAGATGGAGAGGAACTTCTGTTTCTATCCGAGAATCTTGTGACAAAGGAAAACAACCAGTAAAGGAACCAATTGTAAGGATTATGATATAAGATAAATAACTTAAAGTGAATTAATAGGTAGATGAAGACCCAAGGAAGACATCTGCAGCATTCAAGACTACAACCTCAAAGAACAAAGATAATGAAAAAGTTCAAGCTCTTATAGATACTTCCATAAGTGAAGAATCAGACTTTTACAGTGATTACGAGAAGGTTCATCTTGCAAGGAGATTAAAGAAATTTTGTCAAAAGAAAAAGTCATATATACAATCAAACTACAAAGGACGGTATAATAATAAAGGACAGAGGATAAAGGATAGAAAATGGGATGACAACACAACCGATATAGTCTGTTATGAGTGTAAATGCAAAGGCCATGTGAAGGCTGATTTCCCCAAGATAAACATTAAGAAGAAGTATAAAGATAAGGGAAAATGATATAAAAAGGCTATGAAATCCAACTAGAGTGCCTTAGAAGACAGTTCAAGTGGACTTGACACTACTAATTGTGACAATAATAAACATGGAAATATGTGTTTCATGATAGAAGCATTAGAGGTAACACCCAATTCCCTAATACCTAATGATTATTACTCTAGGAATGAAGGTGAATCAAACAATGATTAAAATATGACAAAGGATGAACTATTCAAATACTGTGGAATTCTTGAGGACACATTTAATGAAATCAAGGATAAATATAAACTATTAAAAATACAACATGCCTTAAATAAAAATTAAAAATCTTATCTAGATATTGAGAAAGAAAATGTGCTCAGCTATTTAAAGAAAATACAAAACTCAAATTATCAAATGATCAATTAAAAAGGGATTTGGAAAAATTTACTACTGATAAAGATACCTTGACTCAGTTGCTAGGGAAAAAAACTACTTCAAAAAACACAACTGGTATAGTATATCAACTAGAACAGAGAGGAATTATTAAAACTAAACTTTTTCCAAAATCTAGACAGTTCATAGCTAGTTCATGTTCTGGATCATCTTTTGAAAAAAAATTCTCTAACAGACAAAACAAAGTGTTTATGTCTCAAAATATTTCTGCTGATTATAGAAGACTTATGAGACAAGTATGGGTTCCCAAAGTTGTACATGATAACCTATTTGGACCCATGAAAATATGGGTACCAAAGTTACCCCACACTTAATCTATTTAGCAAGAAAATTTTCTAAAGAGCTCCTATAAAACACTGTGGTACTTGGAAAGTGGATGTTCAATAAATATGAATGGAGAATATTAATGTTTTAATAGATTAATTATAGTTAATGGAAGATATGTCACATTCAATGATAATTATAAAGGGAATATCGTCAGAATATGCCAAATTAGTAACCCTAATACTGTATTAATTTCAAAAGTACTATTTTATTATGGTTAAAAATACAATCTGCTAAGTATTTCTTAGTTCTGTGATGAAGGATTCAATGTTAAATTTGAAAATGATGCATGCAATTTTTTTATTTCCAAAAATGATTTAATATTTACTTTACTAGAAATGAGAATGTATATGTTGTTGATATAGATTCTTTAATTAATAAAAATGTTTCTTGTTTAAATGTGTTTCATAAGGAATCCTAGTTGTGGCATAGTAGAATAAAACACTGCAATGTGCAATCACTTAGGAGGCTGACTAGGAAAGGTTTAGTTAGTGACTTACCTAAATTGGAATTCCCTCTTATGAATGTGTGTAATCCTTGTCAAAAGAGAAAACAAAAAAAAGTTTCTTTCAAACCAAAGATAGATATTTATACTTCTCAACCGCTTGAGTTGGGTCACATGGACTTTTTTGGACCATCAAGAGCTTCAAGATTAAATGGGAAGCAGTATGTTTATGTTCTTGTAGATGATTTTTCTAGGTACACATTGGGATACATTATGGCTGACAAAAGTGAACCTTCTTCTTATTTTATCAAATACTTCTATAAAAAATATTAGTGAACATAGAATTAAAATATTGAGATGTGATCATGGTCGTGAGTTTGAGAATCCAGACTTTGAATATTTTTTCTCAAAAAATGGCTATACTCAAAATTTATATGCTCCTAGAACACATCAAAAGAATGATGTTATGGAAAGAAGAAATAGAACCCTTCAAGAGATTTCTAGGAAAATTCTCAATGAATATGATTTTCATATTTATTTTTGGGCTGAAGCTATTAACACAGCTTGTTACACTATCAATAGAGTCTTAATCAGACCTATTCTTAAGAAGACCCCTTATGGGCATTAGAAAATAGGAAGCCTAAGGATAATTACATTAATGTTTTTTTGTTGAAAAGTCTTTATCATTCACACTAAGGATAATCTTGACAAATTTTCTTCAAAATTAATGAAGGAATTTTCCTATGTTACTAAATCTTTAGTAGAGACTATAGAGTATTTAATAAGTGAACAAAATGTGTGGAAGAATCAGTTCATGTCATATTTGCTGAGACTGATCCCCATAATCCCAAAACCACTCTTTAACATCTTGAGGAATATACGTCAATTCTGGACCTTAATGCCAAAGATAGTGAACCCTTAGTGAAAACAACCTGTTCTAGAAGCATTATAGAATCTGTCCATTGTGAATACGAACCTACAAATAATCACGAGGAGTCACGTTAAATTATTTCTAAAGGTATAAGAACTCTCAAAAATCATCCTTTAGATGTTGTAGTAGGTGATCTAAATAGAGGGACACAAACTAGATCATATTGGAGAAACTAGGTTGAACATCACGCTTTTCTTTTACAGCTTGAACCTAAAAATATCAATGATTCCATATGTGATAAATTTTGGGGGATAGCTATGCAAGAAGAATTGAATCAGTTTGAAGGAAACAAAGTTTGGGAATTAGTGGATAGACCTAAATACACCTTGACCAAAGGCACTAAATGGGTGTTTAGAAATAAAGTTGACAAATTTGAAAATATAGTTAGAAACAAATCTAGGGTAGCTGCATAAGGGTATATTCTTGGAAAAGGAATAAACTATGAGGAGACCATTGCACCTGTAGCTAGGTTAGAGGCCATTAAGATACTACTTACTTATGTAGCTCATTTGAATTTTAATCTTTATCAAATATATGTTAAAAGTGATTTTCAAAATAGGTACATAGTTGAGGATGTGTCTGTTGAACAACCCCTTGGCTTTACAAATCCCCATTTTCCAAATCATGTTTTTAAACTGTCTGAATCCTTATATGGTCTAAAACCTACACTAAGAGCATGGTATGATTTACCTAGTTCCTTTCTTATTTCAAAAGGATTCACTAAAGGAATAGTGTATCCTACTCTCTTTATTAAAAGACTTCCCAAAGATGTTTTAATAGTACAAATTTATGTATATATTATAATTTTTGGATCCTCTAAAAACTCTCTCGGTACTAATTTTTAAAAAATGATACAAGATGAATATGAAGTGAGTCTAATGGGGGAACTAAATTGTTTTCTTGGATTTCATAATTTTCAGAATAAAAATGAAATTATTTTAAATCAATGTAAATATACAAAGGATATTTTGAAAAAATTGGTTTGGATAATAGTAACGGTAATGAAAAACCAATGAGTACCACTAGAAAGTTGGATGCTAATGGAAATAGTGAATCATTGTGTCAAATTAATTACCGAGGTATGATTGAGAGTATGATCTATCTTACAGCAATCAGACATGACATTATGTTCATTTTATGCATGTGTGATCATTTTCAAGCCAATCCCAATGAGTCTCACATAAATTATATTAAAAGGATTTTTAAATATCTCAAGTATACTATAAATTTAGGACTATTTTATCCAATAGGACAACCATTTGAGTAAATAAGTTATTCAGATGCTGACTTTGCTGGTTGCAAGTTAGATCGAAATAGAACCTCTAGAACATGTCACATTTTAGGCACGTGACTAGTATCATGTTGTAGTATGAAATAGAATTTTGTTGCATTATCTACTGCAGAGGCTGAATATATAGCTACTGGTAGTTTTTGTGATCAAATTATGTGGATGAAAAACCCTTTATTATTCTATGGATATCAATTCAAAAATATCTCTGTAAAATGTGACAACAAAAGTTCTGTTATCATCTCTAAAAATTGAGTATATCATGCTAGGAAAATGAATATTGATGCAAGACATCACTTCTTGAGAGATCATTATCAAAGTTGTGATATCACTCTTGAATTCATTGGTATTGAACAACAACTGGAGGATATATTCACAAAGCCTTTGAATTTTGAAAGGATCAATTACATAAAACATGAGTTAGGTATGATAAATTTTTGACTATAGGACCTCACCATTAGACCTTACTGATATGACCTCACTGTTAGACCATACCGATAGGACCTCACTATTAGACCTTACCGATAGGTCCTAATCGTTAGACATTACTAATAGGACCTCACCATTAGGCCTTTCCGATAGGACCTCATCATTAGACCGTACCGATAGGACCTCAATGTTAGACCTTACTGATAGGACCTCACAGTTAGACATTAATGATAGGACCTCACCGACATGACTTCACCATTAGACCATACCGATACATCCTTGCCGATAGACGACTTGAGTGTGGGACATTGTGTTTTTTTTTTCTCAGTTGGAATCTGAAACGTTTTTTTCATATAACATATTTACATTATCTGTTTCATTTATCGATCCCTAAATGATAAAAATAAATCACAGATCACATTTCGATCCACATCAAACCCTCTGCCGAACCTTTTTCTCCCCAATATCATAACTTAAGCCTCTATTGAAACCTTGAACAACTCCAGATCGATGGAAAGAGTCCAAAGGTCATTGGTTGTTGATGAAGGAGATGTTCCAGATCCTAAAAGACCTAGATCTGAGTCAATTAGTGGAATATATACAGTGGAAAAGTGCTTAAAACACATTTATCTAAGAGGGAAATAGTGATTGAGACGGAGTTAAGTTCATAGTGGCTGTTGTCGAGCCAGTCTTTAGTACTGAAGACACATGAAGTTCATGGATGGGTTGAGTGTTTTGAAAACCATAATGGAGCCTATTACCTAATGTTAGTGAAGAAATTTTATGAGTATCCTGAGTTTGAATAGTCTGTGGATGAGCACTAGACGACTTCTAGAGTAAATGGAGTATGTGTGATTTACTCCTCTTTTGAGTGGGTTCACTGTTTGAGGGTTCCACATGAAGGGATTAGTGATTATTACTCAAAAGAGGTGCCTCCTACTAGTGAATTTGTTTTATGAAGAAGCATTAACTGAATTGAAAGGGAATGGAATTACTAAGAATTCCATTGATGCTGAAATGGTATTGTAAGATAAGCCAATTTTCAAGTTTATCCATAATGTTTTATGTCCTAGGAGAGGGTACTTTGCAACTTTAATGTTTCACGATGTTCTTATCTTGTATCTGTTAAAGTATGAATAGAAGATCAACTTATGTCGGATGTTGATAATTCAACTAGAATATATGACCAATACTTGATCCAAATACAATTCCCAATTTCATGCTACGTTGATATCTCTTATGTTGAAAGTGAAAGGAGTTGTTGGACCTAAAAAAGAAAACTATTGTTGTGCAAGATAACCATTGAATCACCAAAGAGATTTGCAAGCTGATGAAGATCAACTAGAATCCATGGATGTGGAAATTGGTGAATGATGAGGCTATGGTTTTTGAAAAGTTTAACCTTGTTGCTCATCCTACTAGGCCTAAAAATCAGAGAGAAACTAGGATTAAGCTTGGTGAAGTAGAGCCTGCTTATTCAGATGAGGATTAAGAGGCTGCTGTTGTGAAAGAAAGAGAGGATTATCCTATAGATGACAGGGGTGATCCTAAACATCCCTAAAATCACCATGTTAATACTGTATCCTTTGGTAATCCTAGACCACCAAAGATATTACCTAAAAGGGATATTGTCTTAATGTACTGTGATGAGGAAACCAGTGTAGAAGAAGGAGCTGAAAATGTCTTAAGAGACATTAGAGATAACTTATATGAGGATGAGGACACTAATTCAAGTCAAGATGACTTTGAGACAGTTGTTGTTTAATGTCAAGAGATATGTTTAAGTCTCAGTCCTTTAATTGGACATACATAAAGGGTATAAAGTAGAAATGAAGATGTTGCTAATTCATTTGATGTTGGACTTGTTTTGGATGTCGTTGAAGATTCTGTGGAGGAACTGGCAGTGGACCTTCCTATTAATGATGTTGATCATGGGGTTCTGATGGAGATAGTTGTGGCTGATCATAAGAATGATCCAAGTGAGGGAGAGGAACCTATTTCTATATGATCAGTTGTTGTTTCTCATGAGAGAGAGGACTGGATAGAAGCTCCTGGTTTTGTGGTTTTAGGCCTATATTTTGGAGATTCCGAAGATGAACAACCAATCAGAAGTACTCCAATTCCTACTATCTCAGAAACTGCCATTGTGCATCCATTGGTTCTATTACCTCGAGAATATGTAAATAAGGATGAATTAGATTCTTTGAAATTAGACATTAAGGGCAATATTGATGAGTAAACCACTGATATATCGAGAACAATAGGTCACAATAAAAGAATCATGACATATGTAGTGGAATGGATAGTATATACTTCTCACATAGCTGTCTTACATGATGTCAAGTAATGTAAGAATATTTTAAGAACTTTGGAAGTGTCTATGGAATTAGTGAAATAGTCTATTTCTAGCATAAATTCATATATGGATTCAAGAGCTTAGGTGGACATAGACCTTAGATATGTTAAAAGTATGGTTCAACAAATGGTCACAGTGTTTGAGGATTTTAAGAAGTATATGGAAACACATGTGAATGACTGAGATGATGATGTAAAAAGACTGATTAGTGGGCTAACCAAATCATTTAAAGAGACTGTGTCTTTCTCTATAGCACCTTTGGGTGAATCTGCATCTTATTCAACCTCTCATCTAGTTGACATTGAATCCTTCAGGACCGTTGTTAGAGAAGAAGTGGAATCACTCTTTGGTGCTAATACCTTAGACTCTCAGGTTGTCCCCATTACTAGAGAAATTCATAATCATGTGGGAAATTATTTAAGGGAATATACTCAGGATGAGAAGGCCATAAAGGATCATGTTGACATCTATTACAAATGGGTATACACTAAGAATCAGATGGATGGTAACTTTAATCTTCTTTGGGAAAATTTGAGAAACCCTCCTATTACTCAGGAATTTAAGGATCATGTGAGTAATCATAGAGAGATGAATCCTACGCTAAATATATTCATGGAAAACAAATATGATTTTATCCTTACTATGGAAAGAGGGGGAAGAATTATTATGGGCATTAGGACTCTCTTGTTACCCTTACATAAAGTGGATTAAACACCCATCATTGTTCCTCCTAGTTTGCCTACTTCTTTAGTTGCCTCAGGCTCCACCAGTACTGCTCCTTTAATGACTCTTTCCCAGGAGATCAGAATTTTGACCCCAATGATTACTCATAGATCTACTCACTATAGGTCTACTGATTCCTCGGTGGCTGCTCCTCCTGTACTACTCATTTCCATCCCTCAGCCTATCCCTTCACCTTCAAAACTCGCCTCCTCAGCTTCCAAAGAGAAAGCTCTATTGGAATTCTTTGATGTGGATTGAGTGTGTACTTTATTAGTTTATGGGGATTGGTGTATTATTTTTGTCTATTGTACTCTTGTTTTATTAGTACAAACACTCTATTTTATCTCCCATCATTATATATGATTTTTTGTTAATCTAAACAGGGGATAAGTGTTTATATGTGTTTATATATTTTCTGGCCAAAATGTAGTGTTCACTATATAATTTTTGTATGCTCACATCGCTGATGAAATTAGTATATGGGTTTAACCTTGATTCAAAGCACTTAAACCTAAATATTCAATGACATAATTTGTGATTATCAAAAGGGGGAGATTGTTGGAATCAACTGTTTTGATAATTCCAAATCATTTTTCATTTATGTGATAAACATTTTTTCATTCTATGTTAATTGTGTTTCATTAATGTTTCTTGTTTCTATAGAATAATGTCCATATACACTCAATATTACTGCTTGATTAGTTAAGTTGAAAGTACAGAATTTATCCACGTACAAGGTCACCGATACAAGGTCACTGATACAAGTTCACCGATACAACGTCACCGATAAAACATCACCGATACAAGTTCACTGATACAAGGTCACTGATACATGGTCATCGATACATGGATGCCGATAAAAAGGTTACCAATGCAATCCTACTACTGAAGGTTATCGATAGAAGGTTACAATTTGAGGTTGCTGATGTACACCTATTGTTGAGGTATGTTGATTTGAATGCTACAGTTACCAGTCTACTGATACCCTTACATTGTCAAATTCTTGATATTTTTCTAACAGTCATATTTGCTACCTTTAATGATTTTGACTTTATTAATACTTACTGTAGACATATCATGAGACCATATCTTGATAGTACGAAGTATGAGAAAGATTTCACATGATGTACTTACTCTTATTTTTGGACCTCAAATTTGAACGAAAAAGACCGAGGAAGAAAGATATATAGGGCCACAGAGAAAAACAAAAAAAAACTATACAAGTCCAGAAGTTAAATGCATGAGGAAGAAAAGACTGAAGAACATGGAAGGACAGTTTGAGAACCTTCACTACAAACACCAAGAGATTCAAGAATATCATTTCAGGAAAACAAATTGTTGTTGCCTTCTGTGTCTCATAAAAATTCAATCAACTCAAGAAGAAGAACACTCATATTCTAAAAGCTAGTACCTGGAGTTGCGACACTCTGTTTTGGAGGCAACTTCCAAAGACGGACTCAAACTTCAAATTCATCACTTCATAGAGTCAAGATCTGAACTCCAAATACATAGACCATTATAAATTCAATCTCATCATAATTGGCCTATTGTGTTTTGTTTTTTTGAGAAGTGTGTTTGTCTGCTTCACACACTATCTCCTATGCTAGAACTGAAAGATATTGAAAATACTTACATCAAACCTCACATACAGTTTGATCCCATGTAAAACTGTGGAAGAGACCGTGTGTGGTCTGTATTGTTTGTATTTTCCACAAAGTATAGTGGTAGAGGGTGTGAAACCTGGAAAGTTTGTAAAAACTGTTGTAAATCCTGATATAGGCTATGTATCAATTTTATTGATAATATAAAATACTTGGTGGTTGGTGATCAACAAATGGAGAGGATTAAATCTCCTCTTGACACTAAACCTCTTTTTTTAATTCCTTGTTTAATATATTTGTGTTATACTCTGTTTTATCTATTTCTCGCTGCTTATTTTTGCTAAAACATAAAACTGTTTTCCTTTAACATTGATAGTTATATTTGGTTGGTTTGTGTATTTTTATAATTCAGTAAACTTGATTAAAAAGTTGAATAGGTGTTTTACACTGATTCAACTAAGGATTAATCAACCTTTAAGAAACCTATTGACCAACTCATCATTTACATCTCTACTACCTTAAGTATCTAGGCCGTTTTAAAATTGATGGATCCTTTTTAAATTAGGAGTTTAACAGAAATTTTAAGTACGGACTCAATTCACCCCCCTCTCGAGATTCCACTTCGACCAACAATAATTATTATTTAATATATATCACATATTTTTTATAAAATAATCTTTATTACCATCCATGTAAAGCATGATTGAATAACATCACATTGCGAGGAGGTAGTCTATCGTACACACAAACGATGTTATTGTATTCCCAAAAAAAGAGAAATCATTAAGATATGTGTGATATAATAATTACTGAAGAACAATAATAACATAAATTTTATACATAAATAATTAAATTATCATTAAATCTAATCATGATAGGTGGTAATGGAAAAAAATGAGATCAGTTTGTGAGGTGGTAGTCCACCATACACATGAACGATGATTTCATAACCCTTTTGATGGAAGTTGATATAGAATTAGGTCATTCAATTATTATAAAAAAACACAGGAATATGGAATATACAGAGGTTATTATATTATAATTGTTCCAAAGGATACAAATTATCCCAAAGGATACAAATTTTTTATAAAATACAATTTTAAATGTAAAATAGGTTTTATTATTATCTCTTATATAGAAAACACATGAGAGTAATGTTAAATATTTTATTGAATACATAATATATAAATTCCATTAAAATAATTCCCCAATAGTTATTCATTTAATTTATTGTGGTAGAAAATTTTTATATGCATAAAAATAGTTCAATAAAAAATATTTTCTTATTTTATCATCAAGTGGCTCTATTCGATGATGTTGGGATGTCTTGGCAGCGATGATGCTTGTTTCTTGACCATGAATGATTTAAAGTTCTCATAGGTGTTGACAACATAAAGTGTGATTGCGGAGGTGACGACGGTAAAGAGAAGCTAGCAGTGACTATGATATGGAAACAATGTGATTATGGGAGATAAGTGATGGTGATAAGTCAGTAGTGAGATGATTTTGGTTTCCCAGTTTAATGGTTTTTTTTAATTTAAATTTTGAAAAATTTGTAACTCGCATGATTTTTGAGTTGGATTGGTCAGATGGATGGTGGTTTTTGGATCGAGGTGGGATTAATCATGGTTATAGGTTTTTTTGGGGTTTTTTAGAATTTAGGAATTTTGAATGTTGTTTGTAGTGGATTAAGGGGATGTGGTGTACTGGTGGCTCAGGTATGGTTCCCACTTACCGAAAAATTAGATTTTTATGTAATAAACAAACAGATTGCGGAAATTTTCTATATTTTCAAAAGAAATTTATTTTCATTTATAAATAATTGGCAACCAAATAATTCATTATATATATATATATATTTTTTTTTTTTGTGTTTAAACAATATATTTTCATAACTTTTTTAATCATATTCATGCCCACAATTCCAATGGCTTGGTGATAATTATCATTTTCAATAATAATATTTTAAAAGTATGACGTGTTTTCTTTAAAATCATTATTGTGTGTACCAAAAAATAATATTGTTGTTGTGTGTAATGAAATCTAAATTTAGTAATATTTATAATTAAATCTAAACACATTATTGTGTGCAACTAAATCTATACTCAATATTTCATATAACACAGAATATCAAAAAGATTACATTTATTTGAAAAAATAATCTCAAAATATCTTGGGGTGTTACAATGAAAACTCAGTGAATTATCATTCATTAAACTTTATTAACGTCATATGTTATGGAAACATAGTAATAAAAAAAGCCAATTGAGATAAATAATTCATATTTGTCACATTTTTTAATTTTACAATTTTCTTCCAAAAAGAATTTTTGAAAACTTTTAATATAGAAATATGTATCCAATGAAAAAACATTACTTCTAATTTTTTATTCATCTGGTGGCTTCTCTTCGGTCATACTACCTTAACTCTTCTTTGATAATTTCTCCATAAAAACATTCTTTATCTGATGGAATTAGGGAATGTTTTCAAATGAATTTACATTTAATTGGTTGGTCACTTTTCCTCATTTAAATCATTATACACCACTTAATTTCTTCTTCTCATATTTTTCATCTAGTAACATCATGAATGTTTTTTATTTATGTATGTTCAATAGATGTTTTTATAATATAATCGATCCATTAAATGTTCCTTAACAACACTTTTCTAACTTCATAAACATCAAACATCATTGAACCTTTAATAAAATTATTCTCTTAAAACATTATACAAACTATTGTTATGGTATCTTCATATTCCAATATCCATTAATCATGACCCTATTTAAAAAAACCATCTTCTTTTTTCCATTCTTTTTAATTTACTAAAGATGTATTACTAAATTATTCCATCTTCCAAACACTTTAGTCCCTAGTAACTTTGTTTGACTCAGAATTATGGCTTCAACTTATTTGAATTCACTAACTTTGTATATGCAATAAAATTAAATTATAATTTCTTTAGACATATTATATTTGATAAAAATTTTACAAAACATAAAAATATCAATAACAATATTTTTCTAGAAAATTAGTCATAAACACTCTAGATTTCCAACAAATTATCTGTTCGATGAGCTGCATTTTGTATGTCTATTTATAAAATTGGATTTTTAAATTTTTTTAATGAAGGTTTATTTGGAAAATAATATTTTAAAACTTATTTGTTTCGGTGGATGAAATATTTTTAATTATTTTATTATGAAAAACATCAGAACAAATTTGTTGTGTGAAACATTTCTTAGAATAAGCTTATCCAGAAGGCTTGTCCGACAACATGCATTTTGTATGTTTGATAACATCTTGTTAAAAACTCAACTAAAATTATCTTTACATCCAAAAACTATATCTATGGTCTATCATATAACTTACATTACTACATGAGTTTTTCTTATAATAACTCTATCTGGGATATTTTTCTAGTAATGTTTTTACCACTCTCACTTCTGGAAATTTATGCATTTGATCACCATGTTTTACATATTTGAAATTTCACAAATTCTATCTAAAAATATTATATAGAACAGTTTGTCGAGAGATTCTATGTCAATAACCATAGTTTATCTTCTAATTTTTATTCAAACATCATGTAAAACTTTTTTACACATCATCTTGGATGATCAAATTTTTCTAATGTTAAGAAATTTGTGATCAGCAAAGCATCTCTTGAATTGGGTAGAAGGTTATTTAAAAATATTAAGGATACATTCTACATTTTTGACTTTCTTTTTCTCTAGTAACATTATAACAAGACTTTATTACCAAAATTCTAGAATTTTTCTAACCAAACTTTATCAAAAAATATTTTTAACAAACATTCTATAACCAGTTTAACAGAAACATTCAAAAAAAAAAGTTAGTCATTAATAAATAATTTATTTTTTATCAAAAACATCACAATGGATCTTTAATACCTACCTTTGTATTTATTGACAAATTCCATTAAACAAATTGAACACTAATCATTTTTAATCACTAATAATATTTCACATATAAATTTATTTAACTTATACCAAAATAGATCATTTGACATAGAGATGTTCATGACACCACACTAATAGATAAAGTAATGTTTTTGACATAATTTTTTTTAGGAAAAATATATTTATTCAATATTATTATAAAATAAACAGAATTTTCTATCAACATTTGTTACACATTTTTATGTTTCCACTTTCAGTCACCCACTTTTATGATAACCAAATATTCAGATTCATTTTATAAGAAATGTACCATTTATCACCCTTTGAGTGTAAATTTATACATTATACCCATTTTTTAACATAATCTATAGAGTATTGGGGTAATTCCTTACAAATGTTTGGAACACTTTAGTGGAGGATGAACGTGAAGTTACATTCTCTATTCCATAAATATCTATTTTTTCATAGAATTGGTGAAAACATCTACAATATTATATTTTATAGAAATTTAATGAATCTGGATTTATTTACCTATATATTTATATTTTATGAAATTATACTATATATCTATGTGCTTTGATCTTGAATGTTTTATAGGATTTTTGGAAATATTCATGGAACTATGATTATTACAAAGTATCTTAAATAATGTAGAAAATTTTAATTTCAAATATTCCAGTTGTACATTCATCTGAACCATTTATGTACAAGAAAGAGTGGTATCTATAAGATCCTATGTCTTTATGAGTAGCAATTTTTTGAAGGATTTTTAATTTTAAATAATCGGATGGGTCATATATTAATAAAATATTCAAAATGAGAATTCAAAATTTGAATGCGTAAAAATATATATTTAAGATATGGAACGAGGCTTGGTTAGTAGAACAGAGGTTTTATGAGCATCCTGGGGGTTTAGTCGTTGTATTGAAAAATTAACTCTCATGGCACATAGTTGGTTCACACTTAGTGCTAACTGTGTGGCCTAACTGTATGGGACATATTTCATAGGCACACCATTTGAGAAATAATATGTCAAGCTAGAGGAATCAATGTAGTGTTATATAATATACGGCAAACATATCTCGTGGTTTGACTAACCATTTGTTGAAAACATGCGAGGTAGAGTATGCCCCAGATAGTAGAGGTGTATGGTTGGAACATGGTCTATTAAAACATGTGTTGTAACCTTGCAAATTTTAGGGGTCATGATAGTTCTAACAACCTAATTGGCGTATGCTTTATAAGAATGTGCAACCAAAATGTGCATCCCATTAAAATGGTGAAATTGACATTTCCCCCTATGATTATTAATGGAATAGACACCTCTTTTCAATTCATTTATCCAACATGTGTCCCATATAGCTCCCTCCTATCCTTCCCCCTTCAAAACCCATCACTTGGGTTATTTTTATAGATTTTCCTTATGTTTTAAGGTATGATTTCTCCTCCAATGAGATTCCTAGGTTTCCTCCTCTCTTCATTATTGATTTCAGTTTCTATGATTAGGGATTTGAATCTCTATTACAATGGATCATGGTAAAATTAGATACCGGTGATTGGTATTTTTCACTACCTAAGAATAGGATGACCCGATAGTCTGTCTACGCTTGGTCTTGTTCCATTTCAATGAGTTATTCCTTCATTATATTTTTTTCATAAGTGTTTAAAATTCATTCATTTAATTTAATAAATTCATTGATTCCATTGGTTAGGGATTTTCTCTAGAGTGGTTCCAGAGGAACCCTAGATACCTTTAACTTTTCATTTCTCAGATTTTCATCGAGCGACAAACATCCATTGAGTTATCCCTTGTTGTGACTCTTTAGTTTTAATTTTATATTAAATTTTGTAATGTTATAATTGATTTCTTAGACTATATTAACAAAAATTATGTCATTTAGAGACTTGGAATCTGATGTAGCTTGGCTCAAATAGTAGTTAGCTTAGATATAGCTTCCGAGAGCTGGTTATAAATGGGTAAATATTCCTAAAAGTAGGTGGTATGACGTACCTTTAATAGTGTATTTATTCTTTTCTATGTAGTATGTGTAAGATTCAGATCACCCTTGGGGGTGATTCACTCTATTTAGAATTACCCTTAAAAACAATTAAATTAAATTGGTTCATTTGGTATTTAAATTGATGAATGATATAGTTCACTAACAACACTTGAGTGATAGATTCATGCTTTGACTAATTAATGAGGCTGAGGGTCCCTGGTAGGATGACTACACATACGATCTAACCTAGACTTTCCCATGAAGGATGCCTCTTTTTTCCGAATGCTTAGAGGATCCCCATATGGATGACATTACGTATATTTTGACTTAGAGGATCCCAAGATTGATGCCTCTATATACATGTGAACCCTGAGGATCCTGGGTAGGATTCCTCTCATAAGCACTGACCTAAAAAACCCATTGGGTGCCCTAATATTTGACTGAACTTGAGCTTGTACATAAACAATCTGGGTATAGATGGTATCAAGTGGAACCTAAATCCCATTCCATATTTTGAATCCTATGAGGCTATGGTTGTAGTGGTGGGGTAGGCATTCAAACACTCTCATTATTTTCTTTATTCTTTCACCCCATTATTATTGATGTAGCGATTAATTATAGTGGTTCATCCTAGATTTTAGCTTATCAACCTGATATGATGCGCTACACAATAGGGATGTCTAAAGGTACTTCTTGGGATCCAAATTCATAGACTTATTGATGTATATGGATATCACAATATGACACCGATGAAAGGAATTATGGTATATAATTGACAATGTATGATAGTATATAACTGTTTATCAGGTTTTCTATGGATTCAATTTTCATGCTCAAGGAGAACACTTTCGTCATTGGCCTCATGTCCTAGTTCATGTAGTTTTATATTATCTTGAGTCGACTATGGGTACACATCATGGACTCAATGAGGATGAATTCGTGAATGACCTAGGTTTCTAGAACTCGTAGGACTATATTATACAAATTTTTATATGGATACACACCATGTAATCAAAGAGTATTCATTGGTTAATGGACCTGGGCCCTAGACCCCGTAGGTATGATACTTGATAAATCTGACATAGGTCGTAGTTAATGTAGTTCCATATTTATATGATTATTAATCCGTACATAAAATCCTTCATTATAGAGATTGGAGGTGAGTATGAATTATCTCAGGGATAAGACATGTATCACCCTTGGGGACATAGCTTTCTAAGGGAATTTTTCCACACTGGAAAAAGTCGGTATTAGTCGATCGAAATTACAGACCCAAGGATCGATTGTGGCTTGTTTTTATTAATTTTATTTTTTACCTTACTCACAAACATATACACACGCATATTATTGTATATATATTTATGGGGACACACACACATATATATTTAAATGGTATAAAAATTCATTTATATACATTCAAACATATGTCAAAGTAGGTATGGTTGATCAGGATCACGACCCCAAGGATTGACTATGGTTTATTTTATTTATGTCTTTGTTTTTATGTTTTATTGTAGTTTAATTATTAATATTATCCTTATGATTATATCTCATATATATACACAACATATTATAGTCTATGTAAAAGACCATTTTGGTGGTTCCTTACAGAATTTTGTACTCACACCTTTCCTGGGTCGCCATTTTACTAGTGCACCCGAGTAGATGTTCACATGGTTATTGGTACATGATGGGCTATGGATGAGAAAAATCAATAAAGACGGATAAAAAATGTATGTAAATATTGGGTATGTGGTATGAATTGGTTTATGTAGTAGTGAATTTTAATTTTATTTCTATTTATTATATTTACCCCTATATATGTTTGGTCGACCAAGTGGGTTATAAGTGTTGTATGTACGACATGGACATTCAGGACTTTAATGAATTCCATTTATTTTTACAACATGTTCTTATTTATGTTTTTTATTGATTCAACACTATGATTATTAATTCTATGTATTATACATGGTTATTTTCGTTGTTTTCTTACACTCATGGGAGGGAATAGTCTCCCCACTATCAAACCCTAGTTTTTCACTGCTAGTCAACAGTCATTAGTACACGGGGTGGTGCACTTAATGCATTATGGTGAACTATGTATGGGAACAGATGTAATAGATTCTGAGTTGAGATGTTACAAATTGGTATCAAATGTTTTATTTTTTACAATATCTTACTATTTGGGATTTGGTTGGCAAAAGTATTAAGAATGTGTCTGAACCTATGATGGATATTAGACTGGTGCATCAAGAACACATGTTCTATTAAAAAGTCAAGGTTTTCGTGGGCACTGGGGTTTCTGTTCTTGATATGTGATATTACAATTTAGTATGATTTTCACTTTGAGTGACACACAGGTTTGGAGGTGTGTTGATTATTTATCAATTTATATATCTAAGTCTATTGGCAAGTGGCCATTGATGGATTTCTAGATATTTGACCATTTTTTTGGGAGGCCATTTATTGATTTCAACTCTTGGATGACAAAGAAAAGAGGCATCTTATGAATCATATTTTTTATTTAGGATTCGTATGTTATAGTCCTAGTAATGTGTGATTCTACTGATGGGATAGGGCTATTGTTTAGAGTTTCAACAAAAACCTAAATAGTGATTTTCCCTATAGGTTATTGGTGGAATTCTACTCAATTGGTCCAAATATATATATATATATATATATTTGATGTAAGTTCATGTGGATCTATAGTGATAAATTTGATTGTTATGCTAATGACTCAGTTCTCATTCACTTGAGGTGAATTGACCCTTGTATGTCAATAGGGCACTTGATTCCCAAGTTATTTTCCCATTGAAGGGTTTTTTTATTAATATTGGTTATTTAATGTGTCAGTAACAACCTATAAAATTTTATACTTTATATATTAGAGAAAAATTATACTTAACTGAACCAAAAACTTATGAGACGACCTGAATCATTGAGATAATGTTGTTTTCATACTATTGAACCTTTTAGTTCATTGTTGGAAATCGATACATTCATTTTATGTGATCTAGTATTGTCAATTTGAAAAAATGCTGATAGAAACCTAAATGTATATAGAGAATATGAACCCCGAGGTGGTATTACTGTATATGGATGCTCAGTGAGTGCTACTTTGTCATTATTTTCAACATTATGTCATGATAATCTTGGGTTAGGTCCCTTATGAAGATACTTGGTGAAAATCAGTTCCAATGTAGGCAAATGCTAGCTTGTTTTTTACCCTGATAAGTTGATGTTTTATTTACCTCTTTTAGAGAGAGATAGAGAGTCAACATGATCATTATATGATTTATTCTATGATTTTTTCAAGGATGATTTATGGGGGAATTTGAACATGTTGATAGGTTTGACCATTGGGAAAGGTGGTTAGACCTATTAACCCAGTTATGAGACTCAATATATAGGGCTATGTGGGAGGCCTATAGGCTCTTAGTTGTGATGAAGACCCTTGTATGTTGATGTTTAGTTTGATCGAGTTAAACCTATGATAGAGGATAGACCATGTTTATGGATTTATTTTTAAGCAGTGAGCTTGGTTGTTCGCTCTTTTTAAGACAGATGTATGGTTGGTGATTGAGTTTTAGGATATATGATTGATAATTCCTTTTTTATAAATCACAATGGGTTCATGTGTTTTGAGACTAGATTCAATGGGAAAGAATATTTTAATTCCTAGACAAGTCAACCAATGGTAAAAAGTTGACAATTAAAATTCATAAAATGATTTTATGTGAAAATTGGCACGGAATAAACTATGGCATAAGAGAGGTGATTGATTTTGAAGAGGAGTTCCATGGGAGATCCTAGAATGTTTTGATTGAGATGTCATATAACAGGGTAATCAAGGCCTTATTTATGAATGAATCATGGAAGCATAAATTTGGTGATGATGATCACGATCTATGAGATTTTACACCCGCTACGTAGGATTGTTTGGAATATGTTAGGTACATGTGGTATGGTTTAAATCATAAACTAGTGAGAGGTAATGTGTGAGCTGAGGAATGATGGATTAAAAAAAATTCTAAGATCTTATTTTGTCCATATATTGTTACTCGAATAAATAATGTCTATCTGTGGTAGAGGAGACATCGAGAATAAATTTGGTTCTATGAGGTAATTGACCCATGGTTGAACCTAGAAACACATTATTGGGATATTTAGTCTTAGGATTTGGATAAGGCAAGTACAAACTGTTCATATCTGAGTGTGGATTTTATGAGAAATACATGCCTATTGATGTAATCATAGCATACTATTAGATAACGACGATCATTCCAAATAATGTTATATCATCTTGAGTATGATGAGAGAGCGTTGACTAAACACTATGCTACTTATGTATTTTATGTGGATGGATGAAAGGATCTGTGTAAGTGCACTCAAGGAGTAGTTTAAAATTAAGCTAGATGATTTGTATT
Source organism: Viscum album (assembly GCA_963277665.1). Classification (NCBI taxonomy): domain Eukaryota; kingdom Viridiplantae; phylum Streptophyta; class Magnoliopsida; order Santalales; family Viscaceae; genus Viscum; species Viscum album. Next base: position 924,786,203 of record OY728145.1, on the reverse strand, counting down.
TATCCATTTTCCATTTTATAGTGATGACCCTTTTTTGAATTTTAAAAAGCACCGTGGCAATTATTCTTGGGAAGCGGGAATGATTCTGGGAAAAATTTTATTAACACTAGGGATGAGAGGGTTATATTCCATTACAGTTTTTATAGCTAGTAGTAACATGGAATAGGTCGTGGTGATCAGTTTCTGATTTTTTTAGAGTGATAACAAGTTTGCTTCTATAGTGGGGAGTGAGATATTAGTCAATAATGGGAGACCCTCTTGTGAGAAGTGTCATGGGATCTTGAGACTACCATTTTGGATCTTTTAGCCCCTTAGATAAATGTATCAAATTATAACCATATTTCTGTATAAATGATAGTTAAAATTTCAAATTTAGACATTGGTGAAGTATTAGTGCAGACATTAAGTGTAGAGTAGCCTATAATGATCCATCGGTTTTGGATCGAGTTTTCCGCGAGTGCATATGTTATAACACAATTAAAATCTAAAATCAGAGATGGTTCAGCTAAAAGGTGTCACTAAAAGTTGGTTATGTGATTCAGTGACAATATTCAATATATTATAAGTATGCCTTTGGATAAAGGCATCAGATCAGTTTTGGGGACTTGTCGACCACTAAAGACGATATTTTTTTAGAATATTTGGATGAATGTTGTTCTACATGCATTATTTTATATAGTTGAATGTAGATAATATAGAACTGCATCAATCACACTATGGTGATGATATGTGTGTAAACTAGAGTTCGGTTGGTGATTTTCAAGGAAAATCAGGCACGACCTGGTTGATCATGGTTGATTGGAGTTCAAATTTTAGATATAATCTAGGATTGTGATAAATATCCTCAGTTGTGATAAAATGTTTCATGTTGATAAACATACCAAGAGATTTTATTGTGTGTTAGAGGTATGCCTCCTTGGGAAATTCTGATTGTGGTTGTATCGTGGCTCAGAATTGGTCATCAAAAAGAGAAAATCTATGGTGGAGAGCACTGTAGGCTGTTTGATCAGTTGGGTGACTACATGACCATAGTTTTGGATAGATACGATAGGGAAAGTTCCATTTTTATGTTATAGAAATGATTATGTTCACTGGATTGGTTTTGGAGATTAGGTAATGTGTGATTAAATTAGTTCTTGGAGGTGATTTGGGTGCTCAAAAATGTAATTCATAATTTCTATCTTAATTTATGACATAATTAGGTTGGATTTTTCATTTTGGTTCCCACTCATGTTTCATGGGGATTAAATATTTTCTGGTGGGGAGGCTGTAATATCCCATGTATTTTTGACTTGTAAATTCTTGAATGATTTTGTATATTCAAATATTTTATGGGTGAGATCTTGATCATATATTCAAAATATAAATTCAATAGTTTTGATGTGCATAAATAATGTTTTTAGATGTGGAATGAGGCTTAGTTTATAGCTTGGAGGTTTTGGGAGCATCCCGGTGGTTCAACTAATGTTTTGAAAACGTACTGATCATGGAAAATGGTTGGTGAACAATTAGTGCTAACCGTGTGACCTAACCATGAGGGAAATTTTTTATAGGTGCATGGTTTGATAAATCATGTGGTTGTATAGGAGAAACCATGAAAGGATCTATAATTTTATGCAGACATATCACACCTTTGGAACATGATTTGACAAACCATGCATTGCAACCGTGTAAGGAAGAGTGGGTCGTGGGAAGTAGAGTCACACAGTTGGTGCATAGTCTTTTAAACCTTGTGATGCAACTATATGAGGTGGAGGGGTTAAGATAGCGCTAACCGCATGGTTGGAACAAAGTTAAGAAACCCATGTAGGCAAACTATGTGGCCCATTAAAAGGGTGACAAGACCCTTTCGCCTTCTGATCCTTGAAGGGAAACCCCCAATTTTCTTCTTCGTTCTCCCTCATGCGACCCAGGTGATATCCTCCTCTCCTTAATCTATATAAACCCATCAAGGTGGTTGATTATGTAGACATTCATGTAATTTTAATGTATGATTTATCCACTAGTGATCTTCCTAGGTTTCTTCCATCCTTTAATCATAATTTTAGTTTCTCTAGTAGGGTATTTTAATCATGATTCTACTAGAGCATGGTGGAATAAGATATCTATGATAGGGAATTAACTCTTCCTAGGAGGAGGATGAACCGAGAGGAAGTCTGCACCTGGACACATGTCTTTTCAAAGAGGTACACCATCATGATAATTTTTAAAGGGGTTTAACCTAAATTAAATTAATTTAATAAATAAATAGATTCTTTTGGTTAGGTATTTGATTGAGAGTGGTTCTAGTGGAACAGTAGATTCATTTTTCTAGTTGTTTCTTGGATTTACATCGAGAAACAAGTATCCAATGAGTTATCACTTTTTATACCTCATTGTTTTTTATTTTATATTATATTTATTATTTTCAAATTGATGTTTTAAAATGTGTCGACCTTCCCCATGTTAACCAGGGACATGGAAGTTGATGCATCTCAGCTTATATAGTGGAGATCATGGATGAAGCTATCGATAGAAGTTTATAAAAGGTTAAATTTTCATAAAGGTAGGTGGTATGAGACTGTTGATGCTCCTTTCTGTCATAGTGTCTAATAAAGGGGAAATACCTTAACCCAAAATGATTCATCCTTTGAAGATACATCAAAAATTGAAAAAGGCATCAACAAAGATTCATTTGCACTTGGGTCGCACACATTCCACAGAGGTCACGCAGGTATACCTATGCACCGCCCAATGGTCATGCAGGTGACTTGTGAACCCTCTATGATTTTTGCCCAGGGTCTTCACCAGCCTATAAATACTCCCTGTGGGACCCCAATTTCGGAACTAAAAAATTCTAAAACTCATATTTGAGCTCCTGGCACCCTAGTCTCTTCTGGAAGTCTTCCGAACACTTCTATGGTAATTTTTACCTTTAATGGAAGCTCTAAAAAAGGAAAACAAGTACTAAGTGTTGAAAATCATAAATACTTGCGCGCCTAAGTGTCCAGCCATTAAAGGAAATGGCCACACTTGCGCGCAACCTAATCCATTCAGTAAAACATGGGTTCCACTCTATTGGAAGCCTTTAGGGATAATACTAAGGTATTGAGCCAAGTCTCTCCAATGTATTACCCTAATGGTAGACCATCGCGCAAGTACCCATGTGTCGTGCAAGTATACTTGCACAACCAGGACTTGCATGCCCAGGCAGGACATGCGCACCCCTCTCTTTTTGGGTGCCCCTCCTACCTATTCATTTGATTTCTTCAAATCCACCTCTCCTTTTCAGGATTTAGCCTTAAGAATCCTTTTCAAAGTCATTTATGACATGGTTCCTTTGTTGGATTCCTTATCTGAAAGGAATTGTGTGGAAAATTTCTCAAAACTCAGTGATTTACATATCTTTATGTCACTAAGGTCAGGGATTTCATTCATTCAACCTCATCCTTTAAAAATGAGAGGATATTTAATATGGGCCTTCTTCTCAGGAGTATGTTTCAATCTTAAATTCCCAAAGTTGGGCATCCTCCTGAAGAGTAAGCCCCAATTCCCCTAAATTGGGACCCCTTTTCAGGAGTAAGCCCCAGTCTTCAATTCCCCTTAATTCTATGCATCCTTTTCAAGAGTAAGCCCCATGTCCCCTTAATTCTGGGACTCCTTTTCAGGACCAATCCTCAGTCATAATTCCTCTAATTTGGGCATCCTCCTTAGGAATAAGCCCCACTAATAAATTCCATTTAACTTAGGCCTCCTTCTTAGGAATAAGTCCTAAGTCTCATGTCCCCTAACCTGGGCCTCCTTTTCAGGAGTATGTCCTTGTCTTCAAGACCCCTTAATTCTAGACCTCCTTTTCAGGACTAAGCCCCAGTCATAATTCCTCTAATTTGGGCATCCTCCTCAGGAATAATCCACACTCATAAATTCCATTTAACTTAGGACTCCTTCTCAGGAATAAGTCCTAACTCTCAAGTCCCCTAACATGGGCCTCCTTTTCAGAAGTAAGCCCCAATCTTCATGTTCCCTTAATTTTGGGCATCCTCCATAGGAGTAATCCCTATGTTCACAAAATCCAAATTCCATTAACCTGGGATTCCTTTTTAAGAGTAAGCCCCAAGAATAATTCCCTTTAACCTAGACCACCTTTTCAAGAGAATCCCCAGTCATAATTTCGCTTAACCAGGCTTAATTTACTTTTTGATTTGGGATTCCTTCTCAAGAGTAAACCCAATCATAATTCCTCTCTAATTTGGGAATCCTTCTGAGGATTAAGTCCTATGTTAATTATCCAAATCTTCATAATTCACATAAACCATTATGGACCTTGATCTCGGGTTTCTTCCCTGAAGTAAATCCTAATCTTCTTCTATCTTGGAATTCATATATACATAATTCCCACATCATTTCTTATAATTGAATCTTTCATAACACAATTGTCTATTTTCACCAATACCTCTTGTTTCTCACACCGAGCATGACTCACGTGAGATTAGATTGTAAAAGTAATTATGACATCTCTCTTTGAGCCATCAATCATGCATGAAAATCATACTTCATTACTCAAACTACGTGGGTTCTGATTCCTTTTCTAAAACAAATGATACGTAGGTAGCCCATCTGCGGGTACGATCCCAACTCTGAAATAATATATGTGCTTCTAAATGACAATAAACTTCAAGTACCCCACTGAGTGGCTTTAAAACCAATACGGTTATCATAATGACCAAGATATTTCTACATAATGGCTCAAAGGATACCATTGACAAAGAATCTCTGACAAATACAGATTATTCTTTATCGATGAATAACCTCGAATACATATACAATATTCTCTAAATATTATTCATTCTAATTATTGATTGTCAGATCTGAAATAAAGCTCATTTTCATACTTGGTAGTGTAATAAGGGTTCAAGAACATAACTCAAATCTATAAATAGAGTTCCGGAGTAGACAATAATTCCACCCAAAAAGGTGCGGTGAGTCCGACCTCCCATCCTCTTGACCAATGAAAATTCTTAAGCCTCATCGGTTCACAACTAATGAGCACCTACCTTTGGAAAGTTGGTCCAAATGGATATGAATAATTGGATGTTTCCGGTTCTACGAACAAACTCATTAGAAACCGCTTGGAATATTTGAACCTTAAACAAACAAGGTCATCCCCATTTTCAGAGGAAACAAAAAATGGTGAACCCGACGTGAATCCTTAACCAAGTTAAAATGATGCTTTACTTATTTATTGGGCCCCATATTTAAACTCAATGAGAGGGCCAAGAAAACAATCAATAACAAATGTACTCATCCGAAAGATGTAGTGTCCAAGATTATCTTGATTATTTCTGTTATATCCAACAAGCACTCTTTTTCCAAGATCTTTTACTTTACAGAAATGGCTTCGCTAAAGTTCATGCCTGTGAATACCTATGTTATGAATGCCTCTGCTGCTACTCCTACTGGATCATCGTCCGCTCTAAGGACTACATCACCTACTCATCATCTTCAACGCTGGGTATCAAATGCACTGGTTAACTAATAAATCCAAAACGGTACTATTTTGACTCTGGAGGAAACTCGAGAAGCCCTCCTAGTCAATAATTTACCCTGGTCATTCGGACAGCGATGACCAGTGATCAAGAAGCAGGCGGTGCTAACCACCATCTCCAACAGTTTCGGGTCATTATTTACAGAACGCAATCACTATTCCCTTCCATACTTTGAGGAGGTGAATGATAAGGCCACCCAAGGCCTTAATTCAAAGAGACGAGATACCTCCATGAGGGATCCCATCAACAATCGCTGCTAGACTCGTGCGACACTACGCCCTCAACAAGATGAGGGTGTCGTATCCAGGCATTCAGATGAGGTTCCTCGAACCTAAGCAGGCAAGAAGAACCACCAGATGCGAAGACCGGTCAATAGTGAGTAGTTTCTTATCTCTGCCATCTCCAGAGATGTCAACCAAACTAACATGGTGGAAAACAACGAGTGGGCACACACACCCGTCCGTTTTAATTCCGCTATCCAGCAGACTCGTCTGTCATCAACACAATATTCCCACTAGGAAATTCCAGCGGGGTACTATAGACAAGAACATACACCTTTTTATAAGTCATTAGCTAGTCAGAAGGCATGTTTGACTACATACAATGAAGCCCGCCAACCCAATGTGTTGAAAACTGGAAAATAGGCACAAACTCCTTCTTACACTCATCAATCCTGCCAACAGTCTCGTCTGTTAGTATTGAATGAAGTTCATCAACCACGTTCGGCATAGTGCAATCAGCAGTCACATACACCTGCCAATATTGATCAAGCCAACCAACAGTCTTGTTTGGTAGCACTCAGAGAAGTCAATTCAAAATCCCCAATGACAAATAGGAGGCAGACTCAACTCTCTGCCCCTACACTTAAGTACTGTCAGATTTCACTGATAGGAAAAGGAGGACAGAAGCAGGAACACACACCTACTCCAAGCACAGAATGGGAATATATCTCTGTTCTGGAAGATAATGTCACCAAGCATATTCTATCAATGGTGAAAGAGCATAAGAAAATCACTGCTCATATTCTGGATTCCTGCCAGGATATTATAACATCTTCAGTAGCATCACATGGAAATAAATGCAAATCTATCCCTACCAGTGGAGTGATACATCAACAGTTCACTCCGAAACAGACACACACTTATGTTCTAGTCCAAGAGGGTTGTGGGGAATACTCCCCCATATCATACTGACAACCAAGTTAGGCACATACACCTGATTTGAGTGGAGATAATCAGCCTAACCTAATCCTTTCTCCTGAGTAGGCACATACACCTGCCCATAATAATCACTTTTGTCAACAATTGGTTCCTAAAGTGATTAAGAAGGTGTCTAAGAAAAAGACCCATCTAGCACAGTCTAGAAATCAAGGGTCAATCTGTAACAAGGCCTTTCTTGATTCTCCAGTTCTTGATGCATTCAGACAGTTATCTATTGCAACTCAAGATTCTACTCTCTCAGTTACCAATAGTCAGGACATTAATTTTGATGTTCTGTATAAGATACTTCTTCATGGAGGCTTTTTTCATGACAGTTTGGTCGATCTCGAAGTTTCATCTTCAGATGAGATTTACAAGAACCCTCTATGTGACCAGAATACCAAGGAGTAAAATGTTTCATCATTTTCAGTAACCCACCATGGTGATCCTCCCCATGATGATGTATTTAGCTGCGAATGTCCTCTCTACAATAGTAGTTCACATTTCCTGGAAAATGCTCCAATGGACAATGTAGTGATGAGAAATACCCCTTATCCTGAGGCACATAAAAATGTGAAGCCAGTCATGTCTGATGCTTTACCAATAGAAGGTGAAATACTTTCTCAATCAGAAGATAGCACCGGATTTAGGTCATTCTCAGAACTACCCTTGAGTCATGAATCCTCTTGTTTGAAGAGTGAATTTTCTAAAAATATTATTGAATATGATGATGCATCAAAGAAGCACCATATTTGGTCTAAATAGGTAGAAAAATATTAATTGAATTAAAAAGAGGAAGTGCTGAATATGAGAAAAAAACTGGTGAAAGGTGAAGTGCCAGTTATGTTTTCGCCTTTGGCTGACACTCAGTATGACATTCTAGTGATGTTGACGGACGATTGTATTCAATATATTCGTCTCAACATGTGGAAAACTCTTTATCAATTGAAAAAGAAAATATTATCTTATGATGAATATGAAAATCATGTAATGATAATAGAAGGGTTACAATGCCAAATTTACTTGGCATCTCTCTCAGTTTCTTGATATCCAAAGACTGAAAAGCAGCAGAGAGCCCTCAACGTTCATGCCTTGGCGCACTAAGAAGATTGTGCTAGTTAATTTCCAATGCCCCATCTGGTATTCATATCAAGGGATGGGGTGTCCATGGAGCACTACATTTCACTGTACTCTCCAGCCACTAAAGCCCGCTGAAAATGGTTTCATGTAATGTTATTGCACATGGCCGACCACATCCAATTGGATTTTCATTTAGTCAAAGGCTCTCGCGAGAATAGGCCTCAACTAGTTCATCCCAAAATCAGGGATACAAAGAACAAGTTGTTGAGTTACTCCTACATCAAGAAAACAAGAATATTGAATGGGCTTCTCATTTGGAGTGTTCTAATCATCAAGTGACAGAAGTGTCAGAAATCATCCAATGGTCCTTTGAGCCAGGTGATAAGAGTGGATGTAGGTTAATGCATCCAACCAATTTTCGGACTAATGTCCGTAAGATTAGGAGAACTTTTAAGAAGGTCTCAGATATAGCAACTCAAGAACCACCCCAGCTTTCCAGACTGGGGACTTTTTTAACCCAACCCTCAGATTCAAAAAATAGGATTCAATGAGTTGGGCAGGAACAACAGAAACAACCCTTGTCAACCAGACTGGGGAATTTTTCAAATCCCTAATCTCTTCCTCAGAGAAAGTCAGTCTTCTCTCAATTAGGGAAGAATCCCCTAAGAGGAATGAAGAGCCAAATTATCAGAAGATTCCCTCCAAATTATGGTTCATCAAGAAGTTCCTGAGGGATCAAATCAGTAAAGGTAGTGTCCCAATAAGGACATGGAAGAAGAAAATATAGAAAAAATGCCGATAGAAGTGATGTATTGTGTTATGCATATATTAATTTCAGTAATGCCATTGTTACTAATGTAACACCCCGAGCTTCCACGATACGCTTCTCATTCAAAAATGCAATAGCTTGCATTGTACGCAACATCGAGTTCTAAAACACCGCGACTAATCAAAGTAGTCGTTATGAATAGTAATAACCACTTTTTATAATTATAGAAATTTTATATTTCAAAATGGACTTCATTTTTGGATTCGGAATATCGAAATTAGCCTATGTTGAATTTTTGGTATTTTTCTGAGAACTTCTAATTTTTTATGAATAGTGAAAAATACTTAAAAACAACTTTTTTAATCAAAATAATTTATAGTGATAAGTTATACTATTTAGTGGTTTTAAAGTATAATTATAATATGTTTTTACCATTTTATCCAATGGTGGTCATTAGAATTATTTTAACATTGAAATTGGACATAAACAATTGCCAATCTTGTGATATAAATTGTTTCTTAAAAACACGCTATTTGTTGTGACAGCGGGAATTAATTATAAAATTAATTAATGCAACTTATATGTTTCGAATTTTGTAAAATAGAAATCATTTTTAAAATCGGAATATCAATTATAGCTTAGGGTGAAATTTTGGCCTTATTCTGAAAAACGTCAATTTTTGATGAATAGTGAAACCACTAAGTGGTTGTTAAAAACTGATTTTTCGTTAAAATAAAATATTACCACTTCTGTGATTTTATTTTCAAAAATCCGACATACATGGTTGTCATTAATAAGTAAAATGTGGTTCAATGAGATTAAAATAAATTTTTGGTGAATAGTAACTTTTAAGTTCTTAATCGCGATTAGAGGTAATTAGTGTAGTTTAAGGTAAAAATAATGTTTTAATAATATAAGATGAGCTTGACACTTGTCCTACTCCTATTGGATGAGTCATGGCCGACCAAGACAACCCATGGGTCAACTTGGGGACCCCATGGAGCCACTTTGGTTGGAAAATGACATTAATATATATTTATTTAATGTTAAAATTAAATTGACACAAACATGAGTTGTTTTACTAAAATAGTTTTTAAGTGGGGTTAAACAAGTCCAAATTTTGACTATAAATATTAACTAGAAATCTAAAAAGATTTCGTACATCAGAGTATTTTTTTATAATTTTTAGACATTATATTAATTAAATTATTTATGACATCATGATGATGCAGCGATGACCTAATTATTTAACGATTTAAATAAAATGGGAAGATAATGCAAAATCCAAGGCTTACACTTGTCCAAAGCCAATTGGATGAGGATATTTCGAAACCTTATCACCTTAGCCTCTAATTATATAAGTTTGGGACTTTTAGAATCCGAAAATCATTGTGTAATAATGTAACATTTCAATCTTTCCAAAAGAGCCCCTCCTCTCCACTTATAAAAGGCCCCCACCTCTCCCACCTTATTCACACCTTCAAGCCATTTGTCTCGGCCAACCTCTGCCCAAATACTCTCCCAACATCCCTCTCTTACTCCTAGAAGCCTCACATTGGGCATAACTCTTCCAAGGAAGCCTTTGGCTCAAATCAAAAAGAGTTACCCGATTTTGAGGTAATGTCTTTTCTAATGTTGTTTTGTTTTATTTTTCTTCTCCAACCCCCTAACACTTTTTATTCATTTATTTTGTAACAACAACAGTATCCTCAATATACTAGGATGTTGTTATAAGAAGGATTCGAGCTACACTTACACACACCTACATCTAATGGTTAAAGAACATACGGTTTCTGTGGATGGCGAATTTCTGCCTCACGAAACGATGATTGTTCAACACGCATATAACACCTTCAAAGGTGGCCATTAAGATGCCACTATTTTTATATATGATATATATTATGTTTATGTTTTACTTATGCTTCTGTATTTCTCATTTATGGTATACTTTATGATTTCCATTATGGGTAAAACGCGATAATTTCATTTTAGGAAGTGCGGACTACCGCCCCCTCAAAGTGATTTGAATCGTTAATGCCATATGTGGGATGTATAAAGGAAGGCGTTAATGGTATTATACACTATATTATACTGGAATTATATTATACATTTATATCATTATGATTTCGTTCCATTAAATATGAAATTGAAATGAAAGTAGCGTTCATGCGTACGTACGGCTTACCGTCTCCATGAACGGTGCATTTCATTTCTTACCTCTAAATGTTACGTAATATTACAAATGAATGTATATAATGGATATATGAGATATATATGACATCTAAATCATGAATATAATTCTGGATATAATGGATATTCTACCACATAAACAACTTGTAATTATAAGAATTTTATTGTTGACTGAAGTACCAAAGATCGAAAAAACAACCGTTATTAACTTAAATAATTAAATAATGTTCATAACATGGTAATAAGGGATATAAAAGGAATAATGAACATGAAAAAGGATCTTAAGTAAATATAAATTAAATCTAGTTTATTATTCAGGAGGTTAAAGCATGGTCGAGTCAGGACAGGATGCAAGGTAAGGGAACTTCTTAACCCAACTTCCATTCTTTGGGTTAATCTCCTACTTTCAAATTATGTCATGATATTATTATGTCCTATCTTGTATTTATAATTTATTTATTTGTACATATAATGAATACACATAATAGATATATTTTATTAAAAATTATCTTTTTAAGAGATATCTTCTCAATCTCCATTCATTGAGGCATATTTTGTTTTATACACAACTTTCTTTTATACGGTGTATAAACCCCTTTGACTTTTACGTTTATTCAAAAGGTTTTCTTTTATAATTATGTGATTTTTAAATGATTTAAAAAAGAGATATTTCTCTCTAATATATGAAAATCCAGTGCAAATGTATACGTATTTAACGCAAGCTTAAAAATGTTTTCAGAAAACCTGACTCTCGAGTGTGGTAGTCACTAAGGGATTGGGAGTGGACCAATCATGGCCTGTAATTAGTCGAGCAGTCTCAGAATTAGTTATTTTTTTTTCAGAAGCTTGCATAATGTTTTCATAAAAACACTTGAGTATATTTGAGAAATTTTAAACATTAGTATCATCTAAAAAAATTTCATCGGCAGGTCTCATGAGACAAACTAGTGTCTTGGCACAAGGCCTTGACAAAATCTTATTTGTGGTCTTGGCACGAGGCCTCGACTACGTGGTTATGATAGTCTGGCATTATACATTCTCTCATTATGAAAGTGGTTATTGATATTGCATGTGATTATTCGACTAGTAGAATATCCATGTGAAGAAGTAAATGGCATTATCTCATTTTACTTTTTCCATATTATATTGATGTTCAAGTTTAAAAGGCTTTTGTTTTAGTTATACATTGCCTTAAATTTTTATGTTTATTTATGAAAGCTTCCGCAATATTGTTATCCTTACTGAGCATCTGAGCTCACCCCTTTCAATGTTTTAATATTTTCCAGGATGTGAAGAAGTGTATTATGACTGACTTGCAAGAATAGTCAGTGAGGATATGAGTGTGGACTATGAAGACCATGTTATTGTAGTTTGTTTACTTTTTGATGTAATGAAAGAATTATGAATGTATCTAGTGTTTCCAAGGCTACTAAACTAATCGGTCTTTCGAGACTTGATCTTTTCTGATCATGCCAATGTTACGAAGTAACGCACCGGCTCTGGGTAGCTGGGGTCGGGGCGTTATAGTTGGTATCAGAGGCAGTTCAGTACTAACCTTGGAAGCTAAATTTAGATAAACTCTGATTAGAGCACATAGCCCAAAGATAGACTTTGAGGATTATTATAGAAGAACTTCCTAGAATTCTGTTATTGTAGAGATTTTGTGAGTTTTCCGAGCAATACATCCCTGACTGGATACGAGTAGGTAGAGGCGGATTTGGCATAGATGTACCTAGGGGTAAAACCCGAAAACACCGCTTTGAGATAGACTCGAATGGGAACTGGTGCACGACAACGGGCCTTGCTGCACTCTTGGTTACGACACTCCCGGGGGATATGCTTATGATAATTCTCGTTTTCTTTACAAACCACTATGAACGGTTATGAGTATATACTTCCTCAAAGAAAACCTTTTTATGATTATGGATTATATCCATAAATAGTTCAATTTATGTTAAGTGTTTTATAAGTATGGGATTATGTATTTTGATTCATAAACTGATCTAGTTTATGCCATTGTTTAGAAATGGCGCATAGTGGAAGAAATGGAAATCGTATCAATGCACGCACTCCATGTAGGGATTGCCCTCCTGCTCAAGATAATTATAGTGGGGCTGGTGATGCAACTGGTGCCGATCAGCTAATCACCATACTAGGACAACTTACTCAGGTTATGAATAATAACCTTACCCGTATGGAGCACCCTGATCCACAGTGTGGAGGATCAATGTTAGATCGATTCATGAGGCAACAACCACCAACCTTCAATGGGAGTACAAATCCTATAGTATCTTAGCAATGGATAAATTCCTTAGAGAAAATATTCCATTCCTTGGGGAGTAGTGAAAGGGAGAAGGTTGTCATGGTAGTTTACCGCCTCACTGGAGATGCCGATCAGTGGTGGTCACTGATTCAAAACACAAAGGAAGATGATGACGTATCGAATATGGAATGGAGGGATTTCAAAGATCTTTTCATAGAAAAATACTTTCCTCATGACCATAGAGTAGATATGGAAAGGCAATTTCTGAGTCTGAAACAAAAGGAGGATGAGAATGTCGCAAAGTATGAGGCCAACTTTACAAGGTTAGCGAGGTATGCTGCAGATTATATACGTAACCCAAGGAGTAAGATTGATCATTTCTTTGATGGGTTAAAACCATTTCTCCGTCGATCTTTAGTATCACAATCCTTCTCATCATACGAAGATATTGTCTCGTGTGCTATCAAGACAGAAAAGGAATTCTCTAAGTCTTATGACAACAAAGTAATGCAAGAGAAGAAGATAACGGGGGAACAAGAGACAGATAAAGGGAAAAAGGGAAATAAGGATTTTCCATTATGTGATAATTGTGGGAAGAATCACCCTGGTACGTGCCTAAAAGGAATGGGAGTTTGTTATAAATGTGGAGAAAAGGGTCACCAGGCTCGTGATTGCAAGGGAAAGAAAGAGGCTGTCAAAGTTGAATGCTACAATTGTAGGGAAATGGGTCATTATGCAAATGAATGTCCTAAGCGTCAAGGAAACTTACCTCAGAAAAGGCCAAGGGATCAAGGCCAATCTTATGCTATGACTACAGTTGAAGCGGAATAATTATTGTATTTGTGTTTTTGGACTCAAGAACTAGATTATGGTTATAAGAATAATGTGATATATATAAGGATTGTACTGCAGTACATGTTGTTTTTATTAAGGATTTAATATGATGAAGGTAATCATATTTTTAGTATGTGACACTAAGAGAAGCTTTACTTTGTTTGGGGAATCTGAGGTTACAATTGATTTTGGAATTTAACGACCCTTTATAGAAAGTCTGGACTGAGGTATTTTGGATAACTATAAAGGTTGGAATGGATTAAGTTGATCTTTGGATAGTATTGTTTAAGGTTAAAACATTTATGAAGATTATTTTTGGAATAGTATAGTACTATATTTTTAGGAAAAGGACAACCTGCAGGGTGGGGCATAACCCGTCGCGTCGGACAAAGCTGCAGGAATCGAACCCACAACCATAGTGTGGCTGGCCTTTATTTCCTACGACTAGCCTACAGGAAGTCCCTGGTTATTAAAAAATAATTTTACTAATCTAAATGGTATGTGTTAACATTTGGAGCCTTATACAATTAGGATAAGTATAATATTTTTGGGTTCTATTATCTTTTTGAGTGAAAGGTGAGTTGAAGGTTGAAACTCTAATTGTCAAGCATAAATATATATATACCTATCTGTTATTCAATGAATAAATTAATTCTTAAACATTAGTAAAGGGATATTAAAACAAAAAAATGTGTTACCCTAATACCTTATGTCTTGTTGAACTAATGATATTTTAAATCAACATAGATTGAAGGCTTTGAGGCCCTCAATTTGACAGTTGATTGTGATTGATGACCTCAATCACTCCCTACAAATATTTACGTTTTTCCTCCAATTATATGTCTATAATTTCCACCAATGTTCTCCTTATCGAGATCATAATTTGATGGTGACTTTCTTATTTCCATTTTCCTCTTATTAAGGCTAAATTTTATTAACCTTATTTCCGATGTGGGTTATCCTCAAAGGTAATTTCTCTTTTCAACCTTTTATTTTCAAAGTAAAATTTCAAATTGCGAGGACGAAATTTATTGAAGGAGGGGAGAATGTAACACCCCGAGCTTCCATGATACGCTTCTCATTCAAAAATGCAATAGCTTGCATTGTACGCAACATCGAGTTCTAAAACACCGCGACTAATCAAAGTAGTCGTTATGAATAGTAATAACCACTTCTTAAAATTATAGAAATTTTATATTTCAAAATGGACTTCATTTTTGGATTTGGAATATCGAAATTAGCCTATGTTGAATTTTTGGTATTTTTCTGAGAACTTCTAATTTTTTATGAATAGTGAAAAATACTTAAAAACAAATTTTTTAATCAAAATAATTTATAGTGATAAGTCATAATATTTAGTGGTTTTAAAGTATAATTAGAATATTTTTTTACCATTTTATCCAATGGTGGTAATTAGAATTATTTTAACATTGAAATTGGACATAAACAATTGCCAATCTTTTGATATAAATTGTTTCTTAAAAACACGCTATTTGTTGTGACAGCGGGAATTAATTATAAAATTAATTAATGCAACTTATATGTTTCGAATTTTGTAAAATAGAAATCATTTTTAAAATCGGAATATCAATTATAGCTTAGGGTGAAATTTTGGCCTTATTCTGAAAAACGTCAATTTTTGATGAATAGTGAAACCACTAAGTGGTTGTTAAAAACTGATTTTTCGTTAAAATAAAATATTACCACTTCTGTGATTTTATTTTCAAAAATCCGACATACATGGTTGTCATTAATAAGTAAAATGTGGTTCAATGAGATTAAAATAAATTTTTGGTGAATAGTAACTTTTAAGTTCTTAATCGCGATTAGAGGTAATTAGTGTAGTTTAAGGTAAAAATAATGTTTTAATAATATAAGATGAGCTTCAAACTTGTACTACTTCTATCGGATGAGTCCTGGCCGACCAAGACAACCCATGGGTCAACTTGGGGACCCCATGGAGCCACATTGGTTTGAAAATGACATTAATATATATTTATTTAATGTTAAAATTAAATTGACACAAACATGAGTTGTTTTACTAAAACAGTTTTTAAGTGGGGTTACACAAGTCCGAATTTTGACTATAAATATTCATTAGAAAGCTAAAACGATTTCCTACATCATAGTATTTTTTTTATAATTTTTAGACATTATATTAATTAAATTATTTATGACATCATGATGATGCAGCGATGACCTCATTATTTAACGATTTAAATAAAATGGGAAGATAATGCAAAATCCAAGGCTTACACTTGTCCAAAGCCAATTGGATGAGGAGATTTAGAACCCTTATCACCGTATCCTCGAATTATATAAGTTTGGGACATTTAGAATCCGAAAATCATTGTGTAATAATGTAACATTTCAATCTTTCCAAAAGAGCCCCTCCTCTCCACTTATAAAAGGCCCCCACCTCTCCCACCTTATTCACACCTTCAAGCCATTTGGCTCGGCCAACATCTGCCCAAATACTCTCCCAACGTCCCTCTATTACTCCTAGAAGCCTCACTTTGGGCAGAACGCTTCCCAAGGAAGCCTTTGGATCAAATCAAAAAGAGTTACCCGATTTTGAGGTAATGTCTTTTCTAATGTTGTTTTGTTTTATTTTTCTTCTCCAACCCCTAACACTTTTTATTCATTTCTTTTGTAACAACACCAGTATCCTCAATATACTAGGATGTTTTTATAAGAAGGATTCGAGCTACACTTACACACACCTACATCTAATGGTTAAAGAACATACGGTTTCTGTGGATGGCGAATTTCTGCCTCACGAAACGATGATTGTTCAACACTCATATAACACCTTAAAAGGTGGCCATTAAGATGCCACTATTTTTATATATGATATATATTATGTTTATGGTTTACTTATGCTTCTGTATTTCTCATTTATGGCATACTTTATGATTTCCATTATGGGTAAAACGCGATAATTTCATTTTAGGAAGTGTGGACTACCGCCCCCTCAAAGTGATTTGAATCGTTAATGCCATATGTGGGATGTATAAAGGATGGAGTAAATGGTATTATACACTATATTATACTGTAATTATATTATACATTTATATCATTATGATTTCGTTCCATTAAATATGAAATTGAAATGAAAGTAGCGTTCATACGTACGTACGGCTTACCGTCTCCATGAACGGTGCATTTCATTTCTTACCTCTAAATGTTACGTAATATTACAAATGAATGTATATAATGGATATATGAGATATATATGACATCTAAATCATGAATATAATTCTAGAGATAATGTATATTCTACCACATAAACAACTTGTAATTATAAGAATTTTATTGTTGACTCAAGTACCAAAGATCGACAAAACGACCGTTATTAACTTAAATAATTAAATAATGTTCATAACATGGTAATAAGGGATATAAAAGGAATAATGAAAATGAAAAAGGTTCTTAAGTAAATATAAATTAACTCTAGTTTATTATTCAGTAGGTTAAAGCATGGTCGAGTCAGGACAGGACGCAAGGTAAGGGAACTTCTTAACCCAACTTCCATTCTTTGGGTTAATCTCCTACTTTCAAATTATGTCATGATATTATTATGTCCTATATTGTATTTATAATTTATTTATTTGTACATATAGTGAATACACATAATAGATATATGTTATTAAAAAATTATCTTTTTAAGAGATTTCTTCTCAATCTCCATTCATTGAGGCATATTTTGTTTTATACACAACTTTCTTTTATACGGTGTATAAACCCCTTTGACTTTTATGTTTATTCCAAAGGTTTTCTTTTATAATTATGTGATTTTTAAATGATTTAAAAAAAGAGATATTTCTCTCTAATATATGAAAATCCAGTGCAAATGTATACGTATTTAACGCAAGCTTAAAAATGTTTTCAGAAAACCTGACTCTCGAGTGTGGTAGTCAGGAAGGGATTGGGAGTGGACCCATCATGGCCTGTAATTAGTCGAGCAGTCTCAGAATTAGTTATTTTGTTTTCAGAAGCTTGCATAATGTTTTCATAAAAACACTGGAGTATATTTGAACAATTTTAAACATAAGTATCTTCTAAAAAAATTTCATCGGCAGGTCTCATGAGACAAACTAGTGTCTTGGCACAAGGCATTGAAAAACTCTTATTTGTGGTCTTGGCACGAGGCCTCGACTACGTGGTTATGATAGTCTGGCATTATACATTCCCTCATTATGAAAGTGGTTATTGATATTGCATGTGATTATTCGACTAGTAGAATATCCATGTGAAGAAGTAAATGGCATTATATCATTTTACTTTTTCCATATTATGTTGATGTTCAAGTTTAAAAGGCTTTTGTTTTATTTATACATTGCCTTAAATTTTTATGTTTATTTATGAAAGCTTCCGAAATATTGTTATCCTTACTGAGCATCTGAGCTCACCCCTTTCAATGTTTTAATATTTTCCAGGATGTGAAGAAGTGTATTATGACTGACTTGCAAGAATAGTCAGTGAGGATATGAGTGTGGACTATGAAGACCATGTTATTGTAGTTTGTTTACATTTTGATGTAATGAAATAATTATGAATGTATTTAGTGTTTCCAAGGCTACTAAACTAATCGGTCTTTCGAGACTTGATCTTTTGTGATCATGCCAA
The DNA here is from genome assembly GCA_963277665.1 of Viscum album. Lineage (NCBI taxonomy): Eukaryota > Viridiplantae > Streptophyta > Magnoliopsida > Santalales > Viscaceae > Viscum > Viscum album. The sequence continues at coordinate 924,767,714 of OY728145.1, read as the reverse complement.
TGTTACGAAGTAACGCACCGGCTCTGGGTAGCTGGGGTCGGGGCGTTACAACTAATTCCCTAGATGACGCTAACTTAGAGGGATCAGATGAAAAGGTTTCTACTCAAGAAGTTGTATGCACAGATACAAATGAAGAAGGTGTGCATACACGAAATCAAAGGATTACCAAGAATATGGGTATTCCTTCAAATAACCAACTTCCACCTCTCTGAAAGGTGTCCCAAAAGGAAAAGGGAATAATAAGGTTACATACCCTTCCTCTGGAGAAGGCCAATAATTCTCACAAGAGAAAATATTCTCACAACAAGAGGAGGAGATAAAGGAATTAAGGATGTTGAATACAGAAATACTTCAATGTAGTCTTCCTCCCAAGCTTGTTGGAGTCAGTCAGCCAAGGGAATTTGTTGAGCCTACTGAGATGGATCACGAATATCCTCCTTTATCAGTACAACCTCATAGTTCTAATCATATAGGTCAGGTGCAACAAAAACCGGTGGTGTTATCATCAGTTGCAGTACCAGTCGCCACATCTATCCAAGCTCTAGTTATTGCACCTGCACAGGTCCAAGCTCAACTGGATGTTTCTCAAAAGTTAATGACTACCATTGAGTCCTTAATATCTCATTTGGAAGCTAGGGAAAGAAATCATGCACCGGTTCAACCAGAGAAGAGAACTTACCCTGAATGGGTAGACGCAATTAATCCCCCATCAAATTTCGCAAGTACCACATTCCCAATCATTAGTGGTTCAGGAGACCCAGAGCAACACTTAACACCTTTTGTTTCACGTTGCGATCCTATGATGGGAACCCCTCAGCAACAAGAAGCAGATAAGCTCAGGTGCTTTGTACAATCATTACAAGGTCCTTCATTTTTATGGTATAAAAGCTGGCAATCCCGATCAATTACTTGGTGGGAGAATCTTCATCAAATATTCATTCTTCAATTCAGATCAACATTACCAAAGACAACAGTTTTTTATCTTACAAACTGTAAGAAAAGGGAGAATGAAAGGGTTTTATATTTCACTGCTCACTGGAAGGGATTAACATATTCCCTCAGCATAGCACTCCCTCAAGAAGAATTGTTTCCAATCGGTGTAGAAAATTTTCTTGATGAGTTGAACACACCGTTGATCTCTGTGAAATACACAGCAGGGTTTCAAGACCTTATTTCGATTTCTCAGTAGATTTAAGACTCTCTTATGAAGACTATGGATAATGCTTGTGTAATTCCATCAGCTTTAAAAAGTACAATGGGAAAAGTAGAAACTGCTACAGTTATGCTCAAAAAAGCACATGTACCTGCTTCTACTTCAAGGCCTTAATCATCTCAAAGGTATCTACCTCCTAAGCATCACCAATAGAGGTCGTTTAATCAAGATGATCATAGAGATAAAATATGGAACCAATTTGAGGATCTGAAGAGAAATGTCTACTCTTTTTGAAATGAAAAAGTTCTTGGTTACTTCATTTCAGCTCTGGAAAATAATTTGGTTCAATTTTCAAGGCCCAAGTGGCCAAAAAAGGAAGGAGATGAAGACCATCCCAATTATTTCCTTTTTCATCAGATGTTGGGGCATCCCATTCTTGAGTGTTTTGTCTTCAAAGAACTCCTGTAAAAATTGGTGGACTTGGTAAAAGTCAAATTGAAAGGTTCTTCCGCTCAGGTAGCATATGTTACTGTTAAAAATCCAGAAGAAGAAATCGAGTGGCAAGAAGTAAAAAAGAAAAAATACACAAAAATATGATTATTGGATGGTCAGGAAAATGATCAACCGAACTCATTCCATTTTACGAGCACGGTTGAAGAAACCAATTGTGTCTTCTGTAATGAATGACACAGCAAAACCCTCTTCATTAGAGGGAAAATCCTCAATGAAATGGCATAATTCAAAGAAAAAGGAACTATCAGAAGAAGATGAGATAGTGTCAAAGCCCAAATTGTTTTTGACTCTTGCAGATTTTATGCCATTTACTTCGAGGCAACGGGCACCACCCTTCCAAACGACACAACCTAAACAGGCTAATCAGGAAGAGACTTCATCAGATGAAGAGTTGATCTTTGGTTCTGTCAATATGATTCATTTAACAGATCCTTATGCCAGTTTCAGTTTTGATCTTGATGATCCTGAATTCCCTCTATCAAACAGAGGAATAGGAAGGAGTTATAGAGGTCTGGGATACAGAGGAAAACATGGATATCCCAGAAACTACTATTCCAATTCTACCCTTACTAGAACTGTGTAGGCAGCAAAAACTCGTGGCAGATCCCTTCAGCGGGCTCAACGAGAACAAGACAATTCTTCCACTAATAACAGATTCTGTCATAGTATAGTTATTATGGAGAATCGGTTAGAGGTTCCACCTTCTTCTTATCCGCAATTAAATAGACCTATTAGGTCTAATCTTCTAATGCCAAGAGTATTGCCAACTCCTTCCCCAATACAGGATGCATCTACTTCCAAAGCATCAACCTCTAAGTCACCTCCGAAACCACATGTTCCTATTTGAAAAAGCAGACCATTTGATCAAAAAATATGATTTTTTGAAACATTTGGCCCATTTACTAGCCATTTTATCAATTCTGGATGCTTTGAATCTATCCAAGGATCTTCGGGAGAAACTAATTGAGGAGTTGTCAAGTCCTCAAGAGTTCGAAACTGAAATTGTTGTTGCTGAAGTCTATCATTTAGAAGAATAATCCTGCATAATTTCATGCAGTGATATATTTCACAGATGAAAATGAAGATGATGTCATGCATGGACATATTAGACCTTTAAACCTTTCTGGAAAGGTCAATGGTGTAGACATCTGAGGAGAATTCATTGACAATGGTTTAGGAATCAACTTCATCCCCTTTTGTACACTTCGTCGATTGGGACTCACGGAATCAGATTTATCTCCTTCTACTATGATGTTGTAAGGATATGATAAAAATGAAAAATAACCACTGGGTGAGATTACACTCAGAACTCAGTTTGGAGACCTTGTATCCAATTTAGATATCATGGTTATTGATCATGACACAACATTCAATGTTTTTCTTGGAAGACCATGGCTACATCAACATGTATCTATCCCTTCATCATACCACCAATGTCTCAAATATTGTTTAGATGGTCAAATTGGGACATTTTATGGTGATAAATCCCCCTTCAAAACATGTGAATCTCAATACATTGAGGTAGAATTCTATCACATGAAGGGTAATGAGAAATCCACGGCAAGGGAGGTTACCAAGGTTAATGATCCATTTTGTTTGGAAAAGATTCCAGTAAATCCATTTTCACATGTGAGTGCAGATTATGTGTTGCCTATCAGTCAAATTGACAGGATAGACCCAAATAAAAATACTCTAATGGAAACCTCCATAATTTCAATTATGGCAATCAAGACAGACATCATGGGAAGAATTGGTGATTCACCAAGCAATGATGAAAGCTCAAATAGAGATGTCTTTATTTCATCTACTGAAATCCAGCAAGTCTATACTTCTCCAACCTGGCCAGAGTAAGTTATATCAATGTTAGAGGTGAATAATGATGTCGATTCTCAATCCATCATCTCCTCTTTATTACCCAAAGAAGATCCTTCATCATCAATTGGGTCGGAAATGGACGATTCTTCTTCAAGATGTTAAAATTTTAACATCTCTTCTGATCATGTAAATTCTACTTCATCATCTACTATGAAATTAGAAATAGAAGAAATAACACATGATGAAGAATAAGAGGAATATCTTAGGGGTGCTCCTCAATCATTTAAAGAGGGTATCTCTACCACCGTGGATGAACTCAGAGAAACAAATCTGGGTTCAAAAGAAGATCAACACACCACTTTAATTAGTGTGTCCATGACTCTTGAAGAGAAATAGATGTATATATAATTTTTAAAGAAAAATCATGATATATTTTCTTGGAACTGTATAGATATTCTAGGCCATGATCCTGATGTTTCTACTCATCGTTTGGGTTTTCCAGAAGAACATCGAGGATTTAAGCAAGCAGTAAGAAGAACACATCCAACCTATGCTTCCAAAATTTAAGCTGAAGTGGATAAGCTTATCAAAGATAACTTCATTAGAGAAGTTCAATATCCCAAGTGTTTGGCTAATATTGTCCCTATGAAAAAGAAGAACGGACAAATTAGAGTTTGCATTGATTTCAGAGATCTTAATCGGCATTGTCCTAAGGATGATTTTCCAGTTCCGATTACAGAACTCTTGATTGATGCAACAGATGGCTAAGATGAAATTTCCTTCATGGATGGATATTCAGGATATCATAAAATATGAATGGCTCCAGAGGATGAAGAATCTATAGCTTTCAGAGCCCCTCAGGGTGTGATTTTCTATCGTGTAATGACCTTTGGCCTAATGAATGCAGGCGCAACATATCAGCATGCCATACACCATATCATCAAACCCATTTTAGGGAAATTTTTTGAATGTTATGAGGACAATTTAGTGGTTAAATACAGGCAACGTTCTAATCACTTAGAAAATTTGGAAGTCATATTCCAGAAACTTAGGCAACATAATTTGTAGATGAACCCCTTAAAATGAGATTTTGAGGGGACCTCAAAAAAATTTCTCGGCTTTCTTATACGCCATCATGGTATTGAAGCCGATCCTGAGAATATAAAGTCAATCCTTGGTATGTCACCTCCTCATAATTTGAAATAATTTAGAGGAATTTTTGGACCCTTGGCATATATTCGGCGTTTCATCGCCAATTTGGCAGGAAAAAGTTTACCCATCACCATATTGTGAAGAAGGGAGTCACTTACTAGTGGACTAAAGAATGTAAAGAAGCATTCGATATTCTCAAGAAGTATCTCTTGAGTCCACCAGTGTTAATGCCACCTGTTGAAGGAAGACCACTTATCCTCTATCTGATATCCTTAGAGTGATCATTGGTTTCCTTCCTTTCCCAAAAGAATGATTCTAGGAATGAAAACAACCTTTAATATCTCAGTCAAACTATTCTTGAGGCAGAAACATGATATTAAAATACTAAGAAGTACTTCCTAGCATTAATCTTTTCAGTTCTGAAGTTGAGACACTATCTGCAACATCACGAGGTCCAATTGGTATCTCGCAAAAACCCGCTCAAATTCATCCTTAGTCGTCTAATGCCTACAGGGCGTCTAGCAAGGTGGGTAGTTATTTTGCAGCAATTTGATATCCAGAACGTATCTCAAAAGGCGATAAAAGTCTAAGATCTGGCTGATTTCCTTTCTGAAAACCCTTCAGTAGAAGATACATCTTTAGATATTGAACTTCCTGATGAAGAAGTCTTTTCTATTCAAGATAATCTTTATGTATTGGAAATGTACTTTGATGTTGCTTCCAGAAGTCCAACATGGAAGAAAATGGAAGATCCTAAATTCAGAAAAGTTGGATTAGGAATTGTACTTACTTCTCCAGAAAAGGAAGTGCTACCATATTCCTTCTCATTATTGGGAGGAGGGATAAATAATGAAGCAGATTACCAAGCTCTTATCGTAGGATTGGAGTTATCGCTTCAAGCACAAGTGAATCACATAAAAGTGAAAGGTGATTCAGACCTGGTAATCAAACAGGTCAATGGGTATTATGGAATCATAAAAGAAGAACTAATACCTTTGTATGATTATGTTAGAGATTTAATGGAGGAATTTCCTTCAGAACCGACATTTTCTTATGTCCCAAGATCATAAAATGCTTAAGCTGATTCACTGGATAATATAGCCACAGCTCTGACAGATCCAAATCGAGACAAGACGTCCATCAGTATTTCCCACCACCGTATAATTTCACCTTATTTTCAAACTAGAATAGAGGAAATCATTGAAATTAGTCCCATTCCTGAACCATATGGTCATACTATAGGATGGATGACATCTATCAGGGAATACCTTCAAAATGGAACACTTCCAACTGGTAGAGATGGGAAAGAACAAATCTGTTGACGTGTGGTCAATTTAACTCTTTATGATATCCCGAAGCACCAAGAGAAAATTCTCTACAAAATAGGTTTTGATGGAGTTCTCTTAAAATGAATTTATGGTGAAGAGAAAATGGATGTCATGGAAGAAGTGCATGCATGAGTCTTTGGTGCCCATCAGTTTGGACACTGAATACTTGATCAAATTCGAAGGCTTGGATATTTTTGGCCTTCAATGATACAAGATTGTGTTGATTTCACAAAGAAGTGTCATTCTTTCCATGTACATCCCAACTTCATTCATCAACCCCCAGAGTTGCTTCATACAACTAAATACATGTGTCCATTTTCCACATGGGGAATGGATATAGTTGGACCTTATCCTTTGGCTACATCCAAGCAGTTTAAGTACATTATTATTGCTACTGACTTCTTTTCCAAATGGGCAGAGGCAATACCTCTCAAAGAAGTTAGTTCAAAATGAATAGTTAGATTCATCAAGTCTAACATCAATACCAGATTTGGTGTCCCTCATACCATATTGATGGACAATGGAACCAAATTCTATTCATCTGAGGTAAGGAAGTTGTATCATGAATAAAACATCAAATCCAATCATTCCTCTCGGTATCATGGAATGTACAATGGCCATATAGAATTTTTCAACAAGAATCATTCAAACATTCTGCAAAAGTTAGTGGATAAAGATAAGAAAACATGGACTGATAAACTCTTTCATTCTTTATGGGCTTATCAAATCACCACCCGCACTGCAATGCAGTCAACTCCATATTCATTGGTTTATGGAACAGAATCTGTTTCTCCCATTGAGGTTCAATTACCCTCGCTCAGAGTAGCCATTTGTGATCAGTCATCTAAAGATGAATGATTTCAAAAGTCATTGGATGAATTGGAATGGTTATATGAGAAAAGATTGTGCACCCTGCACCACATGGAAGTCTATCATAATTGAATAGCACTAGCTTTCAAAAAAAAGTTCTTCTGCATTCATTCGTTCCGGGAGAATTGGTATTGGTTCTTAGAACTCTAATGATACTAGGAGATAAACTTCCCAGGATGGAACCAAAATGGGAAGGAACTTATTATAGACATAAGGTCTACTCCAATGGAGCTTATTCTTTAATCTCACAGGATGGAGAACTCATCACAACTACAACGAATTATATATTTATGAAGAAGTATTTTGTGTAATGCATAATCCATCATCCATCAAGATGTTAAACTGCATCATCCATGGTCCATGCATATGACCTTAAACAATTTTCACTTACGTCCAACATGATGTTAAATTATGTCATTCTAACTACATGATGCTAAACTATACAGAAGTCCTTTACATCCAACAAGATGTTAAACTGCATAATCCATTGTCCAACATGACGTTAAATTGTGCCATCATCCAACATGAAGTTAAACTGTGAAAAAGTACATAATACATCTTACATGACATTAAACTGTGTCCTTTTTTGTCCTCACTGCATGACATTAAGCTGCACAGTCCCCCTTTCGTCCAACATGATGTTGAACTGTATTGTCCTCATCGTTTAGCAATAGGATGCTAAACTATACATCACCCTTGTTGTCCAACATGATGCAAAACTGTGTTCACGTCCAACATTACATTAAAATGTATCCCTATAATATGTCCTACATGAAGTTAAACTGTATTTTTGTCCCTGCTACATGACACTAAACTTTACAGCACAAATAGTCCTCTGTGCAAGACTTTAAATTGCATAGTCCCTTCATACGTCCTACATGACATTAAACTATGCATCGTTAAGGTTGTTTCTACCTCTTGTTTCTCACACCGAGTATAACTCACATGAGCTTAGAGTACACTTCAAACATAACACCCTCTTGGGGCCTCTATCCATGCGTAAGTCCCAACACCATTTTGTTTTGGGTCATTGTCCTCAGGAATGACTTGATCACCAATTCATTCATTAATTGAACTATACAGACATTCATCCTTGCCTTCTAGGATAGGTACGTAGGCAACCTCATGAGGTTCAAAACCAAAATCTATCTCTTCCCATTGGTTCACCTCCATCTCATATGATGTTGATCTGTGATGCAGCCCCAGAACCAATATTTTTTACAATGGTTCACCATCATCCTTACTATATGATGTTAAACTATTCACACTTTTTGTCCTGTATGACAATAAACTACAAAATTATTTTGCACTCTCACCTAAGAGGGAATCATTATTTACATTGATCTCTGATTGTCTTATCTTCTAAAGACCATATGCATACATGGAAATGCATGAACCTTTTTTCTTGGGTCAAACCATCATTGCACTAAAGCCCCCTTTCACCCTTCACTTGTACAAACCAAATATGTACAAAGGGTATTTCAAGAACTTTGTGTGGCTTGATTCCCATACTTATGGGATACGTAGGAACATTCAAGCATCCCTCGAATCCAGCCCCAAGTCCTTGGGCCTAACCCTAAATTGAAGTTTCAGTATCCTGGCTGAAAAGTCCCTGTGAAAACACACACAATGTATTCATTATTATGGTCTGAGCTCTATAACCCTAAACTAATATTTCCTATACTCTCATCCCACATGATGTTAAACTGTATTTCAAGAACTACGTATGGCTTGAATCCTATCCTTATGGGATACATAGTGAAGTCCAACATTTTACTTCAGGACCCAGCCACAACATGACTATGGTTAGCATTGGTCTGTGTATCTCTACATGCATTGAAGAAATTCCCTTTTTTTATGTGTCATAATCCTATCCTTGAATACTTCTAGATCTCCATAACTGGTTTCTTGACTTCTAGTCACAAAATGTTTGACACTTGAGAGTTCTTTTGTCTGATTATGCAGCACGTGCCCTTAGGCGGCCTTCTATAAATAGTCTACATAACTGATTTGTCAGCCAAAAGATGATATTATTTGACAATGTATCCAATTCCATTATGTGGACTTTCATAATTCAACCCCCTAATGGGTTTGTAAAATAATGGTAACTCCATTCTTGGGAGAAAATCCTCTTTTTTCCTTATTAGTATTAATGAAAATATGTAGGAATCCAGAAAATAGACATCCTTAACATATTTTTCTCATACTCGTTTTCATGATCTGAAAGTATTAAAGTATATGGATTATATTTTCCTTCCCTAAGTTTTGGTCAGACCTTCGTAGGAGTTACATTCATCTAGTTCTTAGATGATTTTTTTGGAAATATCTTCTCCATATTCAAGTACCTCCTTCCATACATCAAACTCAATGATTTGGAAAATTTTAATCCCCATAAACTTCCACTGAATTTTTAGCAGTAAAAAAAATAAATTTCTGAGAGTTCTTTTTCCTAACTATGCAGCATGTGCCCTTAGGCGGCCTCGCCTAAACAGTCTACATAACTGACTTGTCAGCCAAAAGATGCTATTATTTGACTATGCAGCCAATTCCCTTAGGTGTCCCTGCATAATTCAACCCCCTAACACGTTTGTTAAATAGTGGTAACATCATTATAGGGAACTACTTCTTATAATTCCTTTTATCCATTTTTCATATCATTCCTCATATTCAAAATTTCTCAAGTCATCTTTTACATATTTTCCCTCATACTTGAACATGGTAATATGTTTCTAGATAAATTATCGAGGAATTGAGTCTATGTTAATTCATTTGGTCAATGCTATTTGACCTTAAACATTATATTTTTTATTGTCCAACATTCATGACATTAAACTGCCAGATTTCTTGTTATTTCTCACCTCAGAGTCAAATCCTCCTTCCTTTCGTATCCGACTCTAAGGGGGGACTTTTTATGATGCTCTATTCCATCATAGAGTCTGACGAATAGGAAATACCTTAACCCAAAATGATTCATCCTTTGAAGAAATATCAAAAATTGACAAAGGCATGAAAAAAGATTCATTTTCACTTGGGTCTCGCAAGTTCCACCAAGGTCATGCAAGTATACTTGAATGCCGCCCAATAGTTGCACAGGTGACTTGCGTTCCCTTAATGATTTTCACCCAAGGTCTTCACCAGCCGATAAATACCCCATGTGGGCCCCCTATTTTGGGACGGAAAAATTCCACAACTTAGATTCGAGCTCCCGGTGCCCTAGTCTCTTCTGGAAGTCTTCTGAACACTTCTAAGGTAATTTTTACCAAGAATGGAAGCTCTAAATAGGGGAATCATGGCCTAAGTGTTGAAAATCATCAATACTTGCATGCCTATGTGGCCATCCCTTATGGGAAATGGCCAACTTGTGTGCCAACTTATCCCTTCAGTAAAACTTGTGCGCCACTCTTTTGGAAGCCTTTAGGGATAAAACTAAGGGCTTGAGCCAAGTCTCACCCAAGTATTACTGTAAGGGTTGATCGTCTCGCAAGTACCAATGTGTTGCGCAAGTATACTTGTGGGACCAAGACTTGTGTGCCCCTATTTTTTGGGGGGCCCTCTTGCTTGTTAATTTTATTTCCTCAAATCCACCTCTCCTCTTCAATATTTAGCCTTCAAAATCCTCTTTAAAGTCATTTATGACATGGTTCCTTTGTCGGCTTCCATGTCTGAATGGAATTCTGTGGAACATTTCTCAGAACCTAGTGATTTACACATCTTTATTTCACTAAGGTCAGAGATTTCATTCATTCATCCTCATCCTTCAAAAATTAGAGGATCTTTAATATGGTCCTCCTTATTAGGAGTAATTCCCCATCTCAAATTCCCAAATCTGGGCATCCTCCTTATGATTAAGCCACAAGTCCCCTAAACTGGTCCTCCTTTTCATGAGTATGCACCAGTCTTCAAGTCCCCATAATTCTGGGCATCCTTTTCAGGAGTAAGCCCCAAGTCCCCTTAATTCTAGGCCTTCTTTCAGGACTAATCCTTAGTCATAATTCCTCTAATTTTTCCATCCTCCTCCAGAATAAGCCCCACTCATAAATTCCATTTAAGTTCGGACTTCATCTCAGGAATAAGTACTAAGTCTCAAGTCCCCTAACCTAGGCCTCATTTTCAAGAGTAAGCCCTAGTATTCATGTCCCCTTAATTCTAGACCTCATTTTCAGGACTAAGCCACAGTCATAATTCCTCTAATTTGGGCATCCTCCTCAGGAATAAGCCCCACTCATAAATTCCATTTAACTAAGGCCTTCTTCTCAAAAATAAGTCCTAAGTCTCAAGTCCCCTAACCTAGGCCTCCTTTTCGGGAGTAAGCCCCAGTCTTCATGTTCCCTTAATTTTGGGCATCCTCCTTAGGAGTAAGTCCCAATTTCCCAAAATCCAAATTCCCTTAACATAGTCTTCCTTTTTTAAGAGTAATCTCCAGTCATAATTCCCTTTAACCTAGGCCACATTTTCAGGAGTAAGCCCTAGTGATAATTTCTCTTAACCAATCTTAATTTACATTTTTATTTGGGCTTCCTTCTCAGGAGTAAAACCCAATCATAATTCCTCTCTAACTTGGGCATCCTTCTTAGGATTAAGTCATGAGTTAAGTATCCAAATCTCCATAAAGAACATATACCTTTTTGGACCTTATTCTCGGGTTTCTTCCCTGAAGTAAATCCTAATCTTCATCTATCTGGGTAGTAATACATACATAAGACCCACAACATTTCTTATAATTTCATCTTTCATGGCACACTAGTCTAGTTTTACCAATACCTCTTGTTTCTCACACCGATCATGACTCACATGAGCTTAGAGTGTAAAAGTAATTATCCCATCTTTATTTGAGACATCAATCAAGCATAAACCTCATAATTCTTTACTCGAACTATGTGGGTTTTGATTCCTTTTCTAAAACAAAGGATAAATAGGTAGCCCATCTGTGGGTATGATCCCAACTTTGAAATAATCTATGTCCTTCTAAATGACAATAAACTTCAAGTGCCCCATAGAGTGGATTTAAAACCAGTATGGTTATCATAATTACCAAGAGATTTATATATAATTTGTCGAAGGATACCATTGACTAAGAATCTCTAACAAATACAGATGATTCTCTAGCGATGAAGAACTTTGAATACATATAAAATATTCTCTAAATATTATTCATACTAATTATGGATTGTCAGTTCTAAAGGAAAGATCGTTTTCATACATGGTAGTGTAATAAGGATTTTCGATCATAACTCAAATCTATAAAGAGAGTCCTGGAGTAGAAAATAATTCCCCCAAAAAATGTTCAATGAGTCCGACGTCCCATCCTCTCGACCAATGGAAATACATAAGCCCAATCGGTTGACAACTAATGAGCACATACCTTTGGAAAGTAGGTCCAAATGGATATGGAATCATTGGATGTTTCTGATTCTACAAACAAACCTGTTAGAAACCGATTGGAATATTTGAACCTTAAACAAACAAGGTCATCCCCATTTCTAGAGGAAATAGAGACACCATGCCTAGAGTATTCATGCATGGTTATACAATATAATTATGCTTGGGATTTCTTTTGGGGGAAATACCCTTATTTATATTTACCTAAATAATTATTAAATTAAATTATTTAATTTCTTAATTAGATGGATGAATTCTAGTGGTTACTAACAACCCCTATGCACTAGATTCATGCTTCACATTATCACTAAGGATGAGGGTTCCCAATATGATTTCTCCACATATGATTTGACCTATAAGATCCAATGTATGATGCCTCCTTTTTCATACTCCTTAGATAATACCAAGAGGGATCCCCTTACATATGTTTTAACATAAAGGATACCAAGAGGGGTGAATCTATTTACATGAATACCCCATTGATCCCGGATAGGACTCATCTCTTAAAGACTGGACATGGGGACCTAGTGGGTACCCCGATGTTTGAGCTACATGAGCTTGTAGCTTATGAAGGTTGGCACCTAGATCTAGTACCAACCATGGAAGATCGTGGGGTTGTGGAAATAGTTTTGTGTTTGGACTTTGACAACCCTCACTCGTTTTTTATTAGTTCACTTAGTTATTATTGATGAAATAGTAATTTTCAAAGGCACTTTTTTGAATTTTTTCCTACGAGCTTGATGTGATGTAGTACATGATAGAAATGTCCATAATTACTTCCTGGGATCTAGATTCAGATACATATTTATGTAAATGGATATCACATTACAAAACTGATTAGGGGAATTGTGGTATGTCATTAAAAATTCTTGATGGTATGGAATTGTTTATCTTTTTTTCTATAGACGTGCTATGTCAACTAAAGCAGCATTCCTTTGTCAATGTTCTTGGGTCATCTCTTATGATGGTCAAGATTATACCAAATTTTCTAGGGTTGAGAATTGAGGACTCTAGGAGAACATCTAAGACAATGAAATTTGGCCCTAGACTTCATAGGTCTATATTATACAAAATTTACCATGGATGCACTCTATGGACTTGAAGAGGGCACCACAGTCAATGGGACGAGGTCCTTGACCACATAGGTATGATATTTGATAAACAAGGAATAAGTCGTTGTAAATGAAGCACCATCTTTATTGGATTATCCTTTGGTAGACAACATTATTCATTATTGTGAATGGAAGAGAGTACGAGTGATCCTAGGGAGAATACATGTATCTCCCTTGGTGACATAGCTTGCTCAGATACTTTTTGGGAACTGGAAAAAGTTGGTATTTTTCAATTAGGATTTCAGACCCAAGGATTGAATGTGGGTTGTTTTTTATTTTTGTTATATATATCCTTACCCTCTCTCTCTCTCTCTCACACACATATATATATATATATAGTAGACACTATCCATGCCACATTAAATTCTTTTAATGACGAATAACAGAGTTAGAAACAAAAGTGATGTGAAACAAAACAAGGTAGAAGACACAGGAAACCGGAAACATACACAATGAACACAAGACTAGGGGTCCAGATCAAATGTAAAACAAGAGAATATTTCATAATCATGTTAAACCACTCAGGTTTCAAGAGATTAATCTATGTATTGAAAGAGATGTTGGATCCCAATTCCACAAAAGATGGAAGATGATAGGCAACTTTGTTCCCCTCATGCCAAGTGTGGGTCACCCTTATATTTTGGAAGAGGGTAAGGAATTTTATTACAAAGTAGGATATTAACCAGGGTCTATGAACCCTTCCATTCCATGAGTTATGAAGAAAAAAATAATCATTCTCAGCTTCATGGATCGTGATATTCCTCTTATTGGAAAGAGAGATCCATGTAAGCTATGTTTTGGCCTCTACATGGAGTGGAGAACCTCTCACATAAGATTCGGTGAAATCCATCACAACACTACCCCAAATTTCTTGATCCATGACCCCACCTTTAATTTCTCAAAGTAGACATGAGCCATCCGAGTAGAGGTTGATGCCCAAGACTAGAGGATGCGAGAATATCCATTTCCCATGGGGTATATAACATATGAAGTTAACTCGGGCGTTACTTACCTGTAACAGCTTTACTAAAGAGCCTCCCACTATCTCAGGATAAGCATGACCAGGTTCTCTAGTAGGTTCTGCATGCGCACTGTGATGGGCCTCATAGTAGGTAGAGCCCCATTGAAGAGAGATCGGTTCCTAGATTTCAATATGCACCAGCACCCTGCATTGAAGATCATGGAGTGACCCATCCTCACAATATTCATAAGATTCATCCCATGATACCATATAACCAGAAAATAAATGTAATCGTGAGAACTGGAGGAGAATTCCCGGAGGTTTCCAAAGATATAACATACCATTTGGTTCTATTTTCTTTCAAAAAATAAATGGGTTGTTCTATCCTCTAAGGAATTACAACAACAACGGCGTCTAGAAGCCGTATTGATACCCACCTTCTTGACCTGCACATCCACAACCAAAACATGATTCTTAATACTCCATGTAAGTAAATTTTTTTATAAGGGGTATTTTCTCCACCAAACCATGGCATTCCAAATGTCATGATGGCCCCACAAAACTGACATCATTTGTTAATCCTTTATTGAGAAACTCCCTGAGGAGGATGCAGTGAAGACATGTGTGTCAGGGTTTGAGTTTATAATAATTGACTCAAAGACTGTTCTGTATCCAAAACATTTTTGATAAATGAAGGGTGGAGGCTAGTTTCTTTAATTTAAATCAAGGGAGCCTAGAATCCTGGAAAACCAATAACAGATCCTGACCAATTATGTTTCCGGAAAACAATGTTACCATCCCCAATAATCTAGTGCGAGTTTTGTCTAACGGTGCTGATGTGGGGATAAATCCTAGACCAGAAAGGGGATGCAGAACCACCAATATTCTCCTCATCACCCATCTATATGTGTGAAATAGATTTATCCCATAGGTTTTTCCCTTCAATCACTTCCCATGGAAGCATGTCATATATACAATGGAGCATGGAGTCTAAGCTCCTCACATCAACACTCCCTTACTGTATGGGATTTTCCATTCTTTCCCACGCAACCCAATGATGCATCCCTAAAGAATGAGAATCCCACACAAAACAAGTCAATCACCTATCAAAAGTTTTAATAACACCTTTAGGAACAACAGTGGAGGCCATTTCATGGATGGGGATGGCCAACAACACACTATTAACCAGGGTAATCCACCCCCTAATGGAAAGAATGCAGTTCTTCTAGTTGAAAATTCTACCATTGATCTTTCTCACAATATTATCAAAGCCACGAATCCTGAGCCTCCCTGAAGATATAATATCTCCGAGGAAATACATGTTAAAGGACCTACATTGCATGTCATACCTATAGCAAATAGAGGAGGCCCTACTATGTAGAAACTTGTTAGATATGTAAAGGCTGATTTTATCATTATTGATAACCTTACCACTCTAGAAGTAATAGTCTGCAAGAATTATTTTAATTCAATTAACCGATATCCTACCAACTATAATGAAAATCAATGTATTGTCTATGAACATGAAGTGGGAAGTAGAAGGGTGGTTCAATTTACTATGGTAAGGAAGTAAGTAACCATTGGAAAGACCCTTGTTAATGAGTTAATTAAGTGTGTCCTGTGAAAAAATGAAATTACTGGGATAAATTGGATCACGTTGCCAAAGCCCTCAGGTAGACTTGAAAAATCCATAAGTCTTCCCATGAAGGATACAACTATCCAAGAGGAGCTGAAGCATATAAAGATGAGATCCAAGGCCTTATGAGAAAACCCCTTCATTGTAAGAACTCTGTTAATGAAGCCCTAATCCATCCTATCATAGGTCTTATTCTTATCCAATTTGATAGTCATATTTGAGACATGCCCTAAGCCATTCCAATAGCCTCTTATATGGATCATCATTTAACAAAACCATGTTCTTAAATGGAACTCCAACGTGGAAGGAATTTGGACATCCTCAATTTAATTATACTAGACAGGATTTTATAGGGAACATTACACATACTCACAAGTCTATAATGTGAGAGAGAAGAAATGTATCTAACCTTTGAAATGATCTTTAAGGTTGTAGCACATGCAACCCTTGGAAGGCTAGCACCTCAAAAGAAGTCTTAAATATCAGCAGTGATGTCACCCATAACCAGCTCCCTAGTATCCCTATAGAAAGTACCAAGGATGTTCTTAGGGATAGGGGAACTCTCTAGAATGAGGTTCATCATGGAAGAGTGAATGTCTTCCTCAACTGGGATCATTTCTAAACCTTCATTATCCCTATTAAGTATAGAGGTGGCCACTTCATCCCATATGTCCACATTACCATTAGGTACCCCATGGCCATTCTTGAGTTAGGGCCAGCAAAGAGATCCCTGAAAAACATATTCTCCATACTTATACCATGTATCTATAATCTGTATACACACCATAATCTTGCTGAATGTTATGTTTTGGGGGACACCTATTATTCTTTCAAGAAATCATGAATGAAGGATGAGTTCATATCACTGTTCTACAATCACTTTATCCTGGACCTTTTGCATGGCACACACTCCTACATAAGAATCATAGCCGCCCATGAGATCATCCTACCAGAGATCTCCTCAAACATAGAGTTGCTCCAATTCTCTTCCAGAATAGACTCCAGACATTCGATACACTACTTCATCTCCTCCATGTTCTGATTTGGTAGTAGGAGGTTCTTTTACTACACCTTAAACCCAAGCTTCAGTCACCGAAGTTTGTTGTGAACCACAAACCACAAATACCCTTGTGCCGACTCACCACATAGCTCATTGATGATATGAATGAAACCAAGGATTCGAGTCCTATACTATTATAACCTGAATTCCTCTAAGATCACTAGCCTAGGAGATAGGGAGATCAAAAAGGGAGAGTGGTAAGAGATTCCATGAACAAGGATCTTGACCTAGGAATTGTGGAACTTGGAGATGGCATTGATGTTAGAAAGCCAATAGTCAAGCTGGCTCCAGCACATTTTTCCTACTCTATTATTATTACACCACATGAAGGGGTATCTAGAGAAGACGAAATCGAGAAAACCATTCTCAGCCATGGAAAGAGGAAATTGTAATCTATCCCCATGGGAAATTCCCCTCGGCCCTTCTTCTCTTGAGGATCAGTGATGATGATGAATTCACCATCCACAAGCCATGGAGAATCCCCCAAATCAAAATAATAGAGATCTTGACACAATTGTTCACGACACTGGAAGTTGGAGCTACCATACACAAATGAGACAAACACACTATCCCCACCCTTCTTCTCCTTCTCTGTAATGGACTGGTCACACACAAAAATGAGATCAACTATGCATATATTAGAGAAGTATAACCATATGTGCATATTCACCGGTTCTGATTGAATAGAACTACATATATTGATCTTTAAAAAATACTATTGAAGCTTAGAAGGCCTTTTATTGTGCTCGAGGAGAGTGACCAAATTTTCTTGGAATTTCCTAATGTCTTTAGAAATGAAATCATTTTTTCACCCAAGATCTATGGACCTTGGAGTTACAAATAATAAAGGATAACAATCAAATAATCAGTGGCCTCACTTTGGCCCTAGGCACATCGGTCTCTCTAAATTGGTTGGGCAATTTATCCCTCATATGCCTTAGTTTCAATCAGGTACAAACCCCAGGGATGGAATCATGGTGATAAGGTGTATGAGGATCCACTGTGGAAGCCATTGGGATGGGTTTTCTCCTCACAACAATAGAGAGAGCATGATCCAGGATCTGGACTCATAGTGTCCAGAGGCTACAAATCAGGTAGTTGAGAGACATGGGAATCAAACTGCTCACTAAAAACATCCAGGGAAACAATGAACAACAATGTCCTGACACCCTTCGGTCATCCAAGAGCACTAGGGGACCCTGTGTCCATGAGGGGGGCTCTTCTTGAGGCACTATGATCCTAAAAGTGAAACCCTAGATTATTTCTAGAAAACTCTCTCCCCCTCCCCCCCCCCCCGAGATAAACTAGATGGGGTAGAAGAAGAGACCACAGAAAGCATGTTCCAACAAGGGTGAGGCCATTTTTTCATGATGCGCTAGCACTATGCAGTTAGAACCAGCCATTGTAGGGGGCTAGGGGAAAGTGTCTATTTATACAGAGTCGATGGAGCTGGACAAGACTTAACCGAAGCTCGGTGGGCATCCTGGGTAGACAAGGCCTAGTAGCTTCTGAAGCTTGAGGAGAATCTAGGGATGGACCATTCTATGAATCATAGGAGATTGAGGAATCAATGTTGGAGGATGGCCGAGGGGCATGATGCCACCAACTGAGCCTGTAGTTCTTCCACAACTAATTATAATGTTCTAGGAGTGTACGTAAAGGGAGTAAATGGGAAACACTAGGAAGACAAGGCCCTACCTCTAATCCACTAAGCCTTTCACTTTCAAGGATAATTTGTTTGGGATGGGGAGTTAGATGTCCATATCCACATAGATCTAAGATTACATCAAATTCTCACCGCAACTGGTATGATTGTCTAAGAAAAGAAACACCCAAGCAAGTCCCCAATTTTCTTGAGAAGAGCATTGTCACGACCCATCCTCGGGGCCCGTGCCGTGACTACCCCAAGCCCGCCTTCCATAGGCCAGGGGCTGGGGACTAGCACCAAGGCGTAATTCCCGGTAAAAAGGGAAGGCATTTCCTTTGTAAAGTAAACAAATACCACTGAGCCAGAAAGCATATGTAAAAACTAAGTAAAAAATCGGTACAACAGTTAGTACAGAAAAGTAAGTGGGACAGAATACTAACCCAAACTGAAGTATGGTACAACTAAAAAAGGGAGTAAAACAAATGAAAAGTAAAGCCGCATACTCGAGCCATCCACTGGAAGTCCCACCTGAAGGGTGGGTACATATAGCCTCCACAACTCCTCGGGTCCCACCGTCCACTCCGAGTACGTCCCGCCCAGTGGTCCACCTCTAGGTACTGATCTGCTTTTCAAGCCCCAACCATGATCAACGATGTCTGTCATCTCCAACCAACACAACGTAGTGCGGACATAGCCCATGCAGGGGTGAGTATAAGCTACTCACCAGGGACCCTGAGACCCTCGAAGGTCTCCCAGAATCCACAAAGGAAATATACAATCACGAAGTAACATCCGACACTACTTAGGTATATGCCCATACATATAGATAAGTCATCAATTCCAGAGCGGCTCCAACATCCGAACCCAATTCGATCACATCCACACAGGATAGCACAACACAATCCACATAGGAAAGAAAATCTAGATTCAGCTCACACAGGTATACTTCTTCGTAAGATGATAGAGATGATCAGATGTAGCCACTGGTTCATCTATGCCGTCGGACCCACACATGATCGATAGGTACTAACCCTCACAATGTCCCACAAAGGATTGATAGGTAACTAACCCCCGAAATGACCCACAAAGGATCGATAGGTAGGTAACCCCCGCAATGACCCACACAGGATCAGACCAACACATGATATGTAGGCGCTGGCCCACACAGGATCGCTGAGCGCTGACCCACACAGGATCTGACCCACACAGGATCGGTGGCACTGATCCACATAGGATCTCTAAGTGTTGTAGTCGTCGTCGTCGAAGCCACGTATGATTTCTGTACAGTCGTCATCGTCGTCGCAGTCACAGCCAGCTCTAGGGTTCCGGCACACAGCAAGATCGTTCGGGAGGGTCCGCTCCACGAGCCGAGGGGCTGATACATCAACTGACACATAGTCCGGATTTGATGTATCCAAAAGTTTCGTATCGTCAACTGGAACTCAATGTGACAGACGGCGCGTCAATCGGACACCCGGTCTGAGAGTTATTGGATTTTTCGTCCCATTGGCCAGGTTGGTTTTTAATTCAAAACCAACCTGACTGTACTCCAACTACATCTAAAACTATATCGGAGTAATCCAAAAGGTCTTTTTCACTTAGAGGAATCCATCAATGTTGACGACACGTCAATCGGACGTCCGGAGCTCAAGTTATAAGTGTTTCCGCTCCGAGGGCTCGGTTGGTTTCGTGTACGAACCAACCCAGCCGAACCCAAAGTTCTCTAAAACCTTGAGCGTAATATATCAAAACGACCGTCTCGATCCAAGGATCGCATTGCAACTGATGGTGCATCGATTAGAGTTCTGTAGCCCATGTTATGGGAAAAAGACCGAAAGAGGTCCGGAAATAGGGGGTTCGGGCCCGGTCCGACCCGGCCCGATACCCCCAGGGTCGGCCTGAACTGGGTCGACCCGAACTGGGTCTGGGTTTGGCCCGAGTGGTCATGGCCCGGCCCGGCTGGCACGGCCCGTCCTGGCCTGGGCGCGGCCAGCGGCCAGGCGGCTCGGCCGTAACGGCCGAGCGAAGAGGGTGGGGGGCGCGCTGCCCCCCCCCCCCCCACACACACATAGCGAACCCGAGGCCCCCATGTGGGGGGTTGCACCTGCTGGCCGACCGGGGGTTACGAACACCCATTTTTCCCCCTGACCGGACGGCTCCTACCGCAACGGGACCGGCGCTGGCCGGTCCCCCTGCTCCGATGCCGGCGGCCCGAAACCGGCAGCTGGTCCCTACTCCGCCACGGCCTTGGTCTGTCCAGCGTGGCGCGACAGCGCCGCTCCCCTGTGTCGCAGCCCCGCTCCAACCGTGGTGTTTTCGTGATTCTCCGGTGTGGCACGACGACGCCAGAACCTTGTTCGTCTTCTCCGGCGCGACGTGACGGCGCCACGCTTGTCCGCCCTTCCTTTAATATTTCATGCGCGGTGCTTCAGCACCGTGCAGCCTTACACTTGCCACAACAAAAATTAACCAACAAGGGGGAGGAGGGTCAGCCGTGTTCGTGCGGTCTGACCTCCTCCTGTTATTACAATATCAAGCGGCTCAAATTGAAAGGAAGAAAGCGATGGAAGTAATCACGAACAAAAAATTAAAAATAAACCCCTACCTCGTCGAATTTGTTGAGCGAGGATTCGTCGTGGAATTAACCATCGCAGAAGAAGGAGTCGCGGAAGGAGGATCATCACGTCATGGAGAAATGATTCGTCGGCGTCGCGTCGTCGATCTTGTAGGATCTGGAGTTCTTGTCGAACTTCGTCAGAGGTCGGCGTTCTTCGCGTTCTTCACGTTCTTCGCGTTCTTCATCGAGGAAGGAGTGCTCCATGGCATGAGTGAATTCTCCCTAACCCTCTTGCACAACCAACCGCTAATAAAATAAGAGTTGTCATATTTTATTAGTGGACAAGCCAACGTCATTGAAATTCAAAAACGAATCAAACAATTAATTGAATTAATTGCAATGTTTAAACCGCCCAAATTAATTGAGGTGTTTCATAAATAGAAAAATACAAGGGATGACTTCCACTTATTAGGGGTGCAGGTGCATTACCTTAATTAAAAGGGGGTTGAGTAATTTGAAAGAAACGGTGGGGTTCGTGTGGCCCCCACCTCACAAATATCTTACCTAGTGGGTAGGATATTGTGGGTCCCACTCCAAAAACTTAGCTTAGGTTAAACAACTTTAAGTAAAATAAAACTTGGTCGCACCATTTTTATTTTATTCCTTTACTTAACCCAAATAATTAAAAACCCCACCCGAGAAAACGCAACTCCAGAAAAGGTGTTTCTAAAATATTATCGGCGCTGCGATTCCATCGGTGCCCTCAGAATTCGATTCTGAGCACCAGTTCAAAAGTTAGAGAAACCCGCTCGTTCGTTCACTGAATGTACCCGAGCCAAACTTCGGAAAATGATTCCAGGCACACCGTCCCTCAGAATCAGGTGCTGTCAGAAACTGTGTTCTTGTAAAATTCCCAATAAAATAAAAAAAACTCTTTGAAAATTTACGGGTCTTTACATCACTCCCACCTCAGGGCTTTACGTCCCAGTAAAGATACATCATAAACTAGGGAAACAAATATGGGTACTGATCACGCATCTCAGCCTCCTGCTCCCAAGTCACTCTTGGAGGCTCTCGTGATGCCATCTGATGCGCACCAGAGGAATCGACCGTCCACATAGGACCCGCTCTTGTCGACCCTCAATCTCTACTGGGACCTCTGCAAAAGTCTCCCCATCATCAACGTCCAGCTCCCCATGGTCAATGATATGTGTCTGGTCATGCACGTATATCCTCAGCTGAGATATGTAAAAGGCGTCGTGCACCCGGTTCAACTAATGTGGTAGAGCCAGGCAATAAGCCACCTCTCCAATCCTGATGAGGACCTGGAATGGTCCGATGAAGCGTAGAGACAACTTTCTGCCTCGTCCAAATCTCCGTAATCCACTTCGAGGTGAGACTCGCAAGAAGACGTGGTCTCCCTCCTCGAACTCCAGTGGCCTCTGCCTCCTGTCAGCATGAGACTTCTGCCAGCTCTAAGCTGTCCTCATCCGCTCCTGGGTGACCTGGACCTTCTCTGTCATGGCCTGGACCATCTTCGGTCCCACAAGTGCTGACTCCCCAGGGTCTGTCCCGCACAGAGGTGATCTGCAAGGTCGGTCGTACAACGCCTCGTATGGTGCCATCCCAATTGTGGAGTGGTAGCTGTTGTGGTACGTGAACTCCACCTAGGGTAGGTGGTACTCCCAGCTAAGACCAAAGTCTAGGACACATGCGCGGAGCATGTCCTCGAGAGTCTGAATGTTCCTCTCCTTCTGACCATCCATCTGAGGGTGAAAGGTGGTGCTCAGACGTAGTTGTGTCCCTAATGCCTCCTGCAACCCCTTCCAAAGCCGGGAAGTAAAGCGATCATCTCGATCGGAGACGATAGATGATGACACACCATGAAGCCGTAAAATATCCTGAACGTAGAGATGTCCCATGCTCTCCACTGATCCCTGCTCTCTGATGGGTAAGAAGTGATCCGACTTGGTGAGTCAGTCAACAATCACCCAAATGGAGTCGTGACCTCTAGAAGTGCATAGATGTCCAGTCACGAAGTCCATAGATATCCCGTCCCACTTCCACTCTTTGACCTCCAAGGGCTATACCATGCCTGCTGGTACCTGGTGCTCTGCCTTCACCTACTGACAGGTGAGGCATCGAGAAACGAACTCAGCCACACCTTTCTTCATGCCCAGCCACCAGTGCTGTCGTCTGAGATCCTGGTACATCTTCACCACTCCAGGATGTACCACAAAAGGGGAAGTGTAAAACTCTCTCAGCACCTCCTACCGTAAAGAAACGGGTACCAAGGCACGTCATCTGAAATGGACGTCGTGCTCTCCCCCTAAAGAGAAACCATCAGGTGCCTATCCTGAGGATATCTGCGCACATCGCGTCTCATAGTCGGCGTCCCCATGTTGTGCCTCTCTGACCCGCTGTAGTAGTGGAGGAGTGACTGTGAGTGACTGAAGAAAGGCTGCTCCATCCCTATCCATGAAGGATATCTGCAAAGCGGCTAGCTGCTCTATCACCTCCCCAAGTAGCTGAATGCTCGTCCTCCTATTGAGGGAATCGACTACTATGTTCCCCATTCTAGGAGTATAGACTATCTCAAAGTCATAGTCCTTGAGGAACTCGATCCATTGCCGCTGTCTCAGGTTCAGGTCCTTCTGCGAGAAGATGTACATTAGACTCTAATGGTCATAATAGACTACAAAGCACTCACCTATCAGATAGTGTCACCACATATTCAGAGCGAAGATCACTACTGCTAAATCAAGGTCATGGGTAGCGTAGTTCTGCTCATGCTACCTCAACTGACGTGATCCATAGGCGATCACAGCCCGCTCCTACATCAGGACACATCCGAGTCCGGCCCCTGATGCATCGCTGTAAACAACATACCCAAATCCCTCCACCGGTACCCTCAAGATTGGCGCGCTGGTCAATATCTGTCTCAGCTTCTGGAAGCTCTACTGACATCTGTCTGACCACACAAAGGTTTTCCCCTTCTTCTTAAAATTTGAGAGTAGTGTCGCAACTCTGGAGAAGTCTTACAAAAATCTCTGGTAGTATCCAGCTAGTCCCAAGAAACTCTACACCTCTGTCACGCTCCTAGGTGGCTCCCAAGCTAGCACTGCCTTGATCATAGCAGGATCCACCGCAACTCCTACCTTAGAGATGACATGTCCCTAGAAGTGGACCTCACGTAACTAGAACTGACACTTCGAGAGCTTGCCATAAATCTGGTGCTCTCGGAGTGTGTCTAGTACAACCCATAAGTGGTAGGTGTGCTCCTCCTCAGTGGTCGAGTATATCAAAATGTCATCGATGAAGAACACGACAAATCGATCGAGGTATGGCTGAAATATCCTGTTCATGAGGCCCATAAACACTGCTGGAGCATAGGTCACGCTGAAGGGTATACCCAAAAACTCATAGTGGCCATACCGACATCTTAAGGTCTTCTTCTGCATGTCATTGTCCCGAACTCTGAGCCGATGATAGCCTGACCTGAGGTCTATCCTCGATAACCACCGTTCTCCCTTGAGCTGATCGAAGAGGTCATCAATCCTTGGTAGCGGATACTTGTTCCTCACTGTCACCTGGTTCGGGTGACGATATTCAACACAAAGTTGCAAGCTCCCGTCTGCCTTCTTGGAAAACAATATCGGGGAAGCCCAGGGTGAAACACTAGGTTGGATGAATCCCTTGACCTGCAAGTCCTCCCACTGTACCCATAGCTCTCAAAGCTCAGCGGGGGCCATACAATATGCTGGAATGGATATCGGGGTTATCCTGCGGTATAGTTCAATATAAAAGTCTACCTTGCTGCGAGGAGGTAGCCCTAGGACGTCATCGGGGAAAATGTCCGCATACTGATCCATAATTGCAGGAAAACTAGGACTCCGCACATCAAATTCTCCTAGGATGAGGCTATCCAACTGATGAGTGATGGGTTGTCCTCTCCTCTGCGAGAGTACATCCTGTGCTGCCAAGGCTACCTTCTCGCCGGTGAAGGTGAACCTTCTCCCGTCGGTGCGTACACACCGCACCTTGTGACTAATATAGTCAATCTGTGCATGGACTATAGATAACCAATCCATGCCCAAGATGACGTCGTAAGGCCTTGACACCGCTACAAGAAGATACCAACCGAATCCCTCGCCTCCTAGAGTAAGTTCACATTGTCGGCACCAGTGCGTAATCATTGAGTCTGCTCCTGTAGGAGTCTCTAGCCATAAGGATCGAGCCAACGGCTCTGTTGGAATCTACGAGCTCCGAGAAATGGCAGCGGATATGAAAGAATGACTCACTAATGTGTCTACAAGAACTGCATCAAGGGTGGAATAGACACATATAGTACCTTGAATCATCTCGGGTGCGCCTTGGTCGTAGGCCTCCGCTGCCTAGAGTTGTTCCTGTCTCTGCCCGCCATCTCCCTATGGACCATGACGGTCGACCCTCTACCTATTCCCGGGTGGTCTCTCAACTGTCTGATGCTCCTCGGTACGGTGGGTCGGGCAGTCACGAGCCATGTGGTACTGTCCACCGCATGCGTAGAATTGTCTGCCTCTCGAAAGACTGGCAATGTGCTCTGTGCCCCGCATCACTGAGCTAGTGTCCTGAGGTCTTCTGCCTAAGGGTCTAGTCTGCCTGGACCCATGAGTCATCCGTCGACTACCTGATGTAGAAGACTCTTCTATGTACCGCCCTATGGTAGGGCTCACTGCTGATGTAGGATCAGCAAGGAAGCTCTCGATCAGAAGGGCTCGTTCCAGGACCCCTACCTGTGTCGGAATGCTGAGGGAGGTCAGTGATGCCCTGATCTCATGCCTCAATCCCTGCTTGAAGGTTTGGGCCCGGAAGAATGGGTCCTGTACCATGTCCATCTAATAGCACGAGAGATCGGTAAATCTCGCCGAGTATTGGACAACCGACAATCTTCCCTTCCATAGCTATAGAAGCTCCTGGATGCGCACCGCGCAGAGGGTGGCTGGGATGAACTCCGAGCAGAAGAGGCTCTCAAAGTCCATCCAGAGGAGAGATGCCTCGTCGTGCACCTGGAGCATAAATATCCACCATCTTCCTGTTGCCGCGTACAGGAGGCTCATTTCGAGGATCACCATGAGGTCTGCTGGTGTCCTCACTAACCTAAAAACTCGTACAACTGCCTCCAGCCAATCCTCGGCTGCCTGAGGTTCTGTCTCCCCGCGGAACCTGGGCGGTCACTGACGCTGAAACTCGTACAGTGCACTAAGGCGACGTGCATCGTCCGCAGCTGGGGCTGGTAGCATCGGTGGCTCGGTGGGTAGAGGTACCTCCGGTGCCTCTACTGTCAATGGGCCCTGTACCGAGGCCTCGTCACTCGGTGGGCTGTCGTCACGCACAACCCTCGGAACCCTAGCTGGCTGCCGTCATGGGGTCATCCTGAAAAGAAACAGGTGTGTCACTATCAAACAGTATACCTCGTGAGCTGACACAAAGTAATCACAAAGAAAACTTGAAACACACACGCAATCAATGTTTTCATGCATTAAGTCAAAAATCAGAAGTTAGGGTCCTGGTGTATGGATACGTCGGCTGCTGCACCAACACTGGACTCCCTTTACTGATAACCACACTCAATACTCTTAACACTATTGCTTCACATAGAAAAAGATCGGAGTCCTATGTTCTGCGGTAGAACCAAACTCCTATGATACCAATTTGTCACGACCCATCCTCGGGGCCCATGCCATGACTACCCCAAGCCCGCTTTCCATAGGCCAGGGGTTGGTGACTAGAACCAAGGTGTAATTATCTGTAAAAAGGGAAGGCATTGAATTTTTAATGTAAACAAACACCACAGAGAAATCAAGACGAAGTAAACACTAAGTAAAAACTGGGTAAAACAGTAAGTGTTGAAAAGTAAGTGGGCCAGAATACAAACCCAAACTAAAGTAAGGTACAACTGAAAAAGTCAGTACAACAACTGAAAAGTAAAGCCGCAGCCTCGAGCCATCCACTAGAAGTCCCACCTGAAGGGTGGGTACAGATTTCCTTTACATCTCCTCGGGTCCCGCCGTCCGCTCTGAGTACGTCCCGCCTAGTGGTCCACCTCCAGGTACTGATCTTCTTGGCAAGCCCCAACCAAGATCAACGATGTTCGTCGTCTGAAGCCAACACAATGTAGTGTGGGCATAGCCCGTGCAGGGGTGAGATAAGCTACTCAGTAGGGACCCCGAGACCCCTGAAGGTCTCCCAGATTCCACAAAGGAATGATACAATCAAAAAGTAACATCCGATATTACTTAGGTATATGCCCATACATATAACTAAGTCATCAATTCCAGATCGGCTCCAACATACGAGCCCATGTCGATCACATCCACACAGGATACCACAACACAATCCACATAGGAAGGAAAATCAAGATTTAGCTCACACATGCATACTTCTTTGTAAGATGATAGAGATGATCAGATGTGGCCACTGAATCATCTAAGCTGTCGGAACCACACAGGATCGATAGGTACTAACCCCCGTAATGACCCACAAAGGATCGATAGGTAACTAACCCCCGCAATGACCCAAAAAGGATCGATAGGTAACTCACCCCCACAATGACCCACATAGGATCAGACCCACACAGGATCTGTAGGCGCTGGCCCACACAAGACCGCTGAGCGCTGACCCACACAGGATCGGTAACACTGATCCACGTAGGATCTATGAGTGTTGTAGTCGTCACTGTCGAAGCCACTAAGGATTTCTGTACCGTCGTCATCGTCGTCGCAGTCGCAACCAGCTCTAGGGTTCCCGCACACAGCAAGCTCGTTCGGGAGGGTTCGCTCCACGAGCCGAGGGGATGATACACCAACTGACACATAGTCTGGATTTGATGTATCCAAAAGTTCCGTATCGTCAACAGGAACTCAACGTTATAGATGGCGCATCAATTGGACACACGGTCTGAGAGTTATTGGCTTTTTCGTCCTAGGGGCCTATTTGGTTTTTAAGTCAAAACCAACCTGACCAAACTCCAACTACGTCCAAACCTCATGTGGAGTAATCCAAGAGGTCTGTCTCACATAGAGGAATCCATCAAAGTCGACGGCACGTCAATCGGACATCCAGAGCTCATGTTATAAGCGTTTCTGCTCCGAGGGCCCGGTTGGATTCGTGTACGAACCAACCCGGCCGAACCCAAAGTTCCTCGAAACCTTGACTGTAATATATCAAAACGACCGTCTCGATCCAAGGATCGCATTGCAACTAACGGTGCATCGATCAGAGGTATGTACCCCATGTGATGGGAAAAAGATCGAAAGAGGTCCGGAAATAGGGGGTTCGAGCCCGGTCCAACCCGGCCCGATACCCCCAGGGTCGGCCCGAACCGGGTCGACCTGAACCGGGTCTGGGTCCGGCCCACATGGGCGCGGCTCGGCCGTAACGGCCGAGCGAAGAGGGCGGCAGGTGCGCTGCCCCCCTCCCCCCCCTCACCCCCTCCCCCCCCTCCCCCCCTCCCCCCCTCCCCCCCCCCCCCCGTAGCGAACCCGCGGCCCCCATGTGGGGGGCCGCACCTACTGGTCGACCGGGGGTTACGAACCCTCGGTTTTCCCCTTAATTGGCCGGTCCGCACTGGATGGCCGGCTGCTGCCGCCATGGGACCGACGCTGGCTGGTCCCCCTGCTCCGACGCCAGTGGCCTGGAACCAACCGTCAGTCCCTGCTCCGCCGCGGCTTTGGTCCGTCCTGCGCGGCGCGACGGCGCCGCGCCCCTCCACCGCGGCCCCGATCCAGCTGCGGTTTTTTCTTGTTTCTCCGACGCTGCGTGATGGTGCCGCGACCTTGTTCATCTTCATCAGCGCGACGTGACGGTGCCACGATTCTCTGCCCTACCTTTAATATTTCTCGTGCGGTGCTTCGGCACCGTGCGGCCTTACAAATGCTGCAACAAAAATCAAACAACAAGGGGGAGGAGGGTCAGCTGTGTTCATGCGGTCCGACCTCCTCCCGTTATTGCGATATCAGGTGGCTTAAATTGAAAGGAAGAAAGCGGCGGGAGTAATCGCGAACAAACAATTAAAAATAAACCCCTACCTCGTCGAATTCGTTGAGCGAGGATTCGTCGCAGAATTAACCGTCGTGGAACAAGGCGTTGCGGAAGGAGGTTCTTCGCGTCGCAAAGAAAAGATTCGTCGGTGTCGCATCTTCGATCTCCAAGGATCCGGCGTTCTTGTCGACCTTCGTCGGAGGTCGGCGTTCTACACGCTCTTCGTGTTCTTCGCGTTCTTCATCGAGGAAGGAGTGCTCCACGGCTTTAGTGAATTCTCCCTAACCCTCTTGCACAAAAAAACTCTAATAAAATAATAGTTTTCTTATTTTATTAACGCACAAGCCAACAAATTTGAAATTCAAAAATGAATCAAACAATTAATTGAATTAATTGCAATGTTTAAACCACCCAAATTAGTTGAGGCGTTTCATAAACAAAAAAACGCAAGGGTTGACTTCCACTTATTAGGGGTGCGAGTGTGGTACCTTAATTAAAAGGGGGTGGACGAATTTGAAAGAAACGGTGGGGCTCGTGTGGCCCCCACCTCACAAATATCCTACCTAGTGGGTATGATATTGTGGGTCCCACTCCAAACACTTAGCTTAGGATAAACAACATTAAGTAAAACAAAAATTGGCCACACCATTTTTATTTTATTCCTTTACTTAACCAAAAAAATTATAAACCACACCCAAGCAGACACAACTCCGGAAAAGGTGTTTCTAAGCAATTACCGGCACTACAATTCCATCGGTGCCACAAGAATTGGATTCTGAGCATCGGTTCAAAAGATAGGAAAACCCGCTCATTCGTTCACTGAACGTACCTGAGCCAAACTTTGGAAAATGATTCCGGGAACACCAGGCCTCAGAATCAGGTTCCGTCTGAAACTGCGTTCTTTTAATATTACAAAGAAAACTAAAAAAAATTCTTGAAAATTTACGGGTCTTTACAAGAATAATTCTAAAAGGGTTGGGGGAGGCCTGGATGGCAGACCTAGACCACAACACGAGGGGTCTCCTTCCCATGATGGGCCTCCATCGGCCAAAGGGCTGAGGTGCAGGAAACTATGCCCAAACAAAATCCTGCTCTAAATTGAGGGCTATATGAAAAGAATTCTGATATAGGCAGAAGATTCACACCTGATCCTGCAAACCCCAAGAATCCATGAAAAAAATGAAAAATAGGAGAGACGACTTCACGTCTCCAAAACGAGCCACAAGGGTCCACCTCAGGTAATGCACCACATCACCAAATTCCAAATAAGGGGCCTTAAAATATATTTAAGAACCCTCATGTGACACCGCCGAAGAGAACAGACGGCTCTCGGGAAAGCATGCCTATTTGACATGTGATGAGCCAGACAACAGGTCACTGAAGGAGAAATCCAGTAGAAAAATCGAGGAAGAAGCCTCAGGTTGAAGTGCAGTCATGACAAAAACCGGATCAGGACCAGGATCAGAGTACCTCGAGGGTGGTAACTCTTCTAGAGCGGTAGAGATCACCGCTGTAATGGGGGGTTGGAAGGTTGAAAATACAAGAGGCGTGTGGGGTACTGTCATTAACTAATACATTCTTAGTCACGTGCTTTATATATATATATATATATATGTTTATGTTCATATATTTATGAGGACACACACACACACACCCATATATGATATACCACTTTTTTCAAATACCTTCTGACTTAGGTCGATACAATTATGGTCGATCAGGATCATCGACCGAGGGATCAGGTGTTGTTTAATTTTTTATGTCTTTATTTGTATTTATTGATTAATTTTTATTTATTTTTGTTATAATGAGGAATAGAACACACATATATAAACTTCATATTACCATCTATGTATGTGAAAATGTTGTTGGTGCCCTATTAAGTTTTTTACTCACACCCTACTCGGGACACCATTACATCTGGGAACCTGAGTAGATGTAAACATGGTTGAAGGTACATGATGGTTTGAGGCAATAGAATGATCGAGAAGGATGGATCTAACATGTATGTGGAGATCAGGTATATGGTGTGGCTCGATGTACATAAAATAGTATTGTAGGTCTATTTCTGTTTTTAAAATTTACTCACGTATATGCATGGTCGGCTGAGTGGATGATGAGTGTTTTATGTATGATATGGTAATTTGGGACTTTACTGTACTCCATTTATTATCACAACATAATCATGTTTCAATTTTGTTATTTCTCAAACACTCTTATTATTATTGTTATGTATTATACATAGTTATTTATTCTATTTTCTTAATTTTATGATAGGGATTTGTCTCCCCAATATCACACCCTAGGTTTTCACTTCAAGTTGGTATCCTCTAGTATAAAGGGAGAAATGCTTGAACTTTTTTGGTGGACTATCTCGAGGCACTATTTGGGTAGCATCCGAGTCGAGACGTTACTAAATCATCATATTATTCTTGCATTATAATCAATGTTATTAGACTCTATTTCTTACTATGAAACCTTACACAATATTCTCCCAATAAAAATGTTCCTCGTTATGTTGATTATCTATCATTGAAATATATATCCTCATCAACATCTGTTTACCATGGAAGTTTTTCAATTTCTTATTTTATTCAAAATCTTGTAGGAATATGTTACTTTGACAAATCTTATAATTATTTTTTACATCATATAAACAATATTTTTTCAGATCAATCAGATTCTTTAAATTGGAGAAATTCATTTATCAACATCCATACATTCCTCCAATGTGGATCCTTTATAAACAAGTCATTCTTTTCTTCTTGAAAATTTCCATTGATCATCTATAGTATTTATGAAGATGAATTTTCCCCAATAATATTCTTTATTTTTGTTCATGGAACATGTTCTCAAGTTTCATTTTTTTCAAATTGATCAACCTATTTATTTATAGAATATACGCATTCTTTATGTTAATTAGATTTTGTAAATGATTTAGGTTTAATCTATGAAATAAGGGAAGTTTGATTTTCTAATATCACCTTTCTTCAAGTCTGAAATGAATATTTATATCTTCTAATATTATTTTCAAATTCAATTAGTTTATATATAGTATTGAATTTTATATATTTTATTCCTACTTTAATTTCCTCACCACATGATCCTCTTGAGTCTTCATTCAGATATTTTTAATCACTTTCTTTTAAAAAAATTTCTATTCCCATTAAAAGTTTTTAACTTATTTTTGATGGAATTATCCATAAAATTTTTAATGAATTTGGAATTTCAATCAAAATAAAATCATTAGAATCCAAAAAATTTAGTAATTTTTTTTAAACAATTATAACTTCTTCTGTTAGATGAATATACCATGAAAATTCCACCCTCAGTTTTTTAATCAAATTTTCCAAGATCCAGATTTTTGATATTTGATAAATAGGTACTTACAAAAACATTGAAATATTTCTTTGAGGGATTTTTGTGATACCATATTTCATAATTCTTCATGACGGATTCTAACCTTAACAAACACTTATTTTTTTACATGTATGGTAGTACTAACAACTTATTTCTAGAAAAACATAGAAATATTATACTCGACTATCATATTTCATCCCATTTCCACTAAATTTTGTTTTTACTTTATACCACTTAATTTTTTAAAGGCTTTTATAGAGCATTGTAATAATTTTTAATTCTATGTTTCTTCTGGTAGTATTCAAAATAATTATATTTATACATATTTTTGTTTTCTCATCCCAATTTAACTAAGTAGACACAAAACACTCTTTTAATATATCTTCTGTAAAATATAAACATTTCCACAACTTCTAATTTATTCTTTATAAGCATAATGTTTACCATCATAGTGAAATAATCAATAAAAGTTATAATGAAAAAAACCCATTTCATTGATTGATGCATCATCAGTCATCATAAAGCAGAGTAAATTAGATCAAGATCTCTTATAGATTAAATTTCACAATTTTTATAAATTCTTCCAACCATCTCCCCATTCAGGAACAATATGAAGACATTATCTTCTTTCCTCTTCATCATAGTAATGTTTCGTATAGCATCTACTTTCGATATTTTGTTTACAATCTTTTGGCCAGGTTTCCATAGCATACGATTCCAAAACTCATTCTCATATTCAATACTAACATAACATGAGTTACAAAGTTCTATAATTTGAAACACATTTCAACTATTTAATTCTCCACTATAAAAAAATTATCGTTTTCTATAATTTGGATGATGCATGATTTTTTTTCTAGAAATATATTCCTTTAAATCATTATAATCTTGTCTCACACTATGTAAGTTGTGTTTCCGCTTATAAAAATATAAAACCTACTTAGATTTTTGTTTCTTCTCTTCAATCTCTTCATTTATTATTCTTATAATTTTTAAAGAATTATCAATTTAAATAGTAGCTACTTCCCTCTCATAGTTTCTAACATATATTATTATTTTTATATCAAATTTCATGTATGAGGAACAACAACAATCAAGAATCCAAGGTTTGTTTCTTTTTATTGGTTTCACTACTATATTAATAATAAAATATATTTATTAAAATTTATTCCTTCCATCAACTTTTTCTTATATCCCATAATAAAATTTTCCCATATGAATTGTCAAATATTCATAAGTAAATTGACCTATTTGGTCACATATTTAACAAAATTCATCCTGAAATTCAAATATGTTTTTCATTAGAAACATTCTAATATATTGATTTATGGGTTTTCTATCTTCCCAGGGATTTTGAATGTTATTTACATTTATTATACTATTGATCCCTCATTTCATTCCTATTTCTTTGAAGAGATATATTGTTCAAGCAGTTTTAATCTTTATGCCCATAAAATCCATAGAACCCCAAAAAACCCATTGAATCTTAGTTTTCTATAGAAGAAGGATCCTTCCCCATCGATAATTTTTCGAGGTTCATCACTCTTTTTTCTTGTTTCCTCTCATCATGGAAAAACATTCCTATGGAAGATATTTTTACATTATGTTGTTTTGATATATTTATCAAATATTTTCTAAACTTAATTTTTCCCATTATTTTAATTAACACTTTCATGGTTAATAAAATAATATGAACTTTTACATGTAGTGGGTGACGGTTTCACCTAATTCTTATAAGGACCTCTCTATATAGCTTCAAATGTTTTATATTTTACTTTTGAATATTTTTTAAAATATTCATTTATCTTATTCAAGGTACTTTCAACCACAATATGTATAGATTGTGTTTTAAAAAAACTTCTTTCATAGATTCTAATTTAACAATGAGGTCTTCCACCATCTTTACTTGATAAAAAATACTCATTTTTAGGTTTAAAAACTCTTAGATAAATAAATATTCTAATTTTAGGACATCTTGAATTTATTGATTTGTATTTCCACATTCCTTTTTTAATATCCATATCACTTTCTTCAGTTTTTTGTTTTTATTAAGACAAGAAACATTTTTTGATCTCATCTGATATTATATATATATATATATTCCTCCACCTCATCATCCTTATTCATTAGTTTATGAATATTTATTTTTCTAAACATATTAATAGAATTTATCTCTATTTTCTAAACATTAATCTTTTAAAGAATTTTTGGTAGTATATTTGTATTTGATTTTCATGCTCAAAATGATTATTTTGTCTCTAGGGAACTTTTTATTACCAACGATTGATTAATTATCTTCCTTATAATATTTTTATAAATTATTTCACCACAGTAATTCTTTAGAATGATTATCATACTCTCTAACTTTCTTCTTGGGGAAATTCATAGAAAAATTCCCAATTCTTTCACACTAGAAGCATTTTAGTGGACATTTTTGTCCATACATTACTCTAACACTACAATAGTTTTTATAGATAATAAAAATGTTATTTTAATTCATTCCACTATATTCATTATCGTCTAAATAATTGAGGTTAACATCCTTAGTATCTTGTATTTTCATCTTTAATAAACCTTCAAAATACATTTTATCATTGATATTTTTTTAATGATGGGGATTTTATCATTTAATAAGAAACAACAAATTTATGTAATTCATAATGAGATAAATCATATTTTTCTTCTTAAGAAAATTTTTAGAATCAAACCTATCTGGTATGTTTCTCATGAATTTCTTTACAATGGTATAAACTTCAAAGATTTATCTAAATCCATTGATGTTCCGAACAACATCATTAACAACGGTAAATTTCTCATAAATAGTATCTTCACCTCTCATTACAATATCTTCAAACATGATTCACTAAATTTTTTACTTTTCTTATTTCACTTTGGTGTTTCACTCAATGATATTTTCAATTTTTTCCTAAATTTCCATATATTTCTTTATACCCATCACCTTCATGATGCAAATTTTTGTCAAAGAAATAAGAATATAATTTATAGCAATCCCATAATCCTCAATGATCATTTATTTTTTTGAAAAATTCATGGGATAAATTTTCACCATGGGTAGAAACCTAATAATTTCTTCATCAACAACTACACCACAATTAGATAAATTATAGAGAATTATTCTATTTTATCATCCATGATAATTTCTTCAATCTAAAGTATGAATAAATCTACCATTTATTGAATTGTGATTTTATATAATAAAGATTATAAACGGTATCCATGGATATGATATGAATTGAAGTTACCAAGGATTGTTAAACCCCTAAGAGGGTGGGTGTGAAATATTGGTTGTATTTTTTAAATTTCAAAATTTATGAAATTTAACCGATGACGCTTGTTAGATTTATTTTCTTTAACAATTTTTTGAAAAAATATTACATGCATGAATTTATACGAATATAAACATGGAATATTAGATTTACAAGGTTCAAACGTAGTGTGAGAACCTATATCTTTATTATAGGCACTCTCATGGGTCCATGAGAATTCACTATTATAAAGTTTTGAATAAAAAATTGATCCAAATCTTATTAGTATCCTTTTATATTCTGATAGATATGATTATAATGACTCTATTTTGATAAACGTTTTTTATATAAAACATTAGCTAAAAAAATTATATATTTTTTCTAGAAAAGTTCATCTTGAAAGTATGTATTATTCCTACATCTTTCAATGTTTGTCTGATGTACCTATCTTCATCTAGAGAAATCTATTTGATACATATCACTGAACTGTGCTAATTTTTTTAAACATTTCTATGTTTTTTTCAATAAAATCAATAAGCATAATATATATATATATATATATATAATATGTCTGATTTTTTATCTAACTTTTGTAACTGAATATATGTTTGATTATTTTTTAGATACTCTATTTAGCATTTTTGTTGAGTTCTATCTGATTCTATAGTTTAATATTTTCTCTGTTTTGAAAAATTATTCAATAAGAAACTGATATTCAATTAAAAACTCCCCTTTTCCCCAAAATATATACCATATCAATATTTTGCCTATTTATAAAATAAAAAGAACATTTCACTTTTCTTTTCTTTATAAAGGTTCACTAAATATTGAAAAGGTTGGATTGAAAATCCATTTTCCCACTCAATGATATCCCAAAACAAAATTTCTTGCAAATTAGAATTTGGATAGACTCTTATCAACTCTTATAATGTCTTATTGAATTATTTTAAACATTATAAACACTTAGAGAAATCATTTTTTTCAAGCTTTATTAACTTCATACGTTAAAGAAACTCAATAAGATATCAAAAAAATTGAATTACAAAATTCATCAGTGTCACATTTTTGAAATTTAAATAGTTCCTTTAAAAATATTGTGCATAAAATGATGGTACAGAAATATTTGTCTAATGAAAAACTTTTCTTCTCCATTCTTCTCCATCTCGTGGATTCAGTCTGATAATCCAACCTCATATTTTCCTTGACCATTTATCATTACGAAAATTAAATATCAAATGTATCTAGGATATGTTTTCCAATGAATCGATTTTTTTTTTCTCATCATAATTATAGAATTAAATATTTCTACCCCACTTGAATTATAATTCTCAGATCATTCATCTGATAACATCATGAAGGTTTATCGGATGTATTTACATCCAACGGATCTTTTTTTAAAAGACACAATCCACTAAATTTCCCTAATCAACTCTTTTCTATCTTCATAAACATAAAACTTCTTTCAACATATAACAAACCATTCTCAATTTTTTTTAAAAAAAATTATGTTTGTTTCTTCATCTTCCATTATCAATAACTTGTGGCCCAATTGAAAAACAATTGTATCTAGATTTTTCCATACCTATTGATTTTCTGAATACGATTGACTACATTGTTACAACTTCCAAATTATTCTATCACTAGTAAATTTATTCAAATAAAAATTATGTCTTCAACATCATTAAATTTACACCCTTTATATTTATAAATAAATTCAATTATAATATCTTAAGGCACTTTTTATTTTTTTTCAAATTTTATAAAACTGAATAAACTCATAAATATTATTCTCTAGGAAAATCAGAAATAAACACTTCCATCTTTCCAAAAAATTCTTTTTCTGATGATTTTTATTTTGTATGTCTAACTACAAATTTTTATTTTGATAAAATTTCTTACTAAAGGTTCATTCAGAAACAAATATTTTAAATCTACTTAATTTTTTTTATAGATGAAATATTTTCCCCTTTTCCTCTTTAAAAAAATTCATCAACTAGACACTGTCTGCAAATTTTCGTACAATAAGTTTCTCGAGAAGTCTTTTCTAGTAACGTAAATTATTTATGTTGGTAAATATTATCCAAAACATACCTAAACTTTTTTTACTTCCATAAACATCATCTCAAGTCCATCTGATCTACAGATTTTTAATGTCATTTTCCCGTATAATATCTTCACCCATAATTTTTGTTTAGTATATTTGCATCACTCTGAACTTTCATAACTTCTTCATTTGATCACATTCATTTAATTCTTTAAAATTTCAATAAATATTTATCCAAATAGGTTTTAAAGATTTTTTTTGGAGATGCTATGTTTAAAACTAGAGCTGATTGCCTCCTTTCTCATTAGAAGCTTTGTACAACTTTTGTAAAAAACATTATGGATTCTTAGATTTTCATTACATTAGTATCTTTTAGGTTAGAAATAATTTTCAAACATAGTTTGAAATTTCATTAAAAAAGTTAATAAAAATTTCTAAGTTTTCATCTGTCTTATTCTCCAACAACTATATAACAAGACTTTTTTAAAGAACTTCATGAATCATTCTCACCAAAATTTCATATCAAAGTATCTTAACAAATATTCCACAATGTATTTAAGAAAATTATTATCAAAAAAAATTATTTAATAAAATAAAAAAATTTATAGAAAAAACATAAAAAGTTACATTATATTTTTTAATGAGTAAACCTATGAAATTTATATTACATTTTTAGGTTATAAAATATATTTTAAACAATTTATAACATAAGTAACATTTTATTCTAATTTAAATAATTTTTTCATTATCTAATTTTAATTTAAAACTTTAACTATTATATTTAGTTTTGGATTGATGTGGAATAAAAATAACTCTAATTTTATTTATAATAACAGAATTTATATAATTAAATTTATTTATATTGATAAATTTATACAACACAGAAATACAAATATTAAAAACTCACATTTTATAAAAATGATTTTTATGCAATATGTGTAATAATATTAAAATTAATTTTTTGAACCTTTATAAATTTTATTTGATAAATTTATTTCCATATATCATATAACCATTTTCATAATATTTAACAATTCTTAATTCTTTTTTAGACATAAAATTATGTTACCCTGGTAAATATTAGTTATCACTCTAAAATGTTTACTTTTCAAAGAATGATACATTACTAAATATTAAGTATTTTATTAAATTAAATGGATCTATTTTAATGTAATAATATAATATGATATTTAAAAAATATAAAAAACAATTAACCCTAATTGAATTAGTAATCAATTTTAAATAATATTATGAATACATAATAATTAAAATAACATTTTAAAAAAATATTGTTTCTCAACATATTGTATATTTAAATTTAAAAGTTAATTTTAATATATCTAAAAACTGAATAAGACTATATGGAGTCCAAAAACAAATTAATCATGACTAGATGTCGTAATAAGTTCCATAATATATTTTTATACATAGAATAATAAATATGATTAATATTTATTCAAGATTATTTAGTATTAAAATGTGTAATCTAATGTGGTATTAATTTTACTAAATAAATTTGAGACTTAGTCCTTCCAAACAAACTTTTTAATATTGGAAATTCATACCTACATGTCTCAAAAAAACATTACCCACCTAACTCACCCGACCCTCATTCAGTTTTATTCTTAATCCATACCTAACATTCTTTTCCAAAGATTTGTCTCTCTTATCACCTATAAAATGAGAACACGTATACCCTTTTAAACCCACATGTCTATATCAAAATATATATGAAAACATCCCAATTTATATATTATATATACTCTATATATGTTTATAATACTATATCCTCAACTAGGTGTGTCAAGCCATTTATTTCTAAATGTTACTTCAAGAGAAGTTCCAAATTTTTAATGTAAGTATTACATACCCTTTTAATTAATTGATTTATCCATCACATTCCCCCATATACCATTCAAACCATATGAATATAATGAAATAATTATAAATAATATACATTAATTTATTATATTTATGGTGTTACAATTATATATTCCTCACCCATTCTATTGAAAAAATGAAAACATTGTTTATGCGTGGGTGTGGACTACCACCTCCTTGAAGAAAACATTTTGGTTTTCCTCACAAACATTCAATGATGGTTATAAAAAAGGTTATAGTGAATATATATGTAATTTATGTCATTATTTATATTATGTAAATATAAATTACGTATTCTATAAGTAATATTAGTAATAAGTGACTATTATAAAACTTACAACCTAAAACAAACATACCACGAGGAAAATAGATTTATTTATAAGTTGCAACCGTTTTTTTCTTTTTAATCAATATATAACTCTAAAAATTTTAATTAATCACTTTAATAGTAGAAAAATTATTTCATTATACTTTTATGATAATGATATTTTACCAAAATATTCTCCTCTATATCTATTGTCACACATAGATTGTAGCGTGTTCTTTTTAGGTCGTTTTAACCACATAAATGAATAATGCTATAAATTTACATCAAGGATGGATATGGAACCATAATATTTGATATAAATAAGTGAATAATTTATTTTTTCATTCTATAATGTTAATATATACTTCTAAATCATTACTTAATTCAACAACATTTGGTTTTTATAAATTATCATAACAAGCACATCACCGACTTTGTTGTCACAAATAAAAACTAAAATAAATATGAAATGAAATTAAAAAAAATTAGATAATTAAAAAGGATAAATAAAAATATGTTTTATGATATGGTAATGATGAAATTTTAGAGAATTTGGAATAACAAAACAAAAAGTACTAAACAAGTTCAAAGTGATCAAGATTACTCACACCCGATATCCAAAATAGATAATATCTAACTAATATAGTTGTAAAAATTAATTATAAATTAATTTTATTAAATTATATATATATATATATATGAATAAATTCTTGAAATAGGATATTAAGATATTTATTTTTTATTGTAGATCATAGAGTGCATTTTACTAATTACGGAAACTACGTAAGGTCTTTTTGTCCCAAATTTTCACTCGTTGAGAAATATTCGCTATTATAGACTATATTTTGTTTGGAATAGTGTATATAAATTATAATAAATATAATTTAACATGATCGTTTATTTAATAGGGTTTGATGATTCATATTATTTTCTAATTTTTAATGTATTTTAATTCAAAACATATCAAGGATAAAATGTATTTTTTATTAAATGGTACTCAATTTGTAAAGATTTTATAACCAATATTATTTTTCACAAAATCATTTTTTTTCATAAAATCCATTTTGAGGATAAAGTGGGAACCACACATTACATTCAAAATCCAAAATGAAGGCGCAATAACAACATTCAAAAAACAGAGCATCACCCCGGGACCGTCGCGTCAACGAAAAATCCTTCAAATCACGCATCTGTCCAAGAAATATTGCATCGTTGAGGCAATTGTGTCTTCACAACACCGTCATCGTCATCACAACAATGTCATCATTATAAAAACACTACCATCGCCATCCGTAGCAAACATCATCACTATATCTAGCAACTGCCGCCGAGCTGAAACATCAACAGTTTCCTGGGAACAACGTCGCAATCGGAAAACAAAACCTCCATCACAAAGAAACCAAAATACACACACTGAACATATCAACCCAACTACAACCAAAGACCATGATGAGGCCATCATGAGAGATACTGCCTGGAAATACTGTATGATTTATTATATTGAATGAATGATATTTACATTGAAACTTACCTAATATCATTGAATACCCATTTATTTATCATGAGTTATATATTTAATTATTTCCACATAAAAATTATATGAAACCCATTTTCATTCCATGGGTTATTTATTCTATAAAAAATTAGTGATTTTTATTTTAATGTTTCAAGAAACACATTTTCCATTCCATGTGTACTTGATGATGTGATAAGTGAATGATTTTTAAGTAGAAACCAAAAGTATAAATGATGATTGGTGGGGTCCCATATATCCATCTAATACACTGGTTAAATGTTTAAATTTATATAGGTATGTATAAAAAGACACAATATTTTTGTTCTCATTAATGACTTCATGTGTGACTGATGAATGTGATTTATTTTTGAGTATAATTATGTGTTCTGACAAGCATGGGTGAATGTGTGTGACTCATGAATATAATTTTTATCTATACTATTGTTTGTATTACAGATGAAAGATGTCACAGTTCTATAATTATACTCATGGATATGTTAGGATCTAATGGATAATGTTTTTTGACTCTTGTTTTTACATTATTTTGATTCATGTCTATTGATATTCTCAACCTTATGTGGTGATATTTGTTCTATTATTTTTTGGAAATGAATTTTCTTAAGTATATTAAAAATAAATAAATTTACTATTATTATATTCATCCCACTTTTTAGGAAAAGGGGGGACCCAACATGACATCAAGACAGAAGACAATAAAAACCATGCTCTAATTTTTTTATAACTTATGATATTCAATTTTTATTACTTATTTTCACCCTTACTGAGTATCTGAGCTCACCAATTTCTAAAATTTCAATTTAACTAGGTTATAAAGATGAGTATAACATATGATAAGTCTATAAGGATTCACATGTGTCTCAATTATGAAGAAATATTCTCATGTATCATAAAATTAGTTTCTTAAGTAGTTATTCCTCAAGGACACTAAACCTTCGGTTCTCTTGATTTGTCAGACTATTTGTGAGAAGTAATGATTATTCATGTAAAATAATAAAATAAATGTTTTTATTTATCTTGGGTATTATAGTTGTTATTATATTAGGTTTTAGTTGTTTCTTCGATTTATTTAGTTATTTTGGAAATAGGATGAGAGAACATTAGTGTGAACTATATGGATAAGTCTATGTATTAGATAACATAAAAATTTTCTAATAAAGTGTAGATTATATTATTATCCCATAAATTAAATACATTGCTTAATACAAGTATGTGTATGTATCTATTTCACACATGAGCCTTGGTTTAATC
Source organism: Viscum album (assembly GCA_963277665.1). Lineage (NCBI taxonomy): Eukaryota > Viridiplantae > Streptophyta > Magnoliopsida > Santalales > Viscaceae > Viscum > Viscum album. The sequence continues at coordinate 924,724,865 of OY728145.1, read as the reverse complement.
ACTCTATAAAATGTTGTTTGATCATTACATTGAAATTCCATCAGGCTCACGATGAGTGGGACTAATAATGAACACTTATCTATAAACTCCCGTGGGATATTCCTTTCTTAATCACATTAAATTTTCAATAAATTTTTAAGGATTTTTTATTTTAAGGAATTAAGCTTTGAAATATGAGATAACTCAAGATAATTATCCTATATTGAATTGAGATTTAATTTGGTTGAATTGAAAGCAAGCGTAATAATTTAATAGAGTAAGAATTTTGAAGGATAATATTTTCATATTATTATCTTTAAATGATTATCTTAGGATATTTATCACTCATGTTGAATACTTTTAGATTTATTAATGGAAAAAAATAGATATTAAGTAAACAATGGATGACAATGACAATACATATATTTTCCCAAATAGAAACATAATGGGGGAAGAGGTGGAGTGATAAATATTGTGATTATGCTAAGAAAACCATCAATAATCATGATCAAAATTTTGAAATCAGTTGATATTATAAATTCACTAAAGAATATATGGATTGAGTCTCGTGGATGTTCTAATTATGAATATAATGAAGGGAAAAATATTCAATTTCCTTTGTGTAACTTTTTTTATTACAATCACTAATGGTGATGTATTAAAGAAACTATGATATGTTTTATACTTAGAATAGAAGGGAATAAACAAACTAATTTCTGAAAAAAAAGGTGGAGATATTATTGTAAAATATGAAAGGAATTAGTGTATTCCTAGAGGTACAACTAATAGTTCTAATTAATTTATGTTGTAAACTTAAAAACTACCCATGTCAATGCCCAAATTTAAGGGATAATGTGGATGATAGGTATCATAAATTTACAAGACTATGGGTAAGAGAAAAATACTATATAATCATAAATATAATGTAAATTACAAAATATTATGTGGAGTGAAAGACACTCGTTAAGCATATATAAACTAAAAGTGTTGTAATCATGTCTTATTCAACATACTCTATTGTACCTTGTATGTTTTCTAAGAATATCAACAATTTTATTGATGACTAAATGTATAATTATTAATATAAACCGTGAAGGGTATGACTATTATATCACATGTATATAACTTCTCCCTAATATATTTTTATTGTAACATGCTTCCAACAAGTCTTGGGATCCATATTTATGTCAAATTTTCTATGATATTAGACACAGATTTGATCTCTTGATAATAAATATTACAATGATGAGAAAATCACATATAAAAATATACCCATGATCACTTACTAATACAATTATAACTATAAAATACCTATGAAAATATAACTACATTATATAGGGGTATTTATCCCAAAATTATAGAATGAAACTCAACAATAGATATATCCCAATCATGGGGGAAAATATGACTTCACTATTAAAATAAAGGATAGTGGGGATGAAAACTCATTATAAATATAATATAAAGTCATTTATAACTTATGGACACTATTAACTATTCTACTGGTTAATAATATTTAAAATATTAATGATTAAATTTATTTAAGGGGGAAAATTTAAGACCCAATATTCAACAATGTATTTTCCTTAAATTAACATTGTCTTCCATAACTCGCTTAACAGACAACACCAAACAAAAAAGGGCGATGAAATATTAGATGAATATTATTAATGAAATTTAAGAATAATAAAACTTGTATTAAATAAAAATATTGTAATAAATTATAAATTCATACAAAATACGACTAAGAACAACTAATGTTTTAAAAGGGAAATTTTCATTAAATTTATGTTTTCAACATATATTATATATTTATCTAAAAGATAAATATTATTTAATTTTTTTAAAAAAATATATTTAATTTTTCATTATATCATATCAATATTTTTCTAAAATTATTTTTTTTATTTTTAATCAATAAATGATTTTTACGTGAACAATAAAATTTACAGTTTTATCAAAATTGTAAAATTTATGTCTTTCTAAGTACATAATAAAAGCCTATAAATTTATAAAACCATTTAATTAATCAATAATTTATTTAAATATATAAAACAAATATTTTAAAATAACATTTTAAACATAGGCAACCAGTTTTCAACCTATAAGAATATATGTAACGTTTAATTCTCATTTAAAAACTATTTTTATTATTTTATTTTAATTATATGTTTTAATTGAAATATCTATTTTTGGATTACTTTTTAAGCCAAACATCTCTTATAATTGTTATGGTATTCCAATTTATATAATTAAATTCAGTTACATTGATAAATTTATACTACACATAAATTTTAGACATAAAAATACACTTTTTCTAAATATGTGTTTTATGGGTAATGTGTTCAAATATTAAAATTAAATTATATATCCTTTATAAATATTATTTGATAAAATTGTTTTTTAATCTTATATAAATAATTTTATTTTATTTAAAAATATAAATTCCATGTTTAGGAATAAAATTAAGTCACCATGTTAAATATTAGATTTCATGGAAAAAAATTATTTTTCAAAGAAGGATAATTTTATACATATTATTTATTTATTAAAATTAAAAGATTAATGTTAAATTAATAATATAATATTATTTTTAGACATATATAAAAATTATTCAATTATAATTTAATTTTTAATCAATGTTAAATAATTTTAAGCCATACTGAGTAAAATATTATTTTTAAATAGTTTTCAACACATTAAACCATTAAATTTAAAAGTTAATTGTCGCATATTTAGAAATTGAAATTAATTAAAGATATGATATGTTTTTATTAATCATGAATAAATTTTCTAATATGTTTCTCCACATATTTTTGGTGATAATATAATAAGAATGATTAATATTTACTCAAGATTAATGAACGTTAAAATATGTAATCTAATATAGATCAAATTTTACTAAATAAATTTAAAACATAGACATTATAGTATGACGTTTTTTATTTCTAAAGTCATACCTTAATATCTACCCAATATTTACCCACTTAAATCTTATGTAATTCCATTCTTACCCCTTACTTTACATTCCATTACATATATTTATCCCTATTTTTCACCTATAAAATGATCTCAATTATACCCTTTTTAAGACAAACATATTTCTCGCAATTACTATGAAAATATTAAAATTTTATTTATTATAGATCCAAAATAATTTTTTTGAATTTTATATACTCATAAAATCATCTAAATTCTTTCATTTTAAAAAGATACATCAAGAGATGATAAAAATTATGAAAGTAAGTATTACATAACATTTTATTTTCATTCATTATCATTCCCATACAACATCCTCTAAACCATTATTATGATATTTACAAAATGACATAATTATAAATAATATAGATCAATTTTATTATATTTATGTTATTTAAATTATCTATTCCTCTACCATTCAATCAAAGAAATGAAAACATTTCTCATGCACGTGTGTGGACACCACCTGCATGAACAACATGTTTTGTTTTCCATCACTATCTTCCCAAAATTGTTATATAAATGATTTTAGTGAATATATATGTTTTTTATTTCATATTTATATTAAGGGAATAAAAATTATTAAATCTATAAGTAATATTATAAATAATATAACATTGTAAAATTTGTCAACTAAAATTAACAAACCAATAAAAAAGATTTGTTTATATGTTAAAACATATTTTTCATTTTAATTATTAATATAAATATTCCCAATTAGGATTTATCAAATTAATAACATATAAATAATTTTATAATAATTTATTGATATTGATAATATAAAAAAATTATTTATTCTATATCCATAGTCACACCCAGAATGCTACATATTCTTTTTGGGTCAGTTTAACCACCTACACGAAAAAAGTTATAATTTTTTTTTCAAGGATGGATTTTGAAACAAAAAATTAAATAATATGAAATTATTTCTGCTGGTATTTTAATATAAATATTAAACACATTAATTAATATAACACCATCCATTTATAAATTACTGAAACAATCCCATAACCAACTTCATCAATAAAACTAATAACTAAAATACATAAGAAATGAAATTATGAAATTATAAATATTTATATATAATAAATAATAGAACCTTTTAAGATCTAATAATTATGATATTTGGGATAATCATTAATAACCACACCATGATTATGACACATGTTCAAAAAGTCCAAGATCACCCATACCCAATCATGAAAATAAATTATAACAAAATAATATACATATAGAGAATAATTATTAATTAAGTATATTGAAGGTAATAAATATGGATAAGGTTATTAAATAGGATACTAAGATATTTATGTTTTCTATACATGATCATAGAGTGAATTTGACTATGTTAGGGAACAAGGTAAAAGTTTCTTGTCTCGATGTTTCTTCCATTGGGTCATATTGTCTATTATATACCATGTTTTCATTATAATGTTGTATCTACTGCCTAATGAATATATTTGAATATAATAATTTAATTTATGGGGTTATAAGAGCCATACCATGTTCTCTTTGAAATGATTTTTTAATAAAAAATAAAAAAGTTTAGAAGTATTTTTGATTAAAATTTTACTCAAACTCTAAGGGTTTCCTTTCCAATATTATTTTAAATTCATTATTTTTTTAAATATAACGATCATGGAATTTGAAATATTTCTAAAAAACATCATAATTTTAATTTGATACTCATGGGGTTTCAAATTTACCTATAAAATTTCATTTTTTTTCCTTTCACATAAATTTTACCTAATGTGTTTCTTATAATAGAAACTACCCCATATCTTTTTCTCAGTGAGGAGCCTCCCTTTTCTTTTGTACATATTAATTAGATTCTTTTAAAAATGTACTTATATATGACTCACTAATTCATTATGGGAATTTTATAATACATTATCTTTTAAAAGAAATTAAATATATTATTATCATTTTCTATGTGGATATTTTTCATCATAGTGTACAAAATGTCTCTTTTTAATGCTTTCTGTGGAAACACATCTTTCATACAGACTTTTTTATATATAAAATTCACTCTATGATTTCATGGTTTCTAAAATAAACTATATTCTCTAAACATTATAAAACATTTATTTATAAATGTTTAAAAAAGAACTTAGATATTTATTATATCCAATGAAATTTTTTATTTATCTCTTAGAAGTGTACTTCATGAATAGGTCTCCCTTTAGTGACATATTTTATACCTAACTGATAATATTCTCTAAAAAATAACATCTAACTTCTCTCAATGGATTGATTTTGAAATGTACTTCTCGTTTAGAAGAATGATCCATAATCACCTTTTTCATTCCTAATCATCCCTTTTTTATAAATAAAAGCTATATTCAATTGTTTATATTCTATAAAAACTCTACATTTACATAATCTGATTGAATTATGTTCACCTAGGTTTCATACTTTCATTTATTTCAGAATTATTTAATTAAAAGTATACCCTTTATATATATTGTGTAAATAAAATGTTATTTATTATCATTGGTAAATAATATTTACCTATAATGTTACTGAATATTTTTAGACACCCATTTAATTGTTTGGTTTTATCTTATTACATTTATGAAGGATTTAATTATTTTATTTCATTTAAGAATATTATAAAACCCATATTAATTCCATGGCTAATTTATAATATAATAACTGAATTATTTTCTTTTAAAAGTATTATGAAAGCCAATTTGTATTCGATGGGTTATTTATAATATGATAATGAAATGATTTTAAAGTGGATCTCCTAATAAAAGGTAATGTTGGAGGGGTCATATATCACCCTTCAATGAATTGGTTAAATGTTTAAATTTCATCAGATATATATACTCAGGTAAAATTAAATTTTTCTCAAAAAATATAGCAAGTATGCAACTTATTAAGCCAATGTATATGTGAGTATAATTAATTTGTCTTGGAATCATAGGTGAAAGTGTGTGACTCATGATGTTAATGTTTCTTTATAATAATATTTGTGAATTCTATGAAATTTCTAATAGTACTATGCTCAAACTCAAGACAATATTATGCTCTCATGGATCATGTTTATTAACTCATATTTCTACACTCATTTGGTTTATGTATTATGATATTCCAAGGATTATTCCCTGATTTATGATTTATGATTTTTTGGTTATGGATTTTTTTACATTTCATGGTTATAACCAAATGCTCAGCTAATACTCACTTATGATATTTTATTGTAAACATTATATGTACCCTTACCAAGAATCTAATCTCACCCCATCTCTTATCGTTCAATTTACAATGGTTATAAAGATGAGTATAACTTATGATATGTCTATAAGGATCCAAGTGTGAAATAATTTTGGGGAAGAGTTCACAAGTATTGTAAAATTTAGGGATTATGTAGCTTGTCCGCAAAGAAACTAAACCCTTTATTCTCCGATTTGGGAAACTATTTGAGTAATGGAATGACTATTCATATAAAATATTGAAATAAATACATTTATATAGTTTGGGTCACTATAGTTGATATTAGATGATGGTTTAGTGATTTTTTTGTATTAGTTTAGTTATTGTAGAGATAGAATGAAATAAAATTTGGGAGAACCCTACGGATAAGACTATGTATAGGATACAATCCTGATGTTTAGGTAAATTAGGTATTATATGGTTATAATTAAAATTAAATCCCTAAATGATCACAAGAAATTGGATGTAAATGTAGAATATATGCACCTAGGGGTAATCACCATGAAAAATAATGAGTGAGAATTTACTTGATCATCAATCTTGTGCATGATGAGTGGACCTAAGTCTGCACACTATGATTGACACTCCTCATGAATAAGAATTAATTAATCACATTATATGTACAATCCCATATGAATGATTTATTATGTTAATTACATAGGTTAATGAATATGGTAGAAACGAACATAAAAAATAAATATTGAACTGAGAGTGATTTATGTTGATCTAAATGAAAGTGTAATAATTTTGAAGATTACGTTATTTTCATTTTTCATTTTTCATATAATTATGTTATAATAATCTTATTATGGTGTTTATAACTCTCATTATCTCCTTTTGGTTTCCGTAATGTTTGAATAAAAATGATTTAAGTGGACAATAGATGGCATGTATAATGTGTAGATTGTCCTAATGAGAAACCAAATGGAATAAGAGTTTTAGTGAGAAATATTTTGATTATGTCTGACTAACCATAAAGAATAATGACTTAAAACATGAACATATTTAAATTTTAAATCACACCAAATAATAGAAGGATTGAGTCTCATGGATTTTATAGCGATGAAGATGATGATGGAAATACGATTTATTTTTATTCACATCAAAAATGGGTAATGAATCAACAAGGATATTGTCTTAAAGAAACTATGATATGTTTTATCTATTGAATATAAGTGCATGGAGAGAATAATTATTGAGGAAAATTAAAGAGATCATTGGACAATATGAAATTAAATAGTGTCCATTTGGATGAACCACTAATATTTCAAATTTATAAATGTGGGAAACTTAGTCACTACCCAAATATACTCCTTAATATATGGGATGTCGAGGATGATTGGCATCAAATATTTTGAATACCAAGGGAAAAATGGAAATCCTCTAAAACCAAAAAAAAATATTTTTAGAAAATATTTAAGGAGTGAAAGAAAACGATCTTCTAATTAATAACTATGAGTATTTTAATCGCATCCTGTTCAATCCAGTCCGCCAGACATATTATGTTTGCTAAGTACATAAATTCACCAACCTGATGATTATAAGTTGATTTGTTATTAAAAACTATGAGTTGGTAAATCATTTTATTACATGTATTTTTATATGAATTTTCTTCTTACAAATCGTATTATATATATTTTTTAAATTTTTATGTAATATTATCCAGGGATTGTATCTTTTGACAATGATAATTTTCAATAAATATAAATCACATCTAAAAATAAACCCATGATAACTTAATAATACTAGGATGACTATAAATTCCCTGTTATAAATTTTCCCCATTATATAGGGTTATTTTGTTCAAATGTTTAGAGAGAAGCATAGACATGTAATATTAAAATTATGAAGGAAAAGATTAGCTCACTACTTAGAAAAAAGATATTGTGGATGAAACCTCATTATAAATTTAAATCATGATTCAGGTTAAAATTATACACACCCTTAAATTTTTCATTATATAGGATCATTTATAATTGTGAGGACAAACTTTATTCAATATGTATAATGTATTGACCTGACATTTCAATATGTTTTTTCCTTAAATAAATATTATGTTCGATGTCTCTATTCACACACAAAACTGAATAAAAATGACCCATGAAATACTATATTAATATTATTAAAAAAATTAATAATAAAATAACTATTAATTAAAATATTATCATCAATTAAAATTAATACAAAATAGGATTAAGACCACTTATTGTTTTAAAATGGAATTTTACAATAATGTAGTTTTTTATTAATATATACCATTTTCTTCTAAAAGAAAAATTTATAATTTTAAGAATTTAAATTTTTAAAAATAATAATCAAATCATAATTTATGATATCAAAATTATCCTGAGATGAATTTTTTGGGATTATTCTAAAATAGGTGATTTTTATGTGTATTGTTACAATTATAGTTTTTTACCAAAATTGTTGATTTCATGTACTTATAAATATATGATAATGTAATATATTTTTATAAAAATTTTTAATTGACAAAATACGTATTTCATTAGTAAAAATATCTTTTATAAAATATCATTTTGTACTTATAAATTCTATATTTAAAAATTTCGAACATAAGTAAAATTTTATTCTAATTTAAAAATTGTTTCCAATTTTTTTAATTAATAATATTAATTTTAATATTCCATTTTGGAATATTTTTATGAAAAATAAATATTATTTTTATAATAAAATAATTTATATAATTATATTTAATTTTATTGAAATATTTAAACTACTCGTATATTTTAGGCTTGAAAACAATCTTCTTCTAAAAATGATTTTTATATGTTATGTGCACTAATATTAAAATTAAAATTTATAAAATAATAATGGATATTAATAAGTGAATAAAAATGTGGTATTTCTTCTTTAATATTAATAGAATTATTTAACTCTTTAATTATGAAAAAATAATTCATTGTTTAATAATAACCGAACGAAGCTTGTCATCGACTTCATCATCACAAATGATAACTTAGTAAAGAAAATTATAGAATTATAAATAAATAAAAATAATCAAATCTAGTTACTGTTAGGATCTATTAATGGTGAAATATTATAGAATTACTAATTATGAAACTATATTGCTGTAACTATTTGAAAATAATCATGATTACATAAACTCGATATGTAAAATAATTAACAACTAACAAATATACACATAGAGAATAATTATAAAATAATTCTTAAAAAATTAATATGTATGAATATGTTTATAAAATAAGATATTAATATATTTATGTTTGTTATACTATATATTATAACATATATTACTAATTGGGGAATCATGGTAAGGGTTTCTTGTCTCAATTTTTCACCCCTTTAGAATTATTTCATATTATACACCATGTTTATTCGTAATGGTGTAACTAATGAAAAATGAATGTATTTTACCATTATAATTTAATTAATGTATTTTTAACATCCATATAATGTTTTATATTAATAGGTTTTCTATTCAAATGATTTCAAATCTATAATAGGTCATTGAATAAAATAATAATAAAACAATAAGGGTTTATATTCAATCTTAATTTTCAAATAAATATTGTTGTTGAAAGATAATCCATCTTAAAATTTTTATTTATTTTTAAATCCTCTAATAATTTTCATTGTATATTATTATGGTTCACATTTCCTCTTAAAATTTCATTTTCCCAATGACTCATATTTTCAATGAAATGTTTCGTATAAATGAAACTGACCCCATCTCTTATTCTTGGTCAAGAGCCTTCCTTTTTCTATGTTGATATTCATTGGATGATTTTTGAAATTTAATTACCTAGGCCTAAATAAGTGATTATGTTCATTTTATAATATTTTACCTTAAAATTTTTTAAATTAATATTTAATTTTTTTTCTCAAGGTTCATTTTCTTCAATGGTTGAAAAATTTATCTTTTAACATTTTATATGTGAACAAATAATTCAACCATTACTTTAATTTTATATGAAACTTTTTATAAAAAATTTCATAGTTTCTAAATAAACTATTTGTTTCTTATTTTTATAAAATAGTTCTTTATAATTTTTTTTAAAAATATCAGGGATTATTCTTATTTTCAGAGTGATTTTTTCTAAAACTATTAAAATGGTTATTTTTTCATCTAAGAAATTATTCATTGAAATATATTACACTTGATTGATGCAATTATTAAAAAACTATCATCCAAATTCGTTATATGGGTGAGTTTTTTAATATCCTTATCTTTTATAGGAATGATCCATCCCCACCATTGTCTTTTCTAATAATCTATTATGTATAAATATGGGTTGTATTCCAATTTTTTACCTCTGTGAACACCATATATTTACTTTCTTATTTTGTAATGTATTCACCTATATTCCACTCATGTATTGTTTGGGGATATTATTGACTTAACTGTATACCCTTCATCTATATAGTCTAAATAACATATGCTCTATTATCTTGATTGAATAGTATTTACCTAAAAATTCACTTAATATCCATGGATAACAATTTATTTTTTATAGGTTTATCTTACTACTATTATGAATAATCACTTTATGAGATTCCATTTTGAAAGGATATGAGACCCATTTTCTTTCTATGAGTTATTTCTTATATAAAAAGTGAATTAATTTCATTTTAATTTTTTAATGAAAACCATTTTACAATAAATGTGTTATATATGATATTATCAGTGTATATTTTTAAAGTGGAAATCATAAGTATTTATGATGAAGGATGGGGTAATATCTCCCTCTAATGAATTGGCTAAAAGTTTAACTATTATTAAATATATATGAACATGAAAAATTTAGTTTTTTGAAGCATGTGTAAATATGCGTGACTCATGAAGGTGATTGATACATTGGTATAATTAATAATCCTCATAAGCATGGCTGTGGGTTTTTGACTCATGAGTGTAATATTTCTATATACTAATGTTTCTACCATAGTTGAATGATGCCATAATTCTATTCTTATTATTATAATTAGGTTACACTTTCATGAAAAATGTTTATTGACTCATGTTTTTAAAACATTTTTTTCATGTACTATGATATGATAAGCCTTATTCTATGATTTACGATATAGGATTTGTTGGGTGTGAATTCTCTTATGTATTTTAATTATACACATAAGCTTATCTTATGAAAACATATGATATTTTATTTTTTCACATATGTTTACCATTATTGAGAAAATGATATCACCTATGACAACTAAATTATTCCTAGAAATAAGTCAATATTTTGAATTATAGGTATTCACTTTATGGAATTATATTCATAACAGTTTTATAAATAATTTTTAGAAAAATATTGTAATACTTTTATTTTATAAAAAATAATTTTAATGAATTAAAAGGTTTTATTTAAATGTTACTTTTTTATATTAGAAATTGAATTTATAAAATGTAATTCATTTTTGAATTCAGTATGCAAAATTTTACGTAGAGTGAATTTTTTAGATTTTATTCTTATAGATATTTTATAGGGTAATAATGAAAAACTGATTTTTCAAATACGATCACTTTTATGAACTTATTATGATGCAATCATTACTTAGTAAGTTATGAAACATTTGGATAAACCAAATTTATTTTATAGGATTCATATATTGTATTTTAAAATATTATTTTGATCTTGGGAACCCACACTTGACTTTTATGAAATTAAATTATATTTTATTAAACATAAAATATATTTTTGGATTTTTTTATTTAATGATATGGTTGGAAATCTATGATTTATTTTTTTCCATGATTTTTTTGTTCATAAATTAAAATTTGTTTTTAATACCCATATAATTTTAATTTGATAAAATCGTTTCCATATTTGGAATAAGAATGTCCAAAATTGGTAATAAGGCTTCTTTTATTTTTTTTCCTTATAATTAGCTTAAAATTAGTAAATTTTAATTTATCATTGTCAAGTATTAAAAGGATAAAATTAGATTAAACTAAGATACAATTCTTAAAATTTATCTATTGTACCATCAAAATATTTTATAAGAATTTCCTTTGAAATAAAATCAAGGTATTATATTGCTTACTTTAAATGCAACCACAAGTTAAAATGAACCCATGATATAGTATACCTTTATAAACCAACTATTGTATAGAAGGATATAAATTGGATCGATCGAATTATGAAATATATGTATAATGGTGAAAATATATTGATAAATACTCATTTATAATAAAATCATTTAATTGTTAAAGACCAATGTTTCGATGAAATGTATTTTTTTACATGTTATGTATTTTTTATAAACAAATTATTTTTATTAATATTGAAAAATTATTTTATTGAATTATATTTATACTTATTATGAAAAATGATGAATCACCCATATGTTAGTTATATAGTGGTTAAGAATGAAGACAACATCATCTAAAGGTAAAAGAGTTATTTAAAAAAAATTGTTTTTATATGAGAAAATGGTTTTTATCATCAAAATTATATAAACCATAATTTTTTAATTGTTTTACAGAAATTTATAGATTATATATTCAATAAAATATTTTAACATTAATATTATAATTTTTACTAGGAAATTAATGAAATTAAATAATGTTTTATACTTAAAAATACATTTTTTTAAAAGGTTATTGTTTAATTTTGCACATTTATTTTATAATAAATTTATAAAACCTATAGAAATTGAATTTTATATAATGGGTTAGATATTTTTAATCATCATTTCAAATATTTTTAATCATTCAACTTTTATTTTTGGACATAATGAATAGTTAATATAGTAAAAATGTGCTACCACGGTTATGGTTAAAATGGGTTTACCATAGGTTAAACTAAAAGATAATGGTTTTATTACCGCATAAACATGTATATTTTTAATATTTGAAGGTATTTAGACACCATATTATATTAAATTATAAACCTTGTCCATTTGGGGACACATTCACAAAAAAAGACTTTATATTATTTAAATCTTTTATGTAATTCTGCATGTGTTCTCTCCCTCATTAACAAAAGGGAACCTCTTATCCTCTATTATTCATGAATTATGGGGTATTATTTATCAATAAATATCAAAAATAGTTCTTTTAAAAAATTATTACAATCATCATAGAGCCTCTAGTCTTCTCTTACAACCAATCATACAAGGCTTATGGTTTAAGCCAAAGGTGGTCTCTCAAAGAAGAGGTATAAACCTTAAATGAGATATTTCAATTATATTTATATTCATACCTTCTATAAACCTATTTTATCCATAATTAAATGTTTAATAAATTATCATAAACATATTTAGATCTTATTATGATTAATTAACAACCAATTTCAACCTCCTCTCCATTAAATTGGAAATGAATGTATCACTTGTGCGTACGTGTGGACTACCACCTCCACATAACGATATGATTCATTTACCATAACTGACTCGTATAGATATTTATAATGAATAAATTAATTAATATTTATGATATAATTATGATTATATGATTATATAATATTATTTATCTTTCTTTCATTCTTTTCTTTATAAAATGAAAACAACGTTCATGCAAATGTACAAAATATTGTCTCTATGAACGATGTCATTCATTTTTCTCTATCAATAATTTTTAAAATATTATAAATAAAAATATAAGGAATGTATCTGATATTGATATAATTATTAAAAATCTTCGTATTATATAAAAATTATTAATATTAAACGATTATAACAATAAAACAAAATCTTATTTGAAAAAGAAAATAGATAACACCAAAAAACAATGATTTTAATAATGAAATGTTAATAAATGGTTGTTAAAATTTTATACATGGATCATATATGTTATTTTATATATGTATATGATATATTAATATAATTATAATAAATTTAAATCTATTAAATATGAGGTTATGTCACGTACGAACAATGTTATTTTGGACGTAATGGTTTCTCATCTAATTTTTGTTTCGATAAGACATATGCCATATTCACCACTTATTTTATTCATTTGCTTTATATAATAATAATTTGATATTTTATATAATTAATATAAATTATATTAATGTCATTTAATGTTTCATTTTAATTTATTTCTTTCAGGGGTTTTATAATTAAAAATTTACCAAAGTAGTAATAGTTTTATATTAAAATTTCATTTTCACATGTTTTTTGTGCATAAATTTATGATTATGAGATTATTTGATCTATGTCACAATAATAGCAATAATTTTATTATTATTATTTTTATTTATATGTATTACATGACTTACATTAATTTTACTCTTTTTATATATTAAAAATTATTGATTTTGTTTAAGGAAAACAGACATGGTTTTTCTATTAAATCATGATCCTTTTCTTTCATGACTACATTTTTATAAAAATATTTTCAAGAAATATTTTATAACTAAAAAAATAATCTCTAAATTTATTTATATCAATGTTTTCTTTTTTCTAAAATATTTAAAAATTAATCTTTTTGTAATTTTTTTGAAGGAGGTACTTTTTACTTTTTAATGAAGGCGTGAAAGTAATTTTAGTTTTAATATATACAAAATAAATTAATTTTTCCAATATCATTACCACTTAGTAATTTTTATATTACTTAAAATATTTCCAATATTATTTTCAAATAAAATGGGTTCTTTAATATTTTGGATTTTTTATATTTGAAATAAGTTATTTCAAAATGAAAATGATATTTTTCTCATGAAATATTCCAATAATCTTTTAGCGATATTTATATCTATGATAACAACATTTTATGTTACTTATTATTCATTAGGGATATGATTCTAAGATACTATAATTATTATTTATCAGGATATTTTATGACAATGTTGATAAAATATTAATAAAACCAATTTTATTTTTCACAGGATAAGCTATGATAAAATGATAAGTGTTTTCATGATCTTGTGGTATACATATGAATGGATTATGATTAGGTGGTGGGTGGGTATATTATACCCCTCCAATTAAATGTGTAAATATTATGGTTATATGGGCTAAAATGGGTATGCAAGAGGTTATCTCAATCCCATCAAAGATACATGTGATGTTATTTAATGCCCAAAGTAATTAAATGGGTGGTTATCCCAATAAACACATGTTGTGAATTCCATGTTGGGTAACCTTAAAATAATATTTCTATAATTATGATTATTACAAGGATTATTCAAATATTTTATAAAATTATATTATTCTAATGTTATTATCTTATGGATTGTGTTATTTCATTCTTCATAATTCATGTCTTAAGAATTACCAAGAATTATTCCATAACTCATGATAATGTTCTTTGAATTTCTGGGTATATTTTTTAAATTTTAA